>CM039681.1:95277501-95372038 GCA_022537955.1 Schmidtea mediterranea
GATTTTTCTTCCGAAAAATTTAAATTTCTCAAAACTTGTCTAGCAAAAGAATCTTGAAATTTTTGAAATCTTCTTTCTTTCCGAAGCATCCAGGAATATATTTTTTTCTCTCAATATTTTCTTGTAAAACGTTAGAGTTTTAAATTGAATTATTAGAATCTTTTTGCTTTTAAAAAAATAATTATTTTAGTTAATAAAAGTTTAGGAAATATATACAGCCTATAATATTATAGGAGGACCTAAATCTATAATATGAATATTTATTAAAATTATAATGGTTGAGCTCTAATATATTCAGTGTAATTTAATTGAAAATTTTATTAGTTTCTATAAATATCTTTTGAATAACATGAAAATTTAATGAGTTTAACCACTTGCGCTATATTGACGTGCCAGGCACGCCTTGATGATTTTTTTCAAAACCGCAAGTGACGTGTATACCACGTCAGTAGCATTTGTCACAAAAACAAAACGACGTGTGTGCAACGTCGGCTGGCAGACGTAACGTCATTATTCGATGCCTTACGATACTTTACATATATAGTAGAGCTCGGCCCAGCTACCGAAAATTAAATCATAGCGCAAGTGGTTAATTCGAGCACTGATCTTGTTTAAGTTTACATAATTCTTTCATCAGGCTTTATTAATGTCAATTTTTGTAGAACATATTTGTTTTGTAACATGTACCACAGATTGAAAAACCAATGCTACAATATATCTAAAATAAAATAATAAAAATATCTTTAATACTAACACAATATTTTATTGAAAGTACAGAAAATGATTATATCAAATTTAGTTTTCAAGGTGTGGTTTTGTCGGTGAATTTGAATAAGATGTATTATCAATCTGACTCCAAGCATGCTTTTAAACAACAATAATGAAATAGCACTTTTCGGATAAATTAGATTTCACAATCACTTTACTACTGCGACGGGTTTCTGAGATCGGTAATTCTGATTTAGTTGCTTTGCTTTGATTTCGCTTAATTTCTGTTTCAAATTTCTCTTTTCCTTGATTTCAACTTTAAGTTTTCTCCAAATTTCTCTTTAATACTTTCTCTTTCATTCTGTCTTTCTTTGTCTTTTTACAATTTTGTCTTTTTGATTCCAATTGCGCTTCCTTTTTTTACTCCGTCATCCAATAATACTTACTGATATCAAATAGAATTTCTGATATATTTTAACGCTAATTCCATTTGGGCCTCTATAATCACTGACAGGTGTCCAGATAAATAATTTTTAGAGATGCCCTTTCCAGGATTCCCAAACAACATTCCTTTCCTTATCTTGAAAGGGTTTTCAAAATAACGTGCAAATTTTGCTTTTGTTTTCCTAAATTTGCACTCGTTAATTATAAATGACCTTCTTTTATTCAATTGTCTGTTTTTATTGATTTTCTCTTATTCCATTCTCATTATTCGACATTTCTTTTTCATTCCCTTTTTATTAAGCTCAAGAACCATATCTTAATCACTTATCATTGTTTCCCCCAATCATTTTACATGTTTATTAATTATTTTACTCTATTATTTAGGTATCCTCAACAAAGGTAAATTATATATAAAATATAGCCACTCATCCGAACATGGTTTGAATTCCCATAAAATTATGGAAATTTATTATCATATAACATAATTCCAAAAGGACTATTATGTATGTCCGTTTTGTGAGGTACCTTACATAACGTTTTACGAAAATCACCAGAGTCGCTTAACTCAATATAATAAGTCTAAAAAGGCACTTTTAAAAAGAAAACCGTCTAATGTTCTTAGCAGGAATAAAATCCCCTGTAACATTGATATCGACTATTGTGCATCTGATTTCATAAAAGAAGATGAAATCTCAAAGGGAACATCTAATGGCGCTCAAGTAAATGACGAAATAATTGAAATACTTGACTCAGATGAAGAGCAACATAACTTAATTTAAATCAGTGATTCTGAATATTCAGTCTAACAAATTCCAGAAAATCAAATTGATCTAGTGGCCTTCAATCAACCTACTAAAATCCAAGCACCTATTTAGTCGTTAGAAAAAAAAAATAATCAAAGTGCAATAAGGCTAAAATTGTGTACTCATCTATCAGTTGATTCATATAGATATAAATCGATCTATTTTTCATTTGTCTCGTGAATTTGACTGCATGACACTAAAAAGCCTATCATGCAGTGTAAACAATCTTATAACAAATCGAATATAAAAATAATGTTTACAAATTATCTTAAATGAATTAGAAATAAACATTTTACATACTTCTGGACTTTTAAATGAATTTCAACTGTCTATTTTATTATTTTTCAAAGAAAATATTAAAGACAATCATTATTCTAAAGCTTTTCTATCATATTTATGATACTTTATACTAAATTACAAAATGGCATCTAACTATTAAACAGGAAAATTTCATTCATTTTATTATCAAATAGAAAAATATTAATAAAAATTATAAAAATATAATAAAGAAATTCAGCGATATAAATACAAAAAAAATTAAAATTAATATCCATAAGCGTATTGAATTTCGTATTTCTATGGTAAGGTAGGGAGGGGGGTAATTGAAAAAGGACACCTAACTAATATTGAAGGTTTGGTAAAACAAACTAGATGTATAACACAATCGGTCAGATGTGCATGAAATTGTTTCAGAGAATTAATTGTTTAAATAATCAAATAATTGATGTGAACAATTACCGATTAAAATTCCAATCTAAAAATCTTTTATTGATGAATTTTTCTGGTTATTTATTGCCGGGATAAATGCTGAAATTTTATCGCTAAATTCTATTGAATTTTTTTTTCAATCTAATTTTTTATCGTGAATTATTTTAATATATTTTACCGTCAATACACACTAGTAAATATATTATTTAGTTAATTTTGGTTTTCTTCAATTCCTTTATTGTAAATCGAACTTTCTTTTAAAATTATATTTTAATAACCAAAACAATTCTACTAAGAATTTAATCACAACCCAATGCATCTGAACCTATCGATTATCTTACAAGAATTAGAAACGATCTTATAATCTAAATTTCCTAACTGCTTACTTATATTCCTATTATAATTTGTAAATCCATCCGAGTACGGCAATCCCAACATAAATTTATGTTTGCTATCCTTTTTAGAAGTTACTAAAACATATTCTAAATTATCCTGAAAAACATTTGCACTAAAATAACTCATATTCAAAAAATTTATTTATGATTCAATATAGTTTAATATTCAAACAACCTTTCAAGCATTGAACCAAACAATTTCAAAACAATCTATCAGAGAAATTCAATATTAAAATTTTAATAAAAGTTAATTAAGAACATATGTTTTTTTAAAATTCGCTACTAAATTCATTATCTCCGAAATATTTGATTTAATATTAAAAAATATTTATTTCAAATTTACTTTAAACTATTTAATAAATCTCTTGAATTAAAAAGAATTTCATATTTAAAACTTTAATCAAATTCATTTATGCCCATCTATTTTGAAAAGTCATTATTAAATTCAAAAAATTATAGAAATATAATTTTAAAAATTTGACCAATAGAAAATTGATTTTATTTTTTTAATTATTTAAATTCATTTTAAATCACTCTTGCAAATCATTCGAAAGATTAAATTATCTGTCTAAAATACCTTACATCTCTTTTCTTTAAGAAACTTCTTCATCTTTTCAGCATTTCTCTGTAACATTTTCTTTCTTTCGTCTTTTAGCAGGTATTAGTGATCCTGAGCTTTCTGCATTATTCTGTATGGCCCTTCATATCTTTACTTCTATTTCGTTCTTGATTCTACTTTTACCAATACCTACTCTCTTACATCGAATGCTCTTTTGCCTGGGTTATTTCTCGTGTGCTTCCTGTAAAATCTTCTCTTTGTAAAATTTGCGTTCTACTCTGAAATTGTTCCATAGCAATTTTTCTTCTAAATAACTTCTATGGGGCTTCGACTAATCGATTTCTGAAACGTTGCATTAATGGTAAATTTAATCTCCTATATGATCTCTATGAAATCTGTTCTACTTCTTTCTTTTAATGACGCATTTATATAGTCTCTTGTCGTTCTATTACACCATTAGTATTGTGGTGACACGGTCTTGAAAAGCAAAGTGTAATTCCCATTGAATTTGTAAAGTTTTTTATCACCCTAGATTCAAATACCTTTCCACAATCTTCGTGAATCTCCTTTGGTGCTCCAAACCTAAGAATCCATTTCAGTAGTATCGTTTCCTTCACAGTTTCCTCGATTTGTTTAGCGACTGCGGTTAGGGAAATATATCTGCTGAATTGACCAATAACTGCGATTATATATCTTTTCTTTCTGAACGTTTCCTGAAATGGACCACACATATCAACGTGCAGTTTCTCCCAAGGTTCCTCTGCTGTAAGTTATGTTGTCTCTTCCTTCATCTTTGTCGTCATCACCTTTGTCTTCGCATTGTCCAATTGTTTCTTTTATTGATTCTTTTATGCCTCTCATATCATAATTGTCCGAGATCTATTTTGTTATTTTTCTGCTCCTGCGTATAATAGCAAGAATTGCATGCTCTTCATCTTTTCTTATTTTTACCCTCGGTATTCATATCTTACCATTTCTAGTTTTCAACAAGTTGTTTACCAGAATAAATATCCAGCTTGAATCTTGTGTTATTTCTTTGTTATTTGTTTTATATCTGTATTATCTGTATTAATCTTGAGTTTTATACACAGTGTTTATTCTTCGGGTTTTAGTTCTTTCCACTTTCATGTCTTCGTGTGCCAATAAACATTGTGTGTATTTTCTACATGTAATCCTTGACAATATATATATATATATATATATATATATATATGCATAAGCATGATTCGTACATTTTCTATACTCTATCTCTATATCCAGACTACTGAGGTAGTTAATTCGAGTACCCTATGTTTTAGGTTAGGTTATCGAGTACTTAAAAATAACAATACTTTGTATTTTTTATAACAAGATGACTATTTGTTTGCCTGTGGCGCTACTTTTATTTTTTTAAAATTTTATATGTAGCTTTTTAAGCACCAAAAAAGTAAAATCTAGCTTGATTTTCAAAAAAAAAACAAAGCCGATTTATTAAAACTCTTGAAATTAAATTTAAATAAATAATATATAACATGTTTTGTAAGAACCCTGTTTTATTGCATAATTTAAAAACCTATCTCCCAAAAATTATCGGGTCTTTGAAGAAATAATATTGGTCTTGAAATATAAGGTATGAATTTAATAAAGTAATATGTATATCATAAAAAATATAAATGAAAAATTTTATAAAATTAATATAAAATTTATAAAATTTAAACTCATATTATTTTTTAGTTTTAATATAATTATGTCGTGGAAAAAATCGCAAGTTTAGGATCATTTCAAGAAATTATTGTCAGATATATCACAATGCCAAGTAACTAGATGTAATCAGAGAATTTTAATAAAAGGAGGAAATACGACTGGCATGAAAAATCATTTAAAAATCCATAACACTAATATTCAATAATCAACAACTCCGTTTTCTAAAGATATTAATGGCAATTCATCAATAAAGAAATCAAAACTCAATGAAAAAATTGCACCACAATTCATTCTTTTCCCTTTTGTGCATAGGAAATCTTTGGAGAAAATAATTGCAAAATGTGCAGTAAAAAGGATGGTATTTCGTTTAACACCATTGTAAAATGTGAAGCTATTCAAGGCTACGTTATAAGTCGCAATTACAAAAGGCAAACTTCAAAAACTACCATTCAGAAATGTGTAATAAAATTTTTTGATGAAAAGAAAGAAGAACTGAAACTGTTGTTCCAATAATTGAAATTTGCACTTCAGAAAAACAGAAGATCTAGTTTTTGAGTGACTTAAGGAATATGGTGTTGACTTCTATCAAGATATTGTAGCGTCGATTCATGACGGCTCAAGTATGATGATAAAATACGGAGAATTATTTCTACGGAAAGTCAATGCAATAGCCATGCAATACATTTATCTGTTATTGAAACATTTTACAACCTACTAGAGTCTATTAATCCAATTGGTAGCGACTCAGGCTCAGATTTCTCTGATTCTAGTAGTGAAAATGAGTGCGAAAATGGTGAATTTAATGATATTGCTGAAGGCGATGATAGAATTTCAGTCCAATTATCGAGTCATTATAGTGCGATAGCTGAGATGAGAAAAATAATTAAGTTATTCAAAAAATCTTCACTGCGTCTGATGTAATGCAAAAATATGTCTTACAAAAACATTCAAAGCCACTTAAATTAATTTTAGATGTCAAAACTCGATGGAGCAGCTTGGTTGTAGCCAATGCTAGATTTTGGAAAATAGTTGAACCTGTTAATAAAGCCTTAGACGAACTTGGTGGTAACCATCTGATTACTGATGATAATATTGATCTGCTTAAAGAAATTTTTAAAACTTTACAGCTAGTTAAACTTGCCGTATTTGAGTTGAGCAAGGACACTGCAAATTTATTAACAGTTTAAGTCTATGTTTTCCAACAATTACAGAAAAATAACACTTCCTTAGCAGAAAAGTTTAAAAATTCATTTAAAACGCGTATTGATCAGAGTAGAAATAAAGACTCCAACGAATTTTTCTTATATTCATCATGAAGGTTGTGCGAGCACAACTTAATATTGTTTTCTGCACTTGAATATTCAAAATATCGCAAGAATTCACAATTAGCTATTGCTTGGTTAGAAATTAAGGATGCATTCGGAAGTGTACTTCATGATTCTAAAAACTATTGGCGTCAGTGAAGACTTTACTACGATTATTAAATTTCGATATACTGAAACTTACTCTTTCTACAGCTGTGGACCAATTTCCACCCGTAATCTTCAAATTAAAAGGGAAGCCAAGCAAGAATTCCTATCTCAGAGATTCGTTTATTTTCTAGATAACTATTAACCCTTTCCTAGAAACAATAAATAAATCATTCACTAAATCTTTCATGGTACAAATTCTGAATAGCTCAAAACCTTATCATTCAAATTAGTTGCCTGTACTATAGTGCACAGTCATATCTGCTAAATATTACAAAGCCGGAGAAAAATTACTATGAATATTTCAATCACAATGACCGTAAGAAAATTCAGAAAATGCAAATTGCAATAAAGATTAATTTAAAAACATTTTTCAAATAATATTTAATTTCATTCATCTTTGTTGTGATTGCAGTATGAATTGTATGTTTTATGTAAAACATTTTCTTATCAGTGTAAAAAGACTTGTTATTTTTAATAATACTTTAAATAATAATAATAATAATTACAAGGACTTTTTTGTGTTTCACCTCTAATTTCTTTATAAGTGACATATTATTTTCTACAAAATTTGACTATGAATCAGATTTTGTAGAAAATATAATAATAATAATAATAATAATAATAATAATAATAATAATAATAATAATAATAATAATAATAATAATAATAATAGCGTTGGGATAATTCTTCCCAATGGGAGATTTCCCTTCTGGTACGCCTCTGAAATAAACTCTATTGGTGCTATTCTAACCTTTTTTCACAGTTTCAACTTTTCGAATTGTCTTCGACCAAACTGGCGATTTTGTTGATTTGCTTTCTGTTTTTAAACACGTCTTATAAATAATTGATTTGCAAATCAAATTTATATTGTCATTTTTAGACCTCTCACTCTCTGGGCCTTCCTAAAACTAATTTGCAATAATTCAGGGCTCCTGGGGTTTCCATCTAACCCATTTACGATAATTACATTCAATGTAGGGCTGCATTTTAATCCCGGGTGTCCTTCATCACCCATTTTGTTTGCTCTAATTTAATAATTTTGTTGACAGCCCGGGTTTCTCACACTGTTCGGGTTTTCTGTTGGCTTGGATTTCACATTAGCTCGGGTTTTCCATTAGTCAATTAATTTTTAATTAATTTCTATTTTTATTAAATATTTCATTCTGAGGACCCCAATCGATTTGATTTTATTATATTTGTACTCATCTCATCAGTTGGCATCCCCCCATACCAGTTTACCCCGCTGAATATTTATTTAAAATTTTTAATTAATTTCGATATAGCAACAGATGAAGCTGCTGTTGAAATGCAAAATATAGAAACTGATGAAGAACAAGAAGTACAAAATATAGAAGCTGCTGAAGAAGCTGAAGTGGAAGAAGAAGGAATTTGGTATTACGCGCAAAATAACAAATACAAAAGAAAATGGAGGGTAAGTCCACCAAATGTAACTAGAGTTCGCGACTTTCAAATCTTGAGAGAAAGACAAGGAATTTCTGTTAAAACAGCTCAAAATATAAATACTCATCTGGCCACGTTTAAAAAATTACTTCCTGAGACATTAATAAATATAATAGTGGCCGAAACAAATAGAAAAGCTCGGAATTTCTACACTATAAATAGTAACACTGCACGTATTTGGTATGATACAAATTCAAACGAAATTTATGCACTGATTGGTATACTTATATATGCTGGGGCTCGTAAGAACTGGGATGAAAGATTGAATGAATTATACCATCTGGACAACCGTCCTTTTTATCAGGCTGCAATGTCATTACAAAGAGTGCAGCAGCTTTTACGATTCTTGCGCTTCGACAATTATCAAACTAGAGCAGAACGATTGAAGGAAGATAAGCTTGCAGCTTTCCGTGATGTATGGAATACGTTTTTGGTAAATATCAAAGGACCTTATAAACCATCATCATTCTTAACTATAGATGAGCAACTGGTATTTACTCGTGGCCGATGTTCATTCAGACAATATATACCATCAAAGCCAGGCAAGTACGGGATTAAAACTTTTTGGATTTGCGATCCGTTGAATTCGTACCCATTAAAAACAGAAAGTTATGTAGGCAAGCAACCGAATGAGCTACGTGCGGTTGATTACGCATTAAATTTAGTTCATAGGTTATCTACACCATATATCAATAAAGGACGAACTATAACTATGGATAACTTTTTTACAAGCTGTCCATTAGCAGAACAAACGTTACAGAAAAAAACAACAATAATTGGAACAATTCGCGCAAATAAACCAGATCTACCTAAAGAATTTATGAACAAGGCCGAAATTAAAAACCGAGTCGTGAATTCTTCAAAATTTTGCTTCGACGATCATCTGACGTTGGTAAGTTATGTTCCGAAGCCCAACAAGAATGTATTGTTACTATCCACTCTACACAATGATGATATTGTTGACCTCGATTCAAATAAACCCAATATCATATTGGACTATAATAAAACGAAGGGAGGAGTTGACACACTCGACAAATTAGTTCGTACCTATACCTGCAAAAGAAAGACCAAACGATGGCCAATGGTTTTATTTTTTAATGTGATTGATATCACAGGTATAGCTGCTTATAACCTGTCCTGTACAAATGTACCAATCCACAACTATTCATCAGCGGAAAAGCAATGAACGTAAAATCTTTTTGAAGGAGCTGGCTATGCAATTGGTGAAAGATCATATATTAAACCGAATATCGAACCCACGGGCAATGAAAAAAAATGTTAAAATCGCTGTTCAGCAAATAGGATATAATATAATAAACCTTAGACAGAGTTCAACAGCCGAAGGAACAGCGGCAAATAGATCTGTCAGTAAGCGACCAAGATGTTATATTTGCCCTCGATCCGCTGATAAGAAAACAGGAAAAAGATGTTATGTTTGCAATCAGCCATCTTGCACAACACTTATAAAAACCGTTTGCATAAATTGTATCAACGAAGAAGTAATGGATTCGCTCGAAGAAGAAAACAACGAAATCATGTCAGACGATGCGTCCGGTTAATTTTTTTTCTGTAATATAATATAATTTAAATTATCTTAATCTTAATCTTATATATTTTGAATAAAAAGTTTTTTTCATTAATTAATAAAAATAACATGACTATTTTTTAACAAAAAGATCATAAAAAGCATTAAAATATATATGAGATCAGGTTGACCCCATGCACAGACTATGGAAAATTTCCTATGCACAGACTGAAGGTTAATTATTATTTTGAATATCAATGTTTTTATTGATTTTGCTTTTTGTTTTGGTGAATTTTGTTAAACCCCAACAAATATATTACTTGTAGCAAAGGCTTATATTTGTCATTTATAAACATGTTTAACTTTAATTTATGTGCTACTATGAAACTATCATTTTTATTATCATTTTTACCCTAGGCAAAATAATGGGGTTCCTAAAAAAGAAATATTTAAAGAAAATTAAAATTAAATTAGGCAATGGAAAACCCGAGATAATAGATGACCTGAACAGTTTGACAATAAATTTGACAATAAACAAAATGGATAACATCATAAGGCGCCTGCCAATTAATTAATTGAAATAACAAAGTGAAAACGGTATAGAAAGAGTAGATTAGAAAGAATATATCCTTTTGGAAGACTTATTCCAGCGCGAAAGAATAGAGATGTTAATAATAAATTGTGCGGATATAAAGTGCTGTAAACGATTATGGTAATTATGAATAAACGCTATTGTGTTAGGGTGACCCCGATGAGTCAGAAACTAGTATTGAATTGTAATAAATACCAAACGTTATTTAATAATATATAATAGTAAAATTAATGAAAACAGCAATGATAAACACTCAGAATCATTAAAAATACTTTTAAGGCTTAGAAAAATATTTTTAAATTTACTCCAAAATACTGTAAAAAAACTTTTTTGACGACTGAATTACTAATTTATAAATTTATTTGTTATTATATCTTTCTCGGCATTGAACTGGTTGACATACGCTCCCTGGGTAATTAATGAGGAACTTTTCCATTTATTTATTAGTAAATTTTATCACCTCTAATTTATATGAGGAAAAACACTTTTATGTTGGTAAAGTCAAGAAAAAAACTCATAAAACATCAAGTGGTAAACCTAATTAAATTCGCTCAAATATTTTCTGAGAATTAAAAATATTATTACTATTATTGTTGCCATTATTGGCATACCAACAAAAAATGAATATGGTGGTTTATTGGTGGGATAATAGCTTTTGATTTGGTTAATTACTAAATCGACAAATTGACCAATTAAAATAGCCAGTATACCTCAACCAATGAAATTAAACGGAAATAATATTTAATACTTGAATTTTATAAGTAAATTGAAAAGTAAAATATTAAGGTGTGTTATTAGAAAATAAAATTATAAAATATTATTTAATTATAATAATAGTTATTATTTTCAGAAATTATGTTAATATCAAATTTATTATTGGTTTTGATGATAATTGTCATGCATTGGAATGAATACGAAACTCAGACCGATATAGATTCGAATAGTAATTATAATAATTATGATTTTTTTTTAAATCAACTTGCTGTAAAGTAAATGATAATTCCAAATGGACACCTTACGAAAAAAGAAATCACATGATCCGGTTGAGAAATGCTAAACGCAATCATATGATTCGACTGAGAAATATTAAACGCAATCACATGATCCGACTAAGAAACGCTAAACGCAATCACATTATTCGACTGAAGAAATCTCAAACTGAACCCTTTGAAACCCTAGAAGATTAATTTGTGAAAATTTTCGAGTAAAAAGATTTTGACTTCAGATAAATTTTGGAAATTTTGTTACGTTTTCATAACAATAAATGAGTTTGAAATTGAGAACTTTTTTTCATTATTGACAAAATATGCAGATAATATATAATTTAAAGATTAAACTATTATTATTATTATTATTATTATTATTATTATTATTATTATTATTATTATTATTATTATTATTATTATTATTATTATTATTATTATTATTATTATTATTATTATTATTATTATTATTATTATTATTATTATTATTATTATTATTATTATTATTATTATTATTATTATTATTATTATTATATTATTATTATATTATTATTATTATTATTATTATTATTATTATTATTATTATTATTATTATTATTATTATTATTATTATTATTATTATTATTATTATTATTATTATTATTATTATTATTATTATTATTATTATTATTATTATTATTATTATGGTTTGAAATTCAAAATTCTAGAAAGTCTACAAAAATGTCTTTTAAAAAGTATTTTAAAATGTTAAATTCAATATTTTGTTTCATTTTGTATTAAATTCGGCAACGGGCAGAATTGAAATTAAGTCTAAATACAAATTCAAGTGGAACAACAATATTAGAAAATGCCCCCGGTTTTGACAAATAAAGATAAACTCTATAATTCTAATACAAAATTGGATTTGAAACTTTCAAAGGACTGCTAAATATTTCGTATATCGTTGAGAAAGAAAAAAAAGTTTTATCACTTTTACCTGTTAAAAAAGAATAAGGTATTTTAAAATCTCTTAAAACTAAAGTATATATCTACATATGAAGTGACAAGGGAAAATATGCTTCGACCCATAAAATCCATTCGTTTTTAGGGAGGATATGTAAATATGATTGTATTTAAGACCAACTGCAGAAATAAAACGAATGAAATATTTCAAATATTCAATGTGGCACCTTTAGATAATATAAAATGGAAACCCTTGACAAAGACAAATTGAAGTTGGTACTCCAAAATATGGATTCTACAAAAATCCAAAACAACTTGATATTTTCATAAAAATTTCAGCCAGATAAGAAGGAACATACATCATTAAAAATAATATATAGTGACAACAATCAAAAAAAATTCCGTTTTAAAGATGCAATTCTTATCAGAGATGAACATCCAATAATCAACACTGAGAAATAAGCCAATAAAATCACAAATCTGGTTATTGATCGACGCGTTGGAACATTATGAAATAGGGAAATTTTAATTATAATTTACTTGGTGTATTTCTTCTAAATCATTTTTACAAATGAAAATTAATTAAAAGTAAAAAAACAAGAAAAAAAATAAAATTATGGAATTGCAAATTATGTCATTAAAAGATTTTTAATAAGATATTTTGAACATTATCAGGAATTTTGAATTTTTTTTTTAATTTGATAATTCTCTAAATCATATTTATATCCAATAAAAAGATAGAAAAGGGATTTTTAAAGAAAACTGAAACAAACATTGAATGAAATTTATCGAAATTTATCAAAATAAATTTTGCAGTCAAAGCTTATCTTATCATTTATTTGTGTAACATTTAATTTATGTTTCAATCAAGATTGTGATGTGATCATCGATGTTATAACTCAATTGATAAGATTCATCATAAAGGTTCATTAATAAAATGAAAGACAAATATAATTTATTAGTTTCTATTTTAATCGGAACTCTTAGTATTTAAAACATTCATAATTCCAAATAAGAATTTCAAATAATTCGGAATATTTATTTTTTAAAACAACAAAGTTAGTTAACAATAGATAAAACTAAATCAGTCTAAGGAGATTTTTTGATAAATAAAAACGCTAAGCAGATTTTCAACATTGCACACAATATACTGTTAATAATTTAATTTTAAAATTTTAATTGTTAAATTTATTTTATTTAAAATATTATCACACATTTCCCTCTTTTTAAAATGTTTCAGCCACTCTTTGTTTCTGATCATGTATTTTCAATTCTTTATCTTTACTTCAAAGCTTTTCTCATGACTTTGTTAAATAATCTTTCCCGGACCTTCATATGGAATGTCTTTTTAATTTCTAATATTTTTCTTCACTAATACTAGATATCCCAATTTGAATTTTCTATCACTGTTATTATTTTCTTTTTCGGTTGGTTTTTTTTTCACAAATACTAGTTCAACTGGAGTTTATTAATTGATTTTTGAAATGTTGAATTTAACATAAACTAAAGCCTTGAAAGTATTTCTACCCAATTATTATGAATTTTATCTTTTAATGTTATGTGAAGTGCATCCGTATAGTACGAAATTGTTTCTCGATCTATTCGTTTGCTGAATTTTCGTATGTGTAATAAACTCTTATTTTTATACGTTGTGAATTTATCTTGTTAAAAAGGGTTTTAAAAAGTTATGCGTGTAAACACGTACTTTTTGGATTAAATCAATAAATGATGTATATATATATATAAGGTTAATTCGTTCAAAAGAGTGGTTCCCGGATGCTCCGCACTTTTTCCATTGGGCTGTATGTAATAAACTCTTATTTTAATATTTTATGAATTTATCTTGTTAAAAGTTGTTTTAAAAGGTTGTGCGTGGAAACACGTATTTTTTTGGATGAAATCAAAAGGCTTAATATTTATTTAGCTACAATATATTTCGACAGAATTTCTGTCTTTATCAGGTAATCTTGAACTTTAAACAATTTAGAATAAACCATTTTTTATTTAAACAAATTGCTGCTTGTAAATTCTCAAATTATTTTATCAAAAATTAAAAATCTTGCTTTTATAAATCACAAATTCTACAAAATTAAAAAAAAATAATTTACTAAAATTTTACAAAACCGAAACTTTAACAAAATTTAAATATCTTTCAATAAACTATTTAAAAACTTTGTTAACAAAACTATTTTACATTTAGTTTCATCCTGCATCACAATATTACCCTTACTAATATTAATCAATTCCATCAGTCAACTGTGATCGAAGACACGAGAGTGGAAATGACGGGCAGTCATTCCAATGTATGTGGTATTACACCCATGACATATAAATTGAAAACCAAGATCCGAACAAAAATTAAGTAGGAGTTTGAATTCACTTATAAACACAAAATTCAGACAACAATTGTATTCACTGATATTAATCAATTCTTTCAGTCGACAGTTTTCAAGAACTTGAGAATGGAGATGAGAGGCAGTCATTCCAATGTATGTCGCATTACACCCATCACATAAATATTCATAACCAAGATCTGAAAACCATCTAAGTGAGACTTGGAATTTATCAATAAACACAATGGCGATCCTGTAATGCAAAATACAATCCCAAAATCAAACCCCACTATTTAAATCAAAAAAAAGCTGATTAAATCATTAATAGTTTTTCATTTATTGAATTTCTACATCTCTTCCTCAATTCCAAAATCATTCTCTTGAATACTGGAACAAACGAAGTTAAACTTTCAATATTAAATTTAAAATGCCCTATTCTATTGATATTTCCACTAATTATATCGTTTATTTCTGATGAAAACTTTTGCCTTATATTTTGCTTCTCATCGATCATAGTGATATTTTCCTAATAATCGTCAATATCTCTTTCATGCAATGTTTGAGCAGATTCATGGTTTTTATTAAAATAATCACAAACACCTAAGTGTATACTATGATTTAAACACATAATTAGTTTAGCGGGACAAGTTCTACTGTACTTTAGCATCATTTGAGCACCATTATTAGTAGTGCATACGATATCACTTTCGAAATTAATGTTGAAATTAAACAGGTGAGTTTTAACTTTATTTACCATTTCATCAGCATTACAAGATCATAGGATTGGAACTAGTGCCAGATTCATGCATTCGTCATTTTCTCCCTGGATATGCATATTTAAATACCTACGTGTTCTTAAACTTGCCCATTCATCAGTAGTGACACTGAAATTATTTCCAACCATTTTACGTTTTTCAAACATTTTAATCATCTCTGCTTTCTTTACTTCGAAATTATTTTGTATCAATTTCATTACACTAGTTTCACAGTTTGGTAAAGAATATCCCCCACTAGAAATTTATTCACGAATAAATGATGCATTTATTATAGTACGTATTGAAATATTATCAATTACTTTGACACTATATCTTCCAAACTGTCTAGCTTAAAAAATTAAAAACATAAAAATTGAATCTTTTTGAATTTTAGTCGGATATCGTTCTTTTTCCACAGTTTCGTTCATCAAAATTTTGTGAACAAATTTGAAATGATTTATTATTGCTCCAGTTGATCCATAGGTATTTGTTCTTTTGGATTGGCATTTCAGGCATTGTGCTTTGTTTTTTTTTTACCAGTTTCTCAAAATAATCCCATACTGTTGATACTGGTGACATTTTTAATGACATTTTCAAGGAATAAATAAATGATTAAATTTTCGAAATTTTAATTTTAATATGTTCTGCAATAGAAAATGAACGTAATAATAAAATATACATATATTTCAAATATTAGTTTATAATAATTTAATTAATTTATAATCGAATTATCTAATATTAGGATCATTTATAGGCATAATTAAGGAGGAATCCCCAGGAATGGAGAAACGACGACATTAAAGAATGGGAACATGTATGATACAGTCCTTTTGTTACTAAAGAAGCCATTATCCAAAAGTTGAACATTTCATTAGAAATTCCAGGCTTATTCCAGTCACCACATGCACTTCTAAAAAATCATTTGCCTGTGTCAAATTGCTGAAAACATACCTCAGAATTCGAATAAAAGATGAGAGATTAACAGGTTCGGCATTACTATATATTCACCAATACATGTAAGTGAATACCAATGTAGTTATCGATCGTTTTAATTTGTGCTTAACAAATACTCTCGTTGCATTAATTTTGTTCTATAAGATATTGAGTGATTAAATAATATTGTGAAAGATAATTAATGCATGAGCTTCATCAATAATGACAGTTGAGGTCATTCTTTAATCACTGTTTGTTGGATTTTAGATGATTATTTTGCAAAAAAGCAAGTTTTTAAACATAATAAAGATCTTTAAAAATCATCCCCCTCCACCAAGAAATCCTGTATCTGTCTCTGGTTCTGGCATTGATTTCAAAACCCAGTGAAGCATGAATTGAATTTTAATATTTGGTTAAAATATTCATTATAAAATTATGTTGTTGAAAAAAATTTCCAAATAAATGATTAAAAATTCGAGAAATCTAAGAAATGTAAATTTTTTTTTTCAATAAATTTAAGCACGAAAATCATGTAGTTCGCTGGGAAATGATTAATAATTAAAAATATAATTAATTAATTTATTCGAAAAAGCCTTTTTTTTCTTTTTTATTTTGGTTTAGCCTATAAGACAATACTGACATTCAGTTGAAGAAAGAAAGGAAAATAAAATGAGACAAAAAGATAAATAATAAACTTGATCAACTCAAATCTACATTGATTTATTACAAATATATTTTAAATATTATTGTTGTGTTCCTACAATATCCAAACAAATTTATTAACACTGACAAATTAATCACCAAGAATTAAGTACAAAATTATGCCAAAAAATAAATATAATAATTTAATGCCCTTTTTAAATATTTTAATTGATGTTGTTCAGTTCTAATTTTATTTGGTTCGGTAGAACTGTTTTCTCTGACTCCACGTGCTCTTTAAATGATGCTGGAATAACTCAACACAGGGAAACTTTTATTCGATACCAACAATTTCACAACGATTCAAATGTTACTTTTACAATATTGGCAGGAATCCCCACGGGAAGCCGCCTTTTCAAATAACTACTAAAATATCCTTGACAAGTCTGATTAGTTTTCTTTTCCGATCTCACGAATCTTTATTAACTTTTTTTAATCGCAATTTTTCTAAACTATTTTGTGTCACTCTTGTTGAAGTGAGCCCACGATGACTCATCGTTTTTTCATGAGATCACGATGACTAATCGAACAAAGGAATGAGTCATAATGATGAGTCATTAAAAAATTCAAAATTTTTCTAAGTCACTTTTTATAGAAAAAATTTATATTATTATTTAAAATATTATTATTATTTCAAATATTATTATTATTATTATTATTATTATTATTATTATTATAATTATTATTATTATTATTATTATTATTATTATTATTATTATTATTATTATTATTATTATAATTTTTACTATTATTATTATTAATAAAATTAGTATAATTTTTTCAACAAAATAATAATAACCAATAAAATCTCTTATATATAATCGTTCAATGGTATAAATTAACAATTCATATTTTAAACGGTCTGGTAACAGAAAAGAAAGGAGATGAACTTATTATCAATCTTCAATTTCTCGTGGATGAAGTCCTGAAAGTTTACAGAAGGAATCCCATCGAATTTTCATGGATCCTTTCTAGATCAACACTCAATGCAAAGGAAAATGCTTTCAAGGAAGTGTTTTATGCATTATTGGAAAATATGAAATGGTTACGAGTCATTGTGGCCTTCATGTATATGAAGATAATTCTTCAAAAATCGGGCGAGTATTATGAAAGGTATTTCTATTGGTCTTTACAGGTATAATGTTTTTAATTAAAAATATTTTACTAATATTAAATAGATAATTCAAAATGAGATTTCACCATGGGTAGCTGAAAACGGATCATGGAATAATATCAATATGGTTGCTAAAAAAGAAATCTCCACCAAAACAAAACTTATTTTAATTATGATTGAACTTAGTTCAATTTATTTTAGTGTAAAATATATTTTTAAAAAATAATAAATGTTTTATGCTTCATTTTTATTAATTTTTGTAAATTACAAAACTTTTATTCTTTAACATTTATTTCATTACAATCCCATTCATCATCGCCACATTTTGTGTTCATATCATTATTCATATCCTCAGTCTCTTCATCAGTTTCTTTATACTTTCCACCTTATAATTTTTAATTCTGTTTATTTTTGAATGTATATTATCTTAATAAATTAACATATTTTTTATAAAAGATCAGAGAATAGTTTTATAACATATTTAGTAACGAAATATGTACAACTAAATGATTTTATAATGATTTTATAATGATTTTACTATAATTTGTAATAAAGTCATTATGAAATTATTGAATTGCTACTATTCAATTACTTAAATTGATAATTTTGAAAACATTACTGAAAACAAATTTGTATATAATAATAATTAAAATAAAGTTATAATATTTGATGTATTAATAATAAATTTTTAAATGAAAATATATTAGACTTTACTTTGACAACAAATATGATAAATTAATCAAAATTAAATATGTTTTTTAAATCAAGGTAATATTTATCAAAATATTTGCATGTCAAAAATTCATGACGAAAAAAATGTCATTTTACAATGGAAAAATATTATTTAAAAAAATATTATAATATAAAATATTATTTATGCCCATTTTGCGAAGCTCTATTCCCTAGGCCTTACGAAATGTTTTGTAATAACCATAAGGAACACCTTACATCCTTTAAAACAGATAAAATTGAATTTTTTAAAAGAGTTTTTAAAAGTAATAAGATAGATATTCAAAATAATAGCATCATCGCTTTAGATGATGATGTTATTATAGTATCAGATGACGATATAGTGGAACAGCAGAAGCGGTGAAAGCGGTGGAATCAGAAAAAGCGGTGGAAGCGGTAGAAGATGATATACCTAAAGAAAAATTAGTTATTCAATCTGATTTAAAAAATTGTCACAGAATAATAACAATGACATTCAACAACATGAACGAGATAAATCCGCCTGAAATTCTTAAAAACAAACTATTAACAAAATTAAAGGAAATGAAATTTGTAAAATTCCAATTCGGAATAGATGCAGATTTTAAAAAGGATGGCGAATACAAAACGTCACGATTTTCTAATAAAGCAGTGAATGTAAAACCAGATAATTTTCAAAAGTTTTTAGCAGACGGGTTTGAATAATTACATGAAAAAATTCATATCAGGTCCGAACTTGGAAGTGAATGGCAACTAATAAGAATAATCGAAATAAATTTCAAAATTACCAAGGTTTCAGAAATCTCCAGATTGACAGGAAGAAGCTATATTTCAACCCCGAAAGTCTTAGCAAATAAAAATGCTATAGTAAATGTGGTAAATGAGGACAATTTGTGTTTTGTTTACAGCGTACTAGCTAATTTGAAAAATGATGTGATCATGGAAAATAACACAAATGTTCAAAATTATGTACCATTTCTGTCAGAATTGGTATACGATGAATCAGATATACCGATGAAATTAAAGGATATTCCAAAATTCGAGAGGCAAAACGAAGGTATTGCAATCAATGTCCTCAAATATAACGATAAAAATATGATTGATATCGACAATGTGGATATTATTTTGAAACATCCTCATATTGACATAATACATCGGAGTAAAGTAACTGGAGTTACACCGATGTATTTGTTAATACGGGAATCTAATGGTGAATACCATTATACAGCAGTTCAAGATTTACAGAGATTAATGAACTGTAGAAAAACCCATAATTGCCCTGTACGTATCCAGTGCATATGGTGTGAGACATGCTTAAATCGATTCAGAAGCCAAGTAGTTTTTGACAGGCATGTAGAATTATGCAGAAAAACCAATTAGGAACAAAATTGTACATGTTGCCTGAAAACAGTGACTTGTATTTTAAGGACTGGTCAAAAATGGTAACTCCTCCATTTGTCATATATGCAGACTTCGAAGCGGGTTTGCCTCTGTATGAAAGAGATAATCAGAAACATTTACCGAATCCTGCGGGCCTCTTACTGGTAAATAATTTTACAGGGGCTACAAAGTATTTGAATTCTATTGGACCAGATTGTGTATACAGATTTCTGGTTGAAGTTGAAAATATTGTAGAGAATATTGTCAAAGTTTATTACAAGACAAGAGGACATGTCCAAATAAACTTTTTGACAACCCAAGAGAAATTGAAGTTTAGTTTAGCCGTCGATTGCTACTTAAGTAAAAAGCCAATGCCGGAGAAAGTGAGAGACCATGATCACTTTACAGGAAAATATATCGGAGCTGCATGTAATTTATGTAATAAACAGCGAAAAATACGAGAAAAATTACATGTTATATTACATAATCTAAAAAGTTATGATCTACATCATTTATTGAAACACGGTCTTAATCAATTTCCTCATTGGAGACTCAGTTGCATTCCAACAAGCACTGAGAAATTTTTAAGCCTAATAGTATGGTTGCGAAAATTTACTGAGAGATTTATTGACTGATACCAATTTGTCAATTTTTCATTGCATAACGCAGTTAAAACACTGACAGAATTTCAGATAACTCGTTCTGTGTTTACTATTTGAGCAATTATTAACAACAAAGGCATATTTCCTTATGATTTTGCCACTAGTCAGGATATTTTAGAAACAACATATGAAGTGCCTCCTATTTGGGAAGGTGTTACATATGAGGAGTATAAGTTAGCTCAACAAATATGGCAAGAAACGAGTTGTGAAACTCTGATGGATTATTTACAAATTTATTTAAAATTGGACGTGGTTTTGCTTGTCGATTTCTTCCAACAATTTCAAGCAAGATCAAAAGCTCATAATGGACTTGAATCACTCAACTTTTTTGGAATCCCAGGTATGAGTTTGACATCTGCGATCATGACATTAAAAGATCCAGTTGAACTGTTGATCGATATGGAAATGTACAATTTCTTTGAAGGTGGAATCCGTGGTGGTCTCACATTCGTAAACAAGTACTTGGCCGTTACAGATGAAGAAACCGAGTTGCTTTATATAGATATAAACAACTTGTACGGCTGGGCATTAAGCCAATATTTACCATGCAGCGATTTTGAGTGGATAAACAATGAAGTGCAATTATTTTGTTTGACTGCATTAGTTCGGATTTGGAAACATTATCATATGGATACACTGTGGAAGTGGATTTAGTTATTCCGTCTAATATTCACGATCTCCTAGACGATTTCCCGGCAGCTGCTGAAAAAATGTGTCCACCAAATTCCACTGTACCGAAATTATTATTAACCCATTACCCGAAAAATAATTACGTTATCCATTGGCGTCTTTTAAAATTATATATAGCCCTTGGAGTAGTAGTTATAAATATACATCGGGCAATAAAATTTACACAAAAACCAATACTGAAAGAATATATCAGCACAAATACTCGACTTCGAGCTGAATCAACAAATAGTTTAGATCCGGACTTTTATAAACTATTAAATAATAGTGTTTATGACAAAACAGTGGAGAATCTGAAGAAAAGAATAAATCTCAGATTATGTAACAATGCGGAGAAATTGGTTAAATATATATCAAAACAAACTTTTAGAAGGTCAATAAAAATTGCAGATGATTTGATCGCTCTTTTACAAAATAAAGATGTAGTGTGTTTAGATAGACCTAGCTAAATTGGTCAAACAGTGCTAGACCTATCTAAACTCAGGATGTATGATTTGCAATATGGCAAAATATCGAGCACAGTTCAATTGCCAAATAAATATCATAGCCGGGGACACAGACTCATTCTTCCTCGAATGTAAATATGTGAAATTGAGATCACAATTACTACCTGCAATGATAAAAGATGAATTATTTGATACCAGCAATTACAAACCAACAGATCCGTTATGTAACAGAAATCTGGATTCAGTAATTGGAAAATTTAAGGACGAAAGCAAAGGGAAAGCGTATCAAGAATGGATCTTCCTCAGGCCAAAATGTTATAATCTGCTCAGTGATGATTAGAAAGAAGTAAATAAACCAAAGAGCGTAACGTTTAAGGGAACAGCAATCGCACATCAATCATATGTGGATTGTTATCACGGAATGCAAATACCTAAAGTGCATCAATCTCGGTTTGGCACAAGAATTCATCAGTTATTCACATTTAGAACAGAGAAGGTAGCCCTTACAAACAACGATGACAAAAGAGTTTTGGTTGAGGACAATAAGAGCTTCGCATATGAGCATTTTAATGTTTTAGATAATATTGAATTGAATAATATTTTCTCTGATGATTTACCCGATTATTTCGATTTGCCCGACGAGTTCGATTTGCTCGACGATTTCGAATTACCTGATGAATTCGATTTTCCATCTTTAGGGCCACAATTGATGATTGGAACCCACTTTAATACCAAAAATATTGATTGTAATTCACTTTGAGAATGTGTTTTCTCTAATATTGTTTTTTTTGAATATTAATAAAAGAAGATGCATTAAATATTTATTTATAAAATAGTTAAATAATCTACAACACCTAAAAGACAAAGTTTGTAAGGACAATCTGAATGTTCACGATAGGGACATGTAATATTTGATGTAATATTTCTTCATGGAATATGGAATCAACAGCAGATTTGGAAAATATCTCTTTAACAATCTGATCTTCCATCCGCCATCATTAGGCACATAAAAAATTTGATTAGCATCTATGTATTGTAAAATACAGGTGGGACAAATATCACTAAATAATAATGGTTCTAAAATATTATTAGATTTTATAATACATAATTCTTTATGACAGAAAATATTAATAATATAACAAGATATTTTACGAAACATATCTTTAATTACAATGTTTATACATTAACCAAGCAAGGCAATGTTGACCACAAATAATAGCTAACAGGTGTTGAAACCGAATTTTGTTGTAATCAATTGGTTTTCCAATAGTTTCTAGTTTTTTGATCAATAGAGCAGGATAATAGAAACCCATGGGATCGAAAACATATATTTTATCTGGTTTTACATAGACTGCAATTCAATGTTCTCCTCCAAGAGTTGATGAATGAGCCTGAGTACACTCCGACAAATTCTTTACCCAATATTTGAGTACCAATTCGATTTATCTGAACAGAACTATTATAATAATAAGAATAGTTTTATAAAACTTACTCCATGACAAATTTCTTCATTTCTTTACTTCATTTATACAAGTACTGTTCTATTTGCAGTTATTTGCACTTCATTTTCAAATACTCCATATATTATGACATGAACTGGTTCAGTTGTAGCTTTTGAAAATTTGATATCCAGTCGCAGATTTCCATTTTGAGGTAATTGACTTTAATTTAAATCAAAATCAGGGGCCAAAACAAAAGTGAAAAACGGTTATTTGGTTTTAAATTCATCAAGAGTTATACCACAATTCAAGTTTTTATCCAAATAACCCATATTTCTTACTATACTTTGCATATATGTAGTGCAATAATTATCATTATAGAAATCTTGAGTGTATGTTTCTCGATAATCTGTATTTTTCGACAATGATAATGAAGTAACATTACAATGTTTAAAAGTTGAACTCGAAGCAGTGTGTGATCCGTTGTACTGAGTTTCAGATTGAAATGTAACAAGTATAAAATTTGGCATTCTTCGATCACCAAATATTATTTCCTTATAGAAAGATTATGCACCCTGACCAATAGCAAATGAAACTATTTCCTTAGTTTTTAACGGATAAGTTGCATGTTTAGAATTCAGACCAAGTTGATGACCGGCTAATACACTGGGTTCAACGCGAACTCTTCTTACCAATAATTTTGCGTCAACTGTTTGACATATTGGTTTTCCCGATGCCGAAGTTAATGATAATGCGGAATCAGATCTTTTCAAACGCATATGGGCATTAACACCAGGAAGTAAATATTTAGGCTGATCCATAAAGTCGAGTTGTAATGATGAACACATGGTAAATAATCTTGAGCCCTTAATCCATTTTTTCCTATCATCGACACTGCCATAACCCATAGGAGTTAGACATGTATTTTTAGTATCGGTATTATAATTTAAAATAGTTTCAATTATATAATTATGAATATATGTATTGTTTCCACCCTCAATTTTGATATTATTAAAACCAAGAATTGCATCCATAAAAAACGTATGAAACAAGAAATTATTCGGTATTACATCTGAAGCTTCAGCCAATGCCTTTCTATCTTTATCTATAACCTTAATCTGAACAGTCAATAAAGTATCGTTCAAATCCAAGTATTCAGTTTGAGAACCATTAATATAAAATTCAACATCATTTCTAATATCCGTAAGAGAATTCATAGGAAATACTTCTTCAAAAGCCCCATACTCTTTTACAACCTGAGGTGATGGACGGTTAAATATACACAATTCAGACTTACTACAAATCATTTTTCAAATATAGTCCCATGTCCTTTCATTCGTTTGTTTATATGCGACGAGCGATGTTTTTTACGTTTTGGAGCCGGTGCTTCCTGTTTTTGAAACATACGCGCAACTTTTCCTAGCTCAGCCATGACATTTTTTTAAGAGATGGCAATATTTTCTGTTCATTCATTATCACATCTTTAGCAGTTTTCATATCAAAACTACCAAGACGTTTAAGAATCGGGAGTGCAAATCTACCAATTGTTCTCAACTATCCCAAACCATATTGTTTCCCGATAAAATATGACAAATCACCGCCTGTTTGGCAATCACTATACATACTAATAATATCGTTATTAGCCATCTAATTTACGAAAATGTAGGGTTAAATGGGTTTTTGTATCTTTTGGAAAGTTTATTAATTTCCCGCTATCATCACGAATATTTATTTCTATATTGTTTATACAATATTTCGATTTTGGTATGTACAAAGGATTTTCAATATTTATATTGACAACTTCATCTTGTTCATGTTTATCGATCCAAACGGATTTTAATAGAGGAACACATGTATCACCAACAATTATAGGATCGATGATGTTAGAATATATGAACATTTGTTGATGAAGTTTAATTATTTTTGGTTTGCGTACACCAATATCACTTGTCCGATATGTTTGCCTTTCTAACCCCAATGTATTACCCAAGTTTTTATCAAATCTAATTTCACAAATATTATCTTTCAGGCTGAATTTGAATAATCCATCTTTAAGAATTTCAAGAGTTTTAAATATATGTAAACCATTGTTGGAAATATATTTATGTAACTCGTCAAGTGTATCAATATATAAATCATTAGTAAACGTAAATGTATCTTCAACTTCATTAATATATGATACAGCTATTTTGATTTCTTCTGTCATTACACTATTTTCTTCAAAAGCATTGAAACGTAATAGGTATTCCTTCCCAGTAACAACAATTTTAAGCTTATCACTACCCATTGGTAGTGATTAATATTTTCATCATTATTATTGGCATCATTAATATTTTCAAATATTATTGCAAATGGAGAAAAATCACAACTAATATTTAATCCATCTCTGTAAAACATTTGACAATGCTCATCTAACAATTGATTCGGAATATGATAATATCATTCAAAAT
The DNA here is from genome assembly GCA_022537955.1 of Schmidtea mediterranea. Taxonomy (NCBI): domain Eukaryota; kingdom Metazoa; phylum Platyhelminthes; order Tricladida; family Dugesiidae; genus Schmidtea; species Schmidtea mediterranea. The sequence continues at coordinate 95,303,383 of CM039681.1, forward strand.
TATTGATTGAGAAAATGCCACTACTTGTTTTGCGAACATTCCTCTAGTAACTGATTTTAGATTGACTTTAAAATGGGAATGTGTTGTATACAAATGTAAAATCTTGAAAAGCAACTTCCCAAATGTCATGTAAATAAATTGGATTTTGAAGATTGATCATGAATTTACTTGTTTGATTTTCGGGATAGATTGTTGGACAACTTTTGTTCGGTAAAATAATATAGAAATTCACTTTACTAGATCTTTTGCTGATATCCATGTCGGGTTTTGATATATATGCCACTTGACATAGTATTGTTTATCCTTACCAACCTTTTTCGTTTTTAATATTTTTTCAATTCAAAATACAGTGGGTGGTGGAATAACTTGTAATTCCTGCTCATAACAGTTACCCTGTACTTCATTTTTATCATAGTCTTTAATAACATACATTACAGGATTCTGTTTAGTATTAATTTTTGAAATGACAAAAACTTCATCACTCCAATTTGTATCGAAGTTTTTAATGAAAGGTGAAGCAGATATTTTAGAAATTCGAACATGATTACCTATTTTATACTTTGGTTTCTTAACTTTTTCAATTTTTCTTGATAATTATAAATCGACACTATTTTCTGAGGAAATATCAACTGGTCTTAATCCATTTAAACCCCAGTGTTCACTATGATTATAACTATGTATGATTTTGTTAAAATATTAATCCATTTTTAATTGCCATGATGCACAAAGAATCGTTTGAGTTTATCTCTCAATTTCCTATGAAATCGTTCAACATGGTCGGCTTTATATTGAGAATGCACAGAATAATAATTTATTTTATCAAGAACTTGTTTCACTTTACTATTGTAAAATTCTTTACCCAAATCAGTTTGTAAATTGTCAGGGTGACCATCTTTGAACATTGTTTTTATATCTTGAGCCATTTCATCTACAGATTTTGATTTTACAGTAATAGCTCTTTCATAACGACTGAAAACATCAATACATGCGAAAATATATTTGTAACCCTTATTAATTTTCGAATATGGTGTCATCTCCATCAAATCCATTTGCCATAAATCGTCAATACCGAACGTCTTATATGCTCTGGTTGGAAATCTTTTCCTCCTCGGTTTGTTTAAACTGCATGCCAGTTGTTCTCATAACCACTTTTGTGTCTCCGTTTTCGAATTCGGAACTTTTTTCTTTAGCTTTTCTACTCCACCAAAACCTGCTTCGTCTTCGGGGTTCGTTCATATTTTCTCCATTACAACAAGAAGACTTAAATTTTAATTTAATATTTGGTAATTAGGGATTAGCACCCATTGTTTATGATTTAGGTGCACCTAATAAACCGGCTCCACCTAATAATGATAATGCTAATGGTAATAATGCGGCAATGAACTCTCCTTGTTGTTTATATATAATTTTTCTCATTTGTTTACGATTTTTATTATTTACTAGTGATAACAACGGTTTATTATGTTTTTTCAACACAAGTTTTTAAGATTTACTAACTTTAACTTTCCTTTGACCACTTTAACTAAAATATCGAGTAAATCATCGACAACAAACTTTAGATATGATTGTAAAATATTCATTCTTCTAACACTTGGCGCCTTTAGCAATGCAGTAAAAAACGGAAAACTTCGATGATTTTTGACAGGTCTTATATATTTCACATGTTTTGGTTTTAAATTATGCGAAATGAGATTCGAGTTTGGAAAATTTTGGGTAATAAGCTTTTTCAAAGGAGTGTAACTAGTTTTTGACGGAATTTGTTTTTTCTTTTTCAAAATTCTTTTAAGTTTTCTCAATTTTGGTTTTGACAATATGCTTAACTTTGGTTTTACACGCGATTTTAGAAACATGATTAATAATAATAACAGATTTCAGCTTTGTTTATAAACCATACCCCCTTCTTTATTAAAAATATCAGTTCTAACCCGTAATTCATCAGGACATTGTTGAGTGAAATCGAGAAAAATATAACCATGGGGGTTTTTGGTCGCATCTTGAAATGAACTGATTAAAAGATTTCTATTATTTGGATATGCCTGCCTAGAAAGGAAATCAATGATAGTAGCATCTCTTGGATTTTTTAAAACAGCTAAATATTGTACATTTAAATTACGTGTTTGATGATTGTTTCCATTATGAAAAAGATTTTGAGTTATAAAAATATCAGTCACCAACATGTCTACTGATTTTTGTGAATAAATTATTGAAATCGTTTTCTTCATTGGCTTCCTGATATAAATCATCAATGATTATTACATCACCTTTCTTTAATCGACTTGACCAGTTTTTATCGAATCCCTTAACAATTTTCATATTTTTCAATTTGCAGAAATTATCTTGAGTCAATCCATGTTCTTCATCTGCTCCTCTATGCCAATAAATCTTATTGAATTTAGATTTGAATAAATTTGATTTTAATAATTTACAAACAAATAAAGTTTTTCCACTACCACTAGGACCAACAATTTGATAAACTGCATCATTTCTTAATTCCATTTTAAAATTTCATTTTATGTGGTATTGTTTATATTAATTATCTGAATGAACTCTTAATAAAAAAATATATATACTGATCTGATATGAATTTTATTAAACATGTTATCAAATATAAATTATAGGGAAAGACTGATGTGAGCAAAATGAATTTTCCGAATGGAAAGCCTCAACAAATTGTTGTCAAAAGGGGAAAACATACTATTATATTTTTCAAATCGGGAAAATGTAGAATTATGGGTTGTAAAACTCCATTAATAGTGAATGAGTTGAAATATAAAATCACAGATATTCAAATACAATCAATTACTAAAACTATAGATCTATACAAATTGAATAAATTAACCGATTGCATGTTCGAACCCGAATTATTTCCTGCTTTGAGACTTTTACAATATAACCAACTGTGCGTCAATGTTTTCAATAGCGGAAAAGTTGTTGTGTTAGGGATTAGAAATTAAAACAGGTGCCTGATTCTGATTGGTCACCCTTTGTTATAAATACAGAATGTTCATTGAGTTTATTCATAATTTCGAAATGAATAAGAAAATAAGCTAAACTAAGATTGTGGATAAACCAATAAATTTACAACCCGAGCAGCTTTTTCATAATTTCAAAATGTATTTCCTTTATGATCCAATTGAAATCAAGTTGACAAATGCGGTTAAGTTATGCAAAACTCCTTATCTCCATCTCATGGCAGCATTGTCAACAGAAGATGTTGGCGTTTTAAAGAAGATGTTTATGAAAATCAATAAAAATATCCGAGTAACAAATACTGTGGTTTTCAGTGTTCGTCAGGCTAGATTTTATGATGCTTTTCAAGAAATCATGTTCAAGGAGAATGAAAACTGGTATGTGACAATAAAGATTCAAGGATTTAAAGTGAATCAAAAGACTTGCTCTTGGTTTTTAATATATTAATAAATGTATTTACCAGTTATTTGTTGTTATTGATTTTTATTAACGATAGTATGAAAGTAATAATAAAAGTAATAATAAAAATAATAATAATAATTGAAATAATAGTAAAAATAATAATATTTGAAATAATATTGTAACTTTCTCTGTAGGGAAGTGACTTAGAAAAATTTTGAAAAAAAAGTTCTTTGTTATGGGGGTATATGTCTTTGTTTTGACTTAGAAAAATTTTGAAAAACTTTTTATAACTCATCATTATCATTCATTCCTTTGTTCGATTATTCATCGATGAGTCATCGTGAGCTCACTTCTACCTATTTCCTTTATATAGGGAATCTCTCCTCAAATAACTAATCCGATTGACTACAAATTACATTGGAATCCCGGGGTACTAGTTAAACAATTTACTTTCATCTTTTGGCCGCTTCGGCCGTTCCCCGGGAGAAGACTGCGAAATAAATCACATTAAGGAATAATTAGTTCCCTTCGTAATTAAATTTATCCAAATCGGAGAATTTCTCCCTAATTTAATTTATTTGTTTTCGTCATTTTAATTAATTAATTAATTTTTATTTTCTTAATAACTTTTTCTAGGAGTCCCAAATTAATTTTATATTATTATTTTCGTACTCGTCTCATCAATTGGCATCGACAAATACCCATTTCCCCCCGAAAATATTGATTTTAATTTTTTGATTATTTTTAATTAATTATTTTATTTTCCAAAATTTTTATTTATTATAATTTTTTTTGAAAATCACCTAACCCCAACAATGTTTTTAAAACTCATAAAAATCATAAAATCTTTTATTTTATTCACCAGTGATCAATTATTTTCATTTTCAAATTTATTTTACACAATTTCAGACTAAAGATGAATAATATTTGAAAAAAATTCATTTCATTTTCAATTAATTTACAATTTATTTTTGCAGTTAAATAAATAAACCGAGTTCATGTTATGTTTAATTTAAAATTTGATAAAAAGATAATAATAAAAAAAATCAAATGATTGAATCTATCTTACCGTGATCTTTCAGACTGACATTGTCAGTCTATTCGACATAAATATTATTTGTGGAACGTTTCGCTCGTTTGACTCGGGTTTTACTAATTTATAGAATTTGATGAAATACAAATCTGATTATTATTACCGAACGCGCATCCAGTCCAAGTCGTCGCTGAAACGGAAAGATAATTTATTAGAATTATTTATTGTCAAGTTAAAATGTTTTAATCTTCTAGAATTTTTAAAATAAAAAGTTTCCATTGCTAATGTAATTAACAATAGTGATTCTTAACAACAAGACCGTTAAACTATGTGAAAACCCCATTTTTAAACAATTAATATATTTACATTATCTTGTGTTTAAATGATTGATTACTTGGCACTTTATAAAATAGAAATAAATCTTATTATAGAAATCAATTCTCTTAAAAATAAACATGATGTAACTAGCGACCACTCCGAAAATAGGAATATCACCGCAGTTTCAAAAGCAACATAATCATTATTGAAATTTTTACCACAATCAAGCCAAGATATGCTCACACTAAACATTTGAGGATATGATAGACGAGAATCAAAAGAAGCTGAAGAATGGATCAGAGATATAGAATAATGGCTGTTTACAAATGGACAATGATTGACAATGTGTTATTAGTAGCAGAAGTTAAAAAATTGTCAGGAAGCGTCAGAGAATCAGAAACAACAGATGTCAAAGCCAAAACGTGATTCTTAAATACGTTAACAATTACAAAATCAATGACTGACAAAATGAGATAATTTGCTATCATTAATAAGAGAAGGTAAATGAGAGCGCAGCACAATACTCAACATACCAGATCTACACCAACAAAAAGTACACTATCATAAGTGCCGATCAGTTACCATGAATCAAATCAAGACTAATATCCAATACGCAAATCAGAATAACGCACAGAAACTACCACAAACGATGAGAACAATTTTAAAGAGAACAATATTTTAGAAACGAAATAATTTTCCACCAGTTTCCATGAAGTATATAGCAAAAAGACATATAACATAATTATAATTATAATATGTGAGCCGGATACAAAGACACCCAAACATAGGCTTTTTATATTTATAGATAGATTAAATAAAATAATTATTCACAATAATTATTAATATATTATGTAAATAAGAAATTAACCCATTTTTGCCCGAATTTTTTTCTGTTGGACGTTGTTGATGCAAATAAAAAACACTGCTCACTCCTACAGGTTCAAACATGTAAAAACAATACGCGAAACGATCCGAACGCTTGGTAGACTGATACAATCTAAACTTTTATTGAGTCATGCATAATGGAGTGGGGGTAAAAATATTAAATGTTTCAATAATAGAACACTGGGCAAAATTGGCTAAATTTTAAAAATTTTAAAAATTTTAAAAACACTATTAATTGAAAAATTAACACCATTAAATGTAAGGTCACTCAAATAGAAGAGAAACTGTAAATAATTACATGTACACTAAATGTATGTTTTTGAAATAAATAATTATTGAAAAATAATATTATCGAAGCTTTCTGGAACGCGTGAATACAAATAACAACAAGTTGCCCGATGATTTAATAGAAAATTTATTACAATAATTTTTATTAAGGAAATTTGATTTTTTAAAATTTATGAAAACCCTGAATAAAAAATATACATATATTTCGGTTATGCTATTAATTATCAGAAATCGGGAACGCTAAATATTAAAGGAATTATTTCCTTTAATGTTTTGCTCTTTAATACCATAGAAAATCAAATCTTACTTTTTTGCTGATTAAATCATTTTTATTTGCACGAATAATTAGTCTAATTCTTTTTGCAGAATTTTATTTTGAAAGTTTTCATAATTACAAAAACAGTTACTGAAAAAAAATGAGTTTGTAGTAGTAAATGTAATTTTTTTTTGTAAAAACTACATTTAATATTAAAAGTAAAATACACAGATGGTCATCAATAAAGTTTTTATTATGAAGAGTAATTTTGGCTCATTAAAAAGTGCATAAAACATAAAATTATGTATAACAAGCTAGTAAACTATATATGATGGCTGTACAAGTGTTTTATAGGATTGTTAAAATTGTAAGCACTAATTTATGTGTTACTTTCACTGATATATATTTCTGACAATATTTTACTACTTTAAAGTCTGAATAAAATATATAATATTATATCATAATTTTATTAATATATAATACTTACATAAAAAAAGTAGTATATATTAATATAATTAGTTTTATAAACTTTGTTATGACACGCAGACTCGCATATTTGATTTTATAAAGTAAGGACACAATTTAAGGAAACATTCAAAGTTAATATTATTATTATAATTATTATTTTTTCTAAAAAAATAAATAACTAAACTAAAATATATTTTTTTCAAAATAACAACGTTAGTTAACCTTAAATTAACAAACCTTTTTAAAAAATACATCCAACAAATTTTCAACATTCCACAAACATTTCACACAATACACAATTAATTAGTTTCATTTAATTTTAGTTTTATTAAATCTAAAATATCATCTTACAATTATTATTATTATTATTATTATTATTATTATTATTATTATTATTATTATTATTATTATTATTATTATTATTATTATGATTATTATTATTATTATTATTATTGTTATTATCATTATTATTATTATTTATTATTATTATTATTATTATTATTATTATTTTTAAAAATATAATTTAAATAAATGTTTAAAATGAAATTTTTTCAAATAAACTTTAAAAGATTTTTCAAAATTAAATGGTTATGAACTAACACAGTGTTTCCCGAAGTGTTATACACACACCCTTAAGGTTACTGGAAGACTTTGCAAAGGGTCCGCAAAGATTTTTAAAACTTCCTTTTTTTGTGTGTGCCAACATATTGTAGATTATTTAAAAATATATTGCAACAGTTTATTTTTTAAGGGTAAAAAACTTATAAAATATTTGAAGAGTATACGTATGTGTCGAAAGTTTGGGAAACACTGTCACTCACTAGCTCATCAAGTTGCAATACTCCACTCTGAAAGAAGCAATTATCGAAGATTCGACAACAAAGGTCACAAGAAATATTTGAATAAACAAGAATTTGATATTCGAAAACCAAGACAAATAATATTCAAATATCAGTTTAATTGAAAGTCACCAACAGTCAAACAACAGAGTCCAGTTAGTTAGAACCCGGAAAACAGCAATGAAAAAGAAGGCTCCAATTAAATTGAGAGGTGGGGATATTTTTTCTATATCAAAATTGTTGTGTTTTCTAATTGAAAAAGATGAAACAATTCAAACAATAAGCAGATTATCAACAAATAAATTATTCTTCATTTTTTGTTAGTTAAGGATTATTAAAAATTAATTTTTTCTGTTAAATTAAAAATATATTGTAAAATTTATGTAATTATTTAGAAATTCTACGTAAATTTAAACAATGAGCCTCTTTTATTTATTTGTTATAGATTTACAGTTAACATTGTTTCAATGTGGGATAATCAGTAACAATCTAGTATGGGAAAAGAAATTGCATGAAACGTCAATGGTGAAATTAGCATTATGGCTGTTGGAATGTTACATCATTTCTCCACTAGATTACATAGTAACATTTATGGATACATGTCACGTTTTGTTGTGTAAGGGAAATAATTTTTTTTATATCTTTAGCAATTTTTATATGAAATATTAATGCAAAAGTTTTTTAGGAAAACATTTAAACAATCAATTTGTTAAATAAAATTATATATAAATATAATCTTTTGTTTGAAAATTATATTAGATACTGTTCTAATATAATATATTTTTAATATTATATGAAACATCAAAGACCGAGCTAGCAATTAACTTTAAGGTACATTTCATAATCCAATACAAAGATTTTTACAAATGTGTTAATTTAAAATAATTTTAAATTTAAATTAAGCGTTGTAACATAATACATTTTTAATAATTTAAAAATCATATATTTTATTTTTAAAAAATATTTTCTAAAGTATATTAACCAATTTTGATAAAGCTACTATAAAAATTGATTTTATATTTAAACTATTAAACTACTGTATGTTAAATATATTCTATTCAAATATGTAAATTTATAAATATTATTTTTTTTGCAATGACACAAAGAATTTTTTTATTGTTTGAATAGGAATCAGTAATGATATGAATGTTTTATTGATATTCACAAATTTTCGGAACAGCCTTTTTCAAGTGATTCAGATCATAATAAAATAATGATCTAAAAATCACTTGAAAAAGCCTGTGTTAAAAATTTTTGAATATCAATAAAATATCGATATTATTAATAATTCATAGTCAAACAATAAAAAAATCTTTATGTCATTGCAAAATTTAAATCAATTAGAGGTGGAAATCAGTAAAGTTCTTTTAATATTATTTTATTTAATAATAAAAATATTTTTAAAGCCAAAATTCTATATGCCTTTTAATGAATCTCGTTTTTTATAAAAATGCAAAATTTAAAATAATAATATTCTTTATTAATATAATCCTTATATTGTTATAATTTGTAATTTATTTATAATTAAAAAGATAAATAAATCAAATTTCGTTTAATATTAGCAATCGTTAAATATCTAATAAATAATTTGTTTAAATAAACAGATAAAAAACATTTTAAAATTATTTAATCATAATTTTAATAAACCGTTATCAGACAAATTAAATTCGAATAAAATAGATAGACGCGTCTGAATATAATTTATTGAAAAAAATATTTCCAGTGTCCCACATTTGTACAAATAAAATCAATTATTAACGATAATATTGATGATGTTTGCACATGAAATTACGTTTTGTAATCCAGCTGTAGCCTCTTGCTAATAGCTTTCGAAACATTGCCAGCAATTCCGATTCCCAGGGCGAGCGTTTAAATGGGTTTATTAATTGGAAAAATCTGGTTTAGCAAGAAAAATTAGGATAGAAATCGCTAGCAAACGAAACACAAACGAACTCAACTGTTAGAATAAATATAAATATTGGGAAACGATATACTTATGTATAATATTTGTAAAAAAATCATAATTTATTAGCATCGTATCGTATTGAGTTGAACAGGTCATTACGTTGATTATCTACCGACTCCATAACATGCATTAAATTTTACTCTCATTCTAAAAAGTTACACAAAACAAACATAAGATGCACAGGGGTTCCGAAAACAAATATAAGGAAATCCAAAATAAAATAATAATTTAAAAAAAGTTAAGTAAAAATAAATTTTTGGCTAGCATTGATTTAATTGGGTTGATTAAAATAAATTAACGGTATTATGAACCAATCAGTGATGCTAAACCTGTGTGCTGTGCAAAGTTAAGAAAATTTGCAAGGGTTTATAAGGGTGATAGGTAGCATTTTCCTTTAGTTTTGGCAGGCTAATTTCTATTTAGTGTTGTCTTTATTTAAAATTCATAGCTTGACTACCCAGGCTTAGATACTGAATTAAAAATAATTCAAAACTGAGATTTTGAAGTGGTTTACATAAAAATAAATGAATGAATGATACAGAAGTAATGAAATCTTTCTAAACTTTTAAGTTTCATTGTAAAATTAATAAAAGATCAGTTTAGCCATTTTTTAATTTATTATATTAGCTACGGCAGCTTTTGTATTTATAACATCCATTAATAACACTGCGAAAATAATTGATTTAACGAAAATTCAAAAAATCTGATCTTTTCCAATATTATTAAAACACACAATATTTTTGAGTTTTTCATTAGTGTAAAATAATGATATGTTCAGAAGGACAGATTTCATTCTTCATACATTCCATTCACATTAACATACTATATTTATTATTTTAAATTTATAAAACATTCAACATTTTACATTATACATTCAATGTTTTAATCTGAAAATACTAATTAATAATATTTTACTTAATTAATATTTACAGTTATTATTTAATTTTTAAATATATATATATATATATATATATGGTTAGCATAGTTAAGCATTTTATTTGAAGTTACTATTTATGAGACTAGGTAGGTTATGGTACAGAAAAGATGTCAGATTAAAAAAGATACATTTATGCATCTGCATTCGAACTACACTCGTAAAAAGACTCGTTTTTTTCCAAACGGATCTCCGAATGTCCACGACAAAGTTTGTCGGATAAATTTTTAAAGTCAAGTGTTAATAATTAATTAGTATTATTTTTCTTAATTATTTTATTTTATTAAGTTAATAAAAGATCGGTAGGAAACACCAATGTGTCAAGTGAATTTTTTTTTATTAATTTAAAATATTATTGGAAACGATTACAGAAAATTTCTAAATTTTTTGTATATTATTTCAGGGAATTATGTAAAATAGATATCGAATTAATAAATGAGAAAATATTTTAGTATAATGTAAGTAATCTCAATTTACATTGATAATGCAGACTGACAACGTTCCGGATACTGTCAACACAGCCGTGCGCATCACTCAAATTTATTAATAAACATAGATTCTTAATTTTTTCAAAATAACTATATGATAAAGGCTTTAATAAAGAAATTAGCATAGGAAAACCAAAGAATGTTTCCAAGTCAATGCCAAAAATTAATTGTATTTTATTAATTTGGTTTTGTGACCTTTCTCGCTACATGTATTTTCTGCGTTACCTTTATCAAATGTCATTTTGATAAAGTCAAAGCCGAAAGATTTTATTGTGAACAATTAATTTTTGATTTTGTGGAAGAAAAAAATTAATATAATTTCAAAAAATGAAAGAATCTACGCAGTATTGTGCTAAGACCGGGAACTTTAAACATTTTGCTTAAATTAATCGAAAAATCACGCTTGCACCGCGCGGATATGATTAAAAATCCACGATACTACATGTAAAACAAAGTAATGTAGGACACAGTTCGAAAAGAAAAGAAAACATCATTTTAAGCAACCCATCCTGAATCTTAAATCCATAATTTTGGTGAAATGATAGAAATAAATAAAGAATAGATATTTATTTTTGCAACAATTTAATTAATCTAGGCTTGTATCAACAAAGAAAAGAACCATAATTAAATCAACTTTGTCGGATATAGAATAATTGATAGAAAATAACTAATAAAAGGTTATAATATAATATCAATTTCCGTATACAAATATCAAAATTAATATTAAATTAATTAAATTCAAGTTATGGTTGTTTTAAATAATCAATTTATAAAAGAAGTCAATTAATTGTTTGTTTCGAATAAATGAACATTTGTTGATGATGATGTAATAATCTTGGAACTTTATTAACAAACATTGTCTTTATCAATAAAAGCCTGTTTATTTAATCCAAAGGTTTTGATTTAATTATTGTCAAAATATATTTTTGAAATGTTATCTGCAAGTTTTATTTTAACCAATTCATTGTTTTCAATTTTTAGTTCTTTAAACGGAGACGGAATAAATGACATTAAATGTCCTTGTAATTCAGATAATGTGTTTATGAGTAAATTATCTTCAAAATATTACGAGTTCTATGACCGCGCCCTTGATGAAACAAGTTTTGAGTAATGAAAATAACAGTAACTCCAATATGTCGAGCAATTTTTGTAAATAAATTATTAAAATCCTTTTTTTTAATTAGCTTCCTGGTATAGATCATCGATAATAAGCGCAATTTTATCAATAACTTCTTAATGGGTGCCTAGAATTCATTACCGGATAAACATAATTTAGATATAATATTTTGACAACTTGTTGTAATAATGAGGGAAACATTAACCAAAAATCGAAACACAGTGAAAAAGCTCGAAAAAGTATGGACAGACCCAATTTTTTACATTATAAAAATATATTTCACCTATGCTATAGGTGTTTTTTCGCAATATGAATGGACGGTTTATTTTCCAGTTCCTATCTTATATTTAAAACTTCTTCTTAAACTTGATATAAAAATAGATTTCACTTATGACATGGGTGTTTTCTTGAAAAATTTTTGATCGGTTTAATTTCCATTTCCAAACGTCTTATTAAACTTGATATAAATTTTCACATTATAAAAACAGATTTCGCCTATGGCATAATTGTTTTCTTGCAATATTATTGAATGGTTTATTTTCCAGTTCCCATCCTATATCTAAACCATCTTGTTAAACTTGATATAAATTTTGCATTATAAAAATAGATTTCACCTATGGCATAGGTGTTTACTTGCAATATTATTGGTTAAGAAATTTTGAATCAAAATTAACTAAAAAGAGTTCACCATTAACCCCATGGTAACTGTAAGAATCGGGGTCGGGGCTCAAAATGGCTTAAGTCCACCTTTCTTATACTACATTTGGTGATCAAATCACAATCCCCTAAATTAAATCTTCAATCAACAAATTTATTAAGAATATTTAATTAAATACGAATTTGGTACATATTACCTCATATAGTATTTGACAAAGATTATGATAGCAGACTAATAATCTTTTATTTAACTTTCTATTGTTTTTATTACTAGTGGGCCATCAATTTTTCAATATTTAAATTCGAAATAATAATAAATAATAATGACAACAATAACATAATAATAAAATAAAAATAATAATGATAATAATTTTAGGAGTTTATGTGCTACTATGACATAATGTAACTCATTATTTTACATGAAACCTAGTCCAACCAATAAAACACTTTTAATTTCGATGAAATTTAAATACATTTTCCGTTCTCAAAACCAACTACATGGACACAATTGTTACATTTTATTTTTAAATCACCGTTAAACAATATTTATGAACACGTTGATCACCGGGAGTTGTGTTCCAAACACTGTTTCAATCCACAGATATCGGAAATAACAATTTGAAACATGAAACACTTTTTATGAACTATTTTCTTTTCTGTTGAAAATTTTTAATTCATTTTTTTAAGTTTACAAATTTGTGCACAATTTGATAGATATGAGGTAGAATTGCCAAGGAAATTTGAGAAACCTCATTTAAAATCGAGTAGGCGAATGGCAGAAAAGAGGTTAATGAATTTATTTGGTAGATTTGAAAGAGATAAAGAATTGGAAAGAGAATATACATAATTAATTGACGATCATGAGAGAAAAGGTTATATCGAAGAAATTGATGAAAAACAGATGGCAAATGAAGGATGGATATTGCCTCACTTCCCTGTTATTAAAAGGAATAGGGAAACCACTAAAATAAGGATTGTCTTTGACGCGGCAGCGAAGGTTGAAGGGAGATGCTTGCATGATAATATCGAGACTAGGCCCAAGTTCTACAATGATTTGTTTTATGTTCTAATCCGCTTCAGAAAGAACAAAGTCGCCATTGTGTGTGATATTGCTGAGATGTTCCTACAGATAGGAATAAATAAGAAAGACAGGAAATATCTACGATTTTTATGGAATAGACAATCAATTAAAGTTTTATGAAATCAAAGTTCTTCCACAACTACGATATTTTTGCATCTTCATGAGCTTTGTAGCAATCGATGATAAATTAACTGAAAATAAAAAGGAATTCAACATGCCATGATTTTTCAATATTTAAATTTAAAATAATAGTATTAATAATAAATAATAATGATGTCAGGGAAATAGTGACCATCAACTTCTTGCGGGCCATTTCTGCCGGTATATGATAAAATGATTAAAATTAAAAATAAAATTAGAAACGCCGTAACTAATTTTGATTTTAATAAATTTTGAACTTTGAATAAATACAAATTTTGAATTAAATGAAGATGTTTTCACAGCATCTAACAATAATAAAAATATTATAAGGACTTTTTGTGTTTCACCTCTGATTTCTTTATAAGTGACATAATATTTTCTACAAAATTTGACTATGAATCAGATTTATTTAAAGTATTCACGAATTTTCGGCACAGCCTTTTTCAAGTGAAAATTCATGAATACCTTAAATAAATCTGATTCATAGTCAAATTTTGTAGAAAATATTATGTCACTTATAATAATTATAATAATAATAATAATAATAATAATAATAATAATAATAATAATAATAATAATAATAATAATAATAATAATAATAATAATAATAATAATAATAATAATAATAATAATAATAATAATAATAATAATAATAATAATAATAATAATAATAATAATGATATGGAAAAGACAGAGAATCAAACTATCAAAATTTACTAAGCAAATATAACATAGACCGGTATGAAGCCTTATCAAAAAATCGAAACATCGTGAGCTAAATGAGCATAAAATATAATTAAGCCTGCCCCTATCAAATAATAGTAATCTGAAAGCGAAAATCGAATTCTATTTGATAGTTTAATATGAGAACCGCAATTTCGGATTGTATCCTAGTTTGTCGAGATTGGGAATGCAGGCAAAATTGATCATTGGAGGAGGGCCACACATAAACACCATAGTGTCGTCAGCTGGAGGGAACATATGGTCCTTGATCATTGCATCACTAATGAATCCGGTGCTGTATTGCCAATCTATTAATAACAGAAGAATACCCACCAAATTGCAAATTCTTTCTCTTACTTTCTTTGGATCTATCAACCGTGTACCATAGACTAAACCGTTTCGGATGTTTGTCTCTGAGGTCTTCTAGCTCATCTCGTAATAAAATGTCGTCTTCAGTCTAGATAATTACAGTGAGAACCTTCGTTACTATCTAATGTAAACCTGATTTGCGTAAAGAAGATTCAACTTAGTGTTATCATTAGGGTCATTAAAAACTGCACGAATTAACTGAAGCATCGGTGTAATTCCTGTCCCCCCTGCAATCATATTGACTTTTTGGACATTCTGAAGAATAGGAGTGCTTTTCTTGTCTGCTCGAATATGAAAACTTCCTTTTTCATAAATATTAAATGGTAAATGTGACTATGCAATTTAGAAACCTTTGCCTTTATAAATTAACAATCCAGATGGCCCCCGGACATCAATATAATCCCCGATTTCCATGTTCTCTAAATACTGACTCATTTTCCCGCCATCTGGAAATTTTGGGTTTGCGTTTTTTCGATAGACCTAAAAGAAATTCAAACGATTTTCATTGGCTTAAAATTGGTTTTATTCTTTTGAAATATTTAAAAAATCAAATTACGAATCGACAAAAGTACCAATAGTTTATTGTGTGAGCTACAAGTGATAGGAAGCCTGTTATATTCTGATCAACTTTATTATAACTTGTTGTAATGGTGACAGTTTATGGTTATCCTCAAGAGCTATCACCGTTCCGTAAAAATGTTGAAAGAGCAGATTATAGGAGCAAAGTTCATTGTTAGAATAAATTGTATTTACAAATTTCAACTCTTGAAATATTTATAAAATTAATCTGCTCTTAGCTTAGACACCTTTTTGATCTTTTTTTTATTATTTTAGTGCCAAAGCACTTAATATATCTTAATAGGTTTATTTAATAAACAGGCATTATATCATGATTATTTTAGTTTTAAAAAGCTTCAAATTTAAGGTTAACAATTTTGATTAAAAGTAAATACTTTAAGCATCTGCAAAATTTTAAAGTTATTTCTCAAAAATATGTAACAAATTTTTGTTGATTAATTATCATTAGTTGAAACGCGTTGAAAATTCCACATATTTGAAAGACCGTGAAATATATTGAAATATGTGTGTGTACGTCAGTTTTTTGCATACATATAATAATGCCTAATTTTTGTAAATTTATAAGCTAAACAAATGAAGTATATAAATGATCAGAAAACTCATCGATGTCCATTGAAATTAAAAATTTTCAATAAATATTAATTTTTATCTAGTAATTTTTAAAAAAATAGATTATTTATAAAATATGATTTGCATTTTATGTGAGATTTTAACACTTATTTCAGACAGTTGATTTAAGTAACCTGTTTGAATAAGCAACACAGAATATAATTTTAGAAGTTTATGTGCTACTATGACATAATGTAACTCATTATTTTACATGAAACCCAGTACAACCAATAAAACACTTTTAATTTCGTTGAAATTTAAATACATTTTCCGTTCTCAAAACCAACTACATGGACACAATTGTTACATTTCATTTTTAAATCACCGTTAAACAATATTTATGAACACGTTGATCACCGGGAGTTGTGTTCCAAACACTGTTTCAATCAACAGATATCGGAATTAACAATTGAAACATGAAAAACTTTATGAAATATTTTCTTTTCTGTTGAAAATTTTTAATTCATTTCCTTAAGTTTACAAATTTGTGCGCTTTTGCTTACATTATTTGAAAAAAATTACAGTGTGTATAGAAAAATAAATGTAATTGTGGAGCACACCAATAATATCTAATTGATAATATCTAACTGCAATTAAATATTACAGGTAAGTAGTAATTAGAATTTTACTTAAAAATTTACTTAAAAGTGAAACTCTGCTTTTGAGAGGTGACCCTTCGAAAATAAAAAAAACCATTCACTAATAACCAATTGTTTTATTTTTTTAGAATTTTAAGGATTTTAACCATTTCAACATTTTAAGTAAGGAAATGATTGTCAAAATAAGAAATTTATCAACGATTTTTGAATTATATCATAAATAATTCCGTTCGCATCGACTATCAAAGTCAAACAGATATTCTGAAAAGCCATGGTCTTATTTTCAATTTTTTCAGAAATATATATTTATGGTTTGTGAATTTACTACACTTTTATTCAGCTTCACTTCTCTGTTGAGAAAACTTACAATTGATTTTTCATCAACTTCTAGACTAGCTAGAGTTCTGAAATTTTGAGTAATCTATCTCACTTAACAAATCAATATTAAGAGGTATACATCGTGATTAAATTTCATTTTCTAACGGTTAATCAAATTATACACCAAACAACACTGAGATAAATTCCGCTATAATGCAAGTTGATACGTAAATCAACTTATTGGATTTTATTTTTTGTAAAAAATCAATGGATTTCAGTCATTTTTGAAAAGAACAATATCAAGATGAGTTGGTGTGTATATGTTATAAGATTATTGATTTTTATTTTTTATATTAATAGATTTATCTAAACGCAGCTTGGTGTAGAACTAGATAAATGTAGCTGTGTTTAATCTATAAATACGTAGAAACACAACAAGATTACAAAACATTCATAAAAATATTAGTCGAAAAGAAACAAAAATAAAAAATTCCAATATACCGAATCGGCACAATTGCAATTGTTTTGAAACCAAACAACATTCATTATTCATATTGACAAACTCATTAATCACAATTTAAATGGATTGTTTGATTTTCATAGCACAAAATATTACATTTATTATTTCGAAAAAAAGCTTAATTTATAAATTAATTAATTTAAATCAACAATGTTCAGATTAGTTTACTACTAATCAAAATTTTTTATGATTTTGCTGCTCTGCAAATTGTACTTAAAATCAAAATTTCTACATAATTTCAAAAAAGTGAGGAACCACTGAATTAGTGAGAATGAAAGTCAGGAAATTAGAATGATTTACTTGATAGATATTCATATATTATATATTTTTTTATTAGGCTCCAGAACCACATCTTAATCACTTATCATTGTTTCCCCAATCATTTTACATGTTTATTAATTATTTTACTCTATTATTTAGGTATTCTCAGCAAAATGTTCAATTTTCTAAAGCATTTCTTGGTACATTGAGTTGTGACTAGATTCCAGCCTTCCACGACTCAATGACAAATTTTGGAGTAAGGTCAAGGTCATTCAAAAGTAGGTCAAGGTCATTAGTAGTGGGATGTGTCACCGCTGGATCAACCCCCCCGGGGGGGTAAAAAAAAAATTTTTTTTCTAAGTCTAAAAGTACAAAAAATTTTTAAGACAAAGACAATGACTCATTCAAAGTCATTGAAACAAAGACAATGACTCATTCAAGGTCATTGGATGACTCATCAAACACTTTCAAGGTCATTGAAACAAAGACCATGACTCAATCAAGGTCATTGGATGACTATCAAACACTTTCAAGGTCATTGAAACAAAGACCATGACTCATTCAAGGTCATTGGATGGCTCATCAAACACTTTCAAGGTCATTGAAACAAAGACCATGACTCATTCAAGGTCATTGGATGACTCATCAAACACTTTGAAGGTCATTCAAAATTTTTCAAGGTCATTCAAAATTTCTCAAGGTCATTCGAAATTTTCTCAAGGTCATTCAAACAAAGACCATGACTCATCAAAAAAATTCAAGGTCATTAAAAATTTCTCAAGGTCATTCGAAATTTTTCAAGGTCATTCAAAATTTTTCAAGGTCATATTATTTTTAAACATTTTTAAATTTAAATTTACTACTTATAAAAATATGTAGTATATATTTTGTAAATTTATTTTATTATTACTTTTAAATTTTTTATTCTATTACTTTTTTTTTTTTTTAAATAATGTTTTAACTATCACTGATTTTATTATTATTATTAATATATAATAAAAAACCAAGACATATACAACAAAAAGTTTTATTATAAAGAAATAATTCTACTATAGTTATATTATCGAAGAGCTTTATTCAAAGCCCATTCCACATACCTCCGATATCGGGCAGCGCATAAGTAGTGTTTTAATTATTAATTTTTTTTTTTTTTATTCTATTACTTATTTTTATAAGTAATGTTTTAACTAATAATATTTTATTATTATTATTATTGTTACAAGATTTTATTTATTAATATTATTATTATATTAATCTTCTAAATTAAGATAGCGGAATTCAGAATTAAATGGAATCAGACATTTTTAATAATCGATAGGCTATTGACAGAAACCTATGATTATTTATTACTACTAAAAAAAAAAAAATAAATAAATCAATAAGTCAATAATAAAGTTATCTAGTTGCATATTATTTCTAAATAAAATGTAATCTGGATGTGTATGGTAAATATCGAGATTTTATTCAATCCTACATTGATAATGCAGATAAAATCGAAATTTAACTATTGTGAACATGTTTTATAACCCTTTATATAAAAAAGCAACTAATAATAATCAAAAACATAATAAAATAAGTAAACGTACAATTTTTTTTTTATAATATACAAAATTCAAAATATACAAAAATATATAATATTCACATAATTGTTCGTCTGATAAATTGATGATCAATCAAGAGCCAGAATTTCTTTGAATATATCTTGAAATTGCTGTGTTCTTGTAATACTATGACCACTATTAATTGCATCAAGCCCTCTATAGTGTCCATAGGCGAAACTAACATTTTTATCAACCCATGCCCTCTTATCATCGTGGTTGTTTAGCGCTATTTTACTATTTTTAAAAGTAAAAAGCTGATGATTCCGGGACCCTATTCTAGTCTGAGGTACAGATATAATCTCGTTATTATTGTAACAATCTAAATATGATTGATGATTTATATTTGTACCTGCTAATTTTACTCCCTTAGCCCTCATAGTCGACTTATTTCCCAATAAACTATAACATTTAGGACGCAAGAAAACCCACTCACTATACCCTCCCCCTTTACTCTCATCCTTAAACTTTCCTATAACGGATGCTAGTCGTCTTGAATATAAAGGATGAGAGGGTCATAATTAGATGTATCTAAAAGGTCATCCGAAATCATCGCTTTTAATAAAGTATCTAATTTTAAATTTTTTATCTCTAAAAAGAAGCTGTCCGTATCACCGGCAATTAAATTTATATCACAATTATAAATAGTTCTATACTTTTGCAGCTCTATATACTGCAACTGATACATCCGTAGTTTGGATAGATCTAGTACTGATTGCCCGATGTAACTAGGCCTATCCAAACATATTGAATCCTTATTAAGATGCGCGGCAAACAGATTCTCATCAACTTCGATGGTTTTTCTGAATGCCGGTTTTGACGAATATGTAATTAACTTTTCAAATGAATTACATAGTCGCAAATTCATTCGCTTCTTAAGGTTTTCAACGGATTTACCGTACAAGCTGTTATTATATAATTTAAATAAATCTTTATATATCTCGCTGACTGCATTTGCTCGCAAGTCAGTATTTTTATCTATATAATTTTTAAAAATAGGTTTCTGTGTAAATTTTATATATCTATGTACATTCACAACCTTAGCCCCAAGCGAAAGATAAAGCCTGAGAAGCCTCCAATGAAGAACATGATTCTTCTTTGGATAATGCGTGAGCATTAGCTTCTCAACTTTTGAATTTGGTGGGCACATCTTTTCCGGTCCAATCGGAAAGTCATTTAAAAAAATCATGGAAATTTTCAGGGATATCAATATCAACTTCCATAGTATATCCATATGGAAGGATTTCAATATCCGCAACATTCATACACTCATTCAATACATCATCCAAACTATCATACACCCAAACAAAATCAGCATACGGCAAAGATTGGCTAAGAGCCCAACCGTACAAATTATTTATGTCTATATACAGCAATTCGGTGTCCTCTGAAGAAGCAACATAGTGTTTGTTAACAAACGTTAACCCTCCTCGTATTCCTCCCTCGTAAAAATTAAACATTTCCATGTCCTGTAAAAGCTCTATGGGTTCATCTAATGTCATAAGCGCTGACGCCCATGACATTCCAGGAATACCATAGAAATTTAAAGGTTCAAGACCATTGTATGCAATGGCCTTTTCACGAAACTGTTGAAAGTAATCAGCGAGTAGGAATACATCAACTTTTAAATAATGCATCATATAGTCACGCAAATTACCACAGTTTTGTTGCATCCAAACCAATTCAGCAGTCGCATACTCATCATCTGTCACACCCTCCCATTTAGGAGGCAATTCATAAGTAATTTCAAGAACATCAAAAGATGCGGCATAATCATAAGGAAATATACCCTTAGAATCTATAGAATCAGGAAAGGCAGAGGTAGTAAGAGGTAGTGTAGTAAGTGTTTTTACAGCCTTAGATAAAGAGCAATTTACAAATTGCATACTATCTATAAATCTAACAGCCAGATTTTTTATATGTACAATTAAAGATATAAATTTTTCAGTCGAGGTAGGGATAATGTCTAAATTCCAAGAAGGAAAACCGTTGAGACCATGTTTTAAAATATGATGCAGATCGTAACCTTTTAAATTATGAAACACTATCGGAAGCAACTTATATATTCTACGCGCAAAATTACATTTTCGGCACGCTGCACCAAGATATTTACCTGTAAAGTGACAATGGTCTTTAGCAGGATTTACAATTGGTTTCTTGCAAAGATAGCAAGTTCTACATGATTTAAATTCTCGTTGTTCAGCGAAAGACATAAAACTTATCATCTTTTTCCCTTCAACATCATAATAAGGTAGGACAATTGTGACAGCAATTTCCTCTACTTTTTTAAGAAATAAAGAAATGCAGTCAGGCCCATAAAATTCAAAATATTGTTGTGTTTTTGTGTAGTTATTTATTAGTAAAAGGCCTGCTGAACTAGGCATATGAATTTGGTGATGTCTAACATCAGGTGGTAAAACCGACTCGAAATCGGCATAAATTACATAGGGAGGGGTGATGGTTTTAGAATAATTTTCAAATTTTAAATTTTTGTTATCGGGTAATGTGTAAAGGGTTGTACCCGTCTGATTTTTAGCGCATAGAGCTACATGTTTATTAAAGGCATTATCCAGCCTGAAACCATTTAGGCAGTGTGGGCACCATTTACATCTAATTTGAATTGGACAATCAGGATTCTGATGACAATTCATTAATTTATTCAGATCACTCACCGCGGTGTAGTGATTCCTATCACTTTTCTCTAATAAAAGCAAATAAATAGGTGTTCCGCCAATGACCTTTGAACGATGAATTATACTTAAATGAGGATGATGGAAGACATAACTATCAGGAACCTTGTCAATTATCACAGTTGGAGTATAAGAAAGGACGTTTATTGCTAAATTTAAACTGTCATTTTTCTTTTCAAATTTGGGTATATTTATTAATTTCATTGGACAATCCGTAATTTCGTCATATACTAAGTCGTTTAAAAACTCGGTGTATTTTGCAGGTCTAGTCCGATTTTCTAAAATTAAATCTTTTTTAAGAATTGCCAGAATACTATAAAGGAAGCATTTATCGTCAGTATTTTTAACATTTATAATAGCTTTTTTAGATGCAATAGCAGAAGGAGTCTGAATATATCGATGACCTGATAAACGACTAATTGGGGAAAATTTGGTAAGTATAAAATCTATTTCTAAAATATTGATTACTCTCCATCCACTGCCTAAATGGGTAAACTTTTCTATTTTTTCATTGAGTTTATTAACTCCTTCAGATAAAAAACTATCTGAAAATTTTTCTGCGTTGTTGGAAAAATAATTATCGCGGATTTCCCCATCTTTTTCAAACTGTATTAAAACAGCAAATTGAATTTTAACATCACCCCCCCATCTTTCCAATCTCATCAAATAATTTAGAACTGATTCTCTCAGTTAACATTATTTTTTATCAGTTGCGCCTCTGATGTATTAAATTTAATTGTTTTAATTGCGCCGTTTAAATTAATTTGTATTATAGGTTATAATGAACCACCAACTTGATTAATAGTATTATTAACAATATCTACATTATTTATAATATCTACATTATTTATAATATCTACATTATTAATTGATTCGTCATCACTGATTTCAATGACTTCGATTTTTATAAGTTTATTTGGTATTTTAGATGGCCTATGTTCAGCAGGTCTTTTATTTTTAGTTATTTTTGTTGGGCGTATATTATTTATAATATTCATAATATTTACATTATTTTTATTACTGATACGAAACAGCTCCTTTTTAATTATTTTAAATGAATCTAAATGGTCTTTGTGAATGTTATAAAAAGCTTTGTATTTTATGGACTGGGATGTTTTGCATACAGGGCAAATAAAAAACCTAATGCAATTAAATCTATGGACATAGTATTGTTTCATTTTTTCGTGACATATTTCACCATGATTCTTTGAGATCATGCAATATTTTGGGTAAAATTTACCTGATAAAATAATAATAAATTAAATAACTTGTATTAAAAAAAAATATATATATATATATATAATTATTTTACAATATTTCATAAAATTATCTTTCATTATTATACAATTCTATAACATAAAGACTTGTATAATATTAAATGATAATTCTTATATAGTCAAATGTATTAGACATGGCTTTGCACTTGTTTTGCATAAATATTGCAACATTCGCGAATCATTCATTATTATGCAAGTTTATAACATAAAGACCTGTTAATAATAAATGTTTCAAATTATAGGGTGAATAGCATGTCACTGCAGATTATTATTATTAGCAAATTATAGGGCGAATAGCTACATGCTTACTGTAGACTATTATTATCATATAAAATAAATATTATTATTATTATTATTATCACATAAAATATTATTATTATATAAAATAAGTATCATTTTTTCAAAATATAGCTGCATGCTCACTGCAGATTATTATCACATCAAATAAGTATTATTATTATTATATAAAATGAATACCGTTTTCAATGCTTGCTGTAGATTATTATTATTTTTTTTTATTATTAATAAAGAATAGATATATATTAACCTAAAATTTAATAAAAACAACCTTTTATTATTTACACAAATCATTCCCTAGAATAAGTTAAGAATCAACTCTGCATGATTTCATAAAATCTTCATAAATTCTTTGCTATTAAAAAATTTCCATAAATTCTTCAATAATCAACTTTTCACAAAATCTTATACTTTTCATAATTTTTCAAAATATTCTTTAAATTCGTTAAATTTTTAAAAATATAATTAATTAATATATTTAAATAAAGTTTAAAAATAAATAAATTACTAACATAAATCTGCATCAATATTATCATCAGATGAATCGTCAACATCAATACAAGTGGGGGCATTATCCACTATATCATCTCCATCAATACAAGTGGGGGCATTATCCACTATATCATCTCCATCAATACAAGTGGGGCATCATCCACTATATCATCCAAAATAATTATTGGGTAAGTTGCCGGAATCATATCATCATCATCATCTGAAATGTTTTTTTTTTATATTTTGAAAATAAATAAATATTAAACCTACCGATAGATATAACCTCATAAACATCTTCATTAATTGAAGTGGGAGTATCTTCAATAATAATTCTTTCAATATTATTATTATTACAATCTAAAAGAATATTAATAAAATCATTTAACTAAAAATTAAATGTTACCAAAAAAGTCATCCAAATCCAATAGATCCTCATTTTCGGTTACATCGAACCAGTCTAAATTTACTAAAAGATTAATGGTAATAAATAATAAATAAAAATTACCAATGGATGAAGTTAGAAGACTTCTTAAAATATTATTTTGTCCTGCCATATTAAAATTTATGAATTAATTGTGATAGATTTTGAATTTGCATATGTTTATAAAGAGAATAATATTTTCAGGATTTAGCCAATCACATTTAAGCAATACACACATATAGGTGAGAGATTTTTACGCATGCAGCCTATATTGTGTAGGTATGTTTTCTTTGTAAATCACATACTAACAAAAGTATGTATGTGTTTTTCTTTGTAATTCACATACAAACAAAAGTATGTATGTGATTTCTTTGTAAATTACATACAGTCTTGAGTGTGTATGTATGCGTTCCTTGTTACTAATCATGCACTTATCATGCAGTATCTTTGTAAATCACGTGATGATCATGCAGAGTCTTTGTAAATCATGCACTTATCATGCACTGGCTTTGTTAACATTAATTAATTAAACACATAATAATAATATTAATAATAATAATAATATTAATAATAATAATAATATTTAAAAATATATATATATTATTAGTTAAAACATGACAATAATAATAAAACATAACACAAACATTAATACATTTATTATACATCAAATTGCTTGGATAATAACCATGCTAAACAATGTTGACCACATGTTAAGGTCCATGGTTTTTGATACATAGTTTTATTATACACAATAGGTTTACCCATTGTTTGCAGTTTTGAAACCATTGAAGCAGGATAATAGAAACCCATAGGATCAAATACAAATATCTTGCTAGGTTTCATATATATTGCTAACCAATGTTCTCCCCCGAGATGAGACGATTGAGTATTGACGATTATGGCTTTATTATTACGTAAATATGGAATTTTATCAAGAGGAAAAACCCCTAAAATTTCATGTCCTAGAATTTGTTTTCCAATTCGATAGACCTGAACAGAACTACATCAATAATATTAATAATACATTTAAAAACTTACTCCATGACAAATTATCATAAATTATCTATACATTTATACCAACAACGTTTGAACTTTCTTCAAACCAATACTGTTCTGTTTGCAGTTATTTGAACCTCATTTTCAAATACTCCATATATTACAACATGTACCGGTTCAGTTGTAGCTTTAGCAAACTTTATATCTAATCGTAAATTTCCATTTTGAGGTAATTGACTCTGATTTAAATCAAAATCGGGTGCCAAAACAAATGTAAAGAATGGATATTTGTTTTTAAAATCATCAAGAGTTATACCACAATTAAGGTTTTTATCCAAATAACCCATATTTCTAACTATACTCTGCATATATGTAGCACAATAATTGTCATTATCGAAATCTTGAGTATATGTTTCTCTATAATCACTATTTTTCGATAAAGTGAGCGATGTTACTCCAAAATTTTTGAAAATTGAGCTTGATGTTAAGTATGATCCATTATATTGAGATTCGCTTTGAAATGTTACCAATATAAAGTTGGGCATTCTTCTATCTCCAAATATTTGTTCTTTATAGAAAGAAGCTGACCCTTTAGCAATTGCAAATTGAACAATTTCCTTTGTTTTCAATGGATATATTGCATGTTTAGAATTAAGCCCCAGTTGATGACCGGCTAATACAGAAGGCTCAACACGAACTCTTCTTACCAATAATTTTGCATCAACTAATTGAAGAATTGGTGTTGTGGTGGCACTTGTTAGTGATAATGTTGACTCTGATCTTTTCAATCTAATGTGTACATTAACACCTGGGAGTAAATATTTCGGTTGATCCATAAAATCGAGTTGTAATGATGAGCACATGGTAAATAATTTCGAACCCTTAATCCATTTTTTCCTATCGTCATCACTACCATAACCCATAGGAGTTAAACATGTATTTTTAGTATCGCTATTATAATTTATAATAGTTTCTATTAGAGCTTTGTGAATATATGTACTGTTACCACCCTCAATCTTGATATTATTAAATCCGAGAACTGCATCTTTAAAAAGTGTATGAAACAAGAAATTATTTGGTATTACATCACAAGGTTCACCCAACGGTTTTCTATCTTTATCTACAACTTTGATCTGAACAGTTAACAATGTATCGTTCAAATCTAGATATTCAGTTTGGGAACCATTAATATAAAATTCAATATCAGTTCTACTATCCATAATAGAATTCATCGGGAATACTTCTTCAAAGGCCCCCATTTCAATTACTGCTTGAAGAGATGGTCTATCAAATAAACACAATTCAGATTTACCACAAATCATTTTTGAAATATAGTTCCAAGTCCTTTCATTCGTTTGTTTATATGTTTATGATGTCTTTTACGTTTTTGAGCTGGCGCTTCTTGTTTTTAAAACATACCTGCAACACTAGGTAGAACTTTCCCTAACTCATTTGACATGATACAAAAGCTCATTTGACATTACATTTTCGTAAATTAGATGGCCAATAACGATATTATTAGTATGTATAGTGGTAGCCAAAGTGGTGGCGAATTACCATATTTTATTGGTAAACAGTATGGATCAGGTTGGTTGAGAACAATTGGTAGATTTGCATTTCCTATTCTTAAACGCCTTGGTAGTTTTGGCATGAAAACTGCTAAAGATGTGATAATGAATGAGCAGAAAATATTACCATCGCTGAAATCAAATGCATTATCCGAGTTAGGGAAAGTTCTACCTAGTGTTGCAGGTATGTTTTAAAAACAAGAAGCGCCAGCTCAAAAACGTAAAAGACATCATAAACATATAAACAAACGAATGAAAGGACTTGGAACTATATTTCAAAAATGATTTGTGGTAAATCTGAATTGTGTTTATTTGATAGACCATCTCTTCAAGCAGTAATTGAAATGGGGGCCTTTGAAGAAGTATTCCCGATGAATTCTATTATGGATAGTAGAACTGATATTGAATTTTATATTAATGGTTCCCAAACTGAATATCTAGATTTGAACGATACATTGTTAACTGTTCAGATCAAAGTTGTAGATAAAGATAGAAAACCGTTGGGTGAACCTAGTGATGTAATACCAAACAATTTCTTGTTTCATACGCTTTTTAAAGATGCAGTTCTCGGATTTAATAATATCAAGATTGAGGGTGGTAACAGTACATATATTCACAAAGCTCTAATAGAAACTATTATAAATTACAATAGCGATACTAAAAATACATGTTTAACTCCTATGGGTTATGGTAGTGATGACGATAGGAAAAAGTGGATTAAGGGTTCGAAATTATTTACCATGTGCTCATCATTACAACTCGATTTTATGGATCAACCGAAATATTTACTCCCAGGTGTTAATGTACACATTAGATTGAAAAGATCTGATTCGGCATTATCACTAACAAGTGCTACCACAGCACCAATTCTTCAATTAGTTGATGCAAAATTATTGGTAAGAAGAGTTCGTGTTGAGCCTTCTGTATTAGCAGGTCATCAATTGGGGCTTAATTCTAAGCATGCAATATATCCATTGAAAACAAAGGAAATTGTTCAATTTGCAATTGCTAAAGGGTCAGCTTCTTTCTATAAGGAACAAATATTTGGAGATAGAAGAATGCCCAACTTTATATTGGTAACATTTCAAAGTGAATCTCAATATAATGGATCATACTTAACATCGAGCTCAATTTTCAAAAACTTTGGTGTAACATCGCTCACTTTATCGAAAAATAGTGATTACAGAGAAACATATACTCAAGATTTCGAAAATGATAATTATTGTGCTACATATATGCAGAGTATAGTTAGAAATATGGGTTATTTGTATAAAAACATTAATTGTGGTATAACTCTTGAAGATTTTAAAAACAAATATCCATTCTTCACATTTGTTTTGGCACCCGATTTCGATTTAAATCAGAGTCAATTACCTCAAAATGGTAATTTACGATTAGATATAAAGTTTGCTAAAGCTACAACTGAATTGGTACATGTTGTAATATATGGAGTATTTGAAAATGAGGTTCAAATAACTGCAAACAGAACAGTGTTGGTTTGAACAGAGTTCAAACATTGTTGGTTTGAAAATGTTGGTATAAATGTATAAATAATTTATGAAAATTTGTCATGGAGTAAGTTTTTAAATGTATTATTAATATTATTGATGTAGTTCTGTTCAGGTCTATCGAATTGGAAAACAAATACTAGGACATGAATTTTTAGGGGTTTTTCCTCTTGATAAAATTCCATATTTACGTAATAATCAAGCCATTATCGTCAATACTCAATCATCTCATCTCGGTGGAGAACATTGGTTAGCAATATATATGAAGCCTAGCAAGATATTTGTATTTGATTCTATGGGTTTCTATTATCCGGCTTTAATGGTTTCGAAACTGCAAACAATGGGTAAACCTATTGTCTATAATAAAACTATGTATCAAAAACCATGGACCTTAACATGTGGTCAACATTGTTTAGCTTGGTTATTATCCAAGAGATTTGATGATTAATAAATGTATTAATGTTTATTGTTATGTTTTAATTATTAATATTTTTTATTTATTATTATTTTTATTATTATTATTATTTTTATTATTATTAATATTATTATTATTATGTGTTTAATTAAAGCTAATGCATCATCACAAAGACAGTGCATGTTAAGTGCGTGATCACAAAGACAGTGCATGATAAGTGCGTGATCATCACATGATAAGTGCATGCATACACAAAATTGAATAAAGAAAACACATGCAAACTCTATGTATGTGATTTACAAAGAACACATGCCTACACAGAATAGGCTGCATGCGTAAAAATCTCTCACCTATATGTGTGTATTGCTAAAATGTGATTGGCTAAATCCTGAAAATATTATTCTCTTTATAAACATTGACAAAAGTAGAATTTGTCACAATTATTTCAAAATTTTACTCGCGGGATTTCAAAAAATTTAAAATGGAAAACGATAGTATTTTAAGAAAATTATTGGCGGAGGGAAACGGTAAGTTTTTTATTTTATTATTTCTTTTATTTTTTTATTATTAAGGTACATTTAATTGGTATGATGTCACCGAAAAAGATAACGAAGTTATTATAATCGAGGATAGCGGTAAATTTATTTATTAAATTATTAATTTATTATTGTTTTAGAAGTTATTGTAACGGAAATCATTGTTATCATTGATAGCGAAGACGAAATCGATCATGGTAAATTTTTTATTTTATTTTATTATTTTTAAAACCATTTTAGTCGATTTGGATAGAGATGAAAATGCTGATGCCCTCGTTTCTGGGGAAGACAACAATTATGCCCCCGTTTCTGGGGAAGACCACAATTATGGCCCCGTTTCTGCTGACGTTTCTGGGGGAGACGAGATTTCTTATAAAAAATGTAGGATTTTTATTATTTTTAAATATTTTTAATATATTTTAATGAACATTATTATTTTTTAAATATGTTAAGGAGCATTATTATTTTAAAATTTATCATTATTTTATAAGAGTATTTTAATGAGTATAAGTTAATAATATGTAAAGTATTATAATACTTTAAATATTATTAATTTATAATAGAAATATATGATTTGAAATATGATTAAAATTATTTTATTTGTAATCAGAATATCAATTTATAATAGAAATATATTATTTGAAATAGAAATATATTATTTGAAATATTATTTGAAATAGAAATATATGATTTGAAATATTATTTGAAATAGAAATATATGATTTGAAATATGATTAATATTATTTGATTTGTAATCAGAATATCAATTTATAATAGAAATATATTATTTGAAATAGAAATATATTATTTGAAATATGATTAATATGATTTGAAATATGAATAGAAATATTTGATTTGTAATCAGAATATTAATTTTATAATAGAAATATTTGATTTGTAATCGGAATATCAATTTATAATAGAAATATATTATTTGAAATATGATTTGAAATAAAAATATATGATTTGTAATCAGAATATTAATTTTATAATAGAAATATTTGATTTGTAATCAGAATATTAATTTATAATAGAAATATGTGATGTATTTTCATAATAGAAATTTATGATTTATAATACGAATATTAATTTATAATAGAAATATGTGATTTGAAATAATAATAAACATTTGATAATAATTACATATTTATCAGGTCGTTTGTATAAAAACTATTGCCAATCTGGAATTGGTCATAACTCGAAATGCCATACGAGTATGGAAAGTTACTATGGTCATAGATTCTATGGCATCGACTTTTTTATTTGCCCTAAATGCGATACAGCCCAAGACATTGAATATCTAGAGTTTTATAAGAAACACTCTAGCCATTTAAATCAATTTAAAATTAATAAAAAGGCATTATTTCAAATGATTAATGCGAAAAATGCTAGTAATAATAATAATAACACAAACAATACAAAGATCACTAAAAACAATAATACAACTGTTACTAAAAAATCAAAAAGACCTGCTGATAAAATCGTGCCGTGTATCCCTGCTAAAATTAAAAAAATAGAAATCATCATTAGTGATGACGAAACTGAATATAATCAAATAGGGGGTTCTGTAAATATTGAAATAAACGATGAACCTGAAATAGAGATTGACTTAAGAGGTTCCCGTAAAAATATTCGATTTGATTTAGAAAATCAAAATCTTGTTCAAATCGCCCTAACTGATAAACTTGTAAATAAATTACAAATCGAAATAAAGAAAATGGGATCTGTAAAAGTTCAGTTTACAGCTCTCATTCAATTTGAAAAAGATGGGGAAATAAAAGATAATTTCTTTTCGAATAGCGCGTGTGTCTTTTCCGATAGTTTTCTTGCAGATGGTGTGAGTCGGTTAAATGAGAAAATCGAAAAATTCACATATTTAGGAAGTGGGTGGCGCGTAGTTAAGATTCGCGAAATCGATTTTATTTTAACCACGTATTATCCTGTAAGTCGATTAGCCGGGCATAGTTTTATCCCTACGCCTGAATCTCTAGTAGGTAAAAAGGCTATCGTAAACGTTAAAAACACAGATCATTCGTGTTTTATATATAGTGTCTTATCGATTTTAAAGCGTGATATAGTTTTAAAGAATAGGGAGCGTGTTTCTTCTTACACTACTTTTATGGATGAATTGAATTATGATTCAATTACAGATTGTCCAATGAGACTCTGTAACATACCCAAATTTGAGAGAAATAATAGCGATTTAAATTTAGCCATCAATGTCTTTGAATATAACAACACCCCTTCTAAACAATTGAATGACATTGATTATGTACCTCATCATCCTCACCTTGCCTTAATTCATCGAACAAAGGTTATCGGTGGTAACCCGATTACCCTTTTATTATTACAAGACGGTGATAATTTTCATTATACCGCAATTTTTAATTTAAATAGACTGTTGAATTGTCATTCGAGTAGTGAATGTAACACCAGAATTCGCGTAAAATGGTGTCCCCATTGTTTAAACGGTTTTTATTATGATAAAACCTTTAAGGCCCATGTTGATTTGTGCGCTAAAAATCAAATAGGAACAACCCTATACACGCTCCCTATTAATTTTTATAAGTAATAAGTATATTAATAATAATAATTAAAGTTTTTATAAGTATATTAATAATAATAATAATAAATAATACTATTAATATTAATAATTTTATAAGTAATAAGTATTTTAATAATAATTTTTATAAGTAATAAGTATTTTAATAATAATTTTTATAAGTAATAAGTATTTTAATAATAATTTTTATAAGTAATAAGTATTTTAATAATAATTTTTATAAGTAATAAGTATTTTAATAATAATTTTTATAAGTAATAAGTATATTAATAATAATTTTTATAAGTAATAAGTATATTAATAATAATAATAATAGTAATAATAATATTATTAATATTAATAATAATAAAAATAAATAATTTACAAATATATACTACTAATTTTTATAAGTAGTAAATTTAAATTTAAAAATGTTTAAAAATTCCATGACCTTGACCTTGAATGACCTTGACCTTGAATGACCTTAAAAATAGATGTACTTTTAAACATAGAAAAATTTTTGAAAAAAATGATTAAAAATAATATGACCTTGACCTTGAATGACCTTGAAAAATAATAATAATAATACTAATAATAATAATAATAATAATAATAATAATAATAATAATAATAATAATATTAATAATAATAATAATAAAATAATTTACAAATATATACTACTTATTTTTATAAATAGTAAATTTAAATTTAAAAATGTTTAAAAATTCCATGACCTTGACCTTGAATGACCTTGACCTTGAATGACCTTGACCGTGAATGACCTTGACCTTGAATGACCTTGACCTTGAATGACATTGAAAATAGATGTACTTTTAAACATAAGAAAAATTTTTGAAAAAATAAATGATGAGTCATCCAATGACCTTGAATGACCTTGAATGAGTCATGGTCTTTGTTTTAAAAATTCGATAAGTCCTATTTTTATTACTATTTTTATTACTATTATTATTATTATTATTATTATTATTATTATTATTATTATTATTATTATTACTATTTTTATTACTATTATTATTATTATTATTATTATTATTATTATTATTATTATTATTATTATTGTTATTATTATTACAATAATTAATAAAAACTATATACAAATAAAACACATTATTATTATTATTATTATTTTTAATAGTATGATTTTATTATTTTTAATAGTATTATTTTATTATTATTATTATTATTATTATTAATATTATTATTATTATTATTATTATTATTATTATCATGATTTTTATTATTTATTATTATAAGTATTATTATTATTATTGTTATTATTATTATTATTACTATTATTAATATTATTATTATTATTATTATAATTATTTTTATTATTCTTATTATTATTATTAATAATATTAGTTTAATTATTATTATTATAAATATTATTATTTTTATTATTATTATTATTTTTAATAGTATTATTTTATTATTATTATTATTATTATTATTAATATTATTATTATTATTATTATTATTATTATTATTATTATTGTCAAGGTCATTGTATGACTCATCATAATTTTTCATAGTCATTCAAAAGTAGGTCAAGGTCACTCAAAAGTAGGTCAAGGTCATTGGATGACTCATCATATTTTTTCAAGGTCACGGAATTTTTAATCATTTTTTAATTATAATATGTCTACTTACTTTTATAAGTAGTATATATTTTGTAAATTTTATTCTATTTTATTATTATTTTTTATAAATATTATTATTTTTATTATTATTTTTATTATTATTTTTAAAAATATTATTATTTTTCAAGGTTTTTCAAAAGTAGGTCAAGGTCATTCAACATTTTTTCAAGGTCACGGAATTTTTAATCATTTTTCAATTATAATATGTCTACTTACTTTTATAAGTAGTATATATTTTGTAATTTTTATTCTATTTTTATTATTATTTTTATTAATATTATTATTATTATTACAAGATTTTATTAATAATTTCCTATGTTTCATGTGCTTGTTACTCACGCTCTTATATTGATAATGTCCTTATTATTCATGCGCTCCTATTGACCATATCTTTATAAGTCATGTGCTTGCAATGTTTAATAATATTATTAATGTGTAACAAAGACATTGGAAACACACACACACATATATATATAGTGTTAAATAATATTTACTCTCATAAAATGACATTAGATATTTCAGAATCACCTTTAAATCATACAGAGGTTTTATTTTATTTTTATTAATTGTATTAATCTTCTAAATTAAGATACCAGAATTCAGTATTGAATGGAATCAGACATTTTTAATAATCGATAGACTGTTCACAGAAACCTATGATTATTTATTACTATCAAAAATAAATAAGTCTTTTAAACATCACAACATTCAAATTCTCGTAGAATTATTCGGTTTCAAAATGTCACTAATGAAATTATCTAGTTGTATATTATTTCTAAATAATATAAATCCTACAGAAATTAATATGCTTAACATATTTTGGGTATGCATGGATTTCAGGTTTGGCAAATATCGAGATGTTATTCAATCTTACATTGATAATGCAGATAAAATCGAAATAAAAATCAAGGATAAACTGGATGAAGTACAAAAACAATATCTTACATGTTCAAGTTGTTTAATTAATAAAGTCAATATTTTATATTTACCATGTGGGCATATCATTATTTGTTCATCAT
The DNA here is from genome assembly GCA_022537955.1 of Schmidtea mediterranea. Lineage (NCBI taxonomy): Eukaryota > Metazoa > Platyhelminthes > Tricladida > Dugesiidae > Schmidtea > Schmidtea mediterranea. The sequence continues at coordinate 95,338,224 of CM039681.1, forward strand.
GTTTTAAAAACTCTAATAGGTGTGAAAGTTGTGGTATAATTATTGATGAGTACCATTCTGTGTATATGTAATAAATGTTATTTTGTTTCTAAAGAAATATTATTCAAGTTACTTTTAACTATTGTGAACATGATCTCAAACCCTAATTTATAAAAGCAACTAATAATAAAATAATCAAAACATAATAAAATAAGTAAATGAAAATGTACAAGTTTAGTTTTCTATAATATACAAGTTTTATTACATAATTGTTCGAAATCGTCTGATAAATCCTTTTATTTATGATGATCATTCAGAAGCCAACATTTCATTGAAAATATCTTGAAATGGCTGAGATCTAATATAGTTAAAAACACAATAAAAATTTACGATAAGAGAGGACAATATGAAGTTTATGCTTAATTATTGACAGACCAAGTGAGGTCAAAAAGTACCTCGGCTTCATTGCACAAATTAGGCTTAGCTTGTCGAGTAATTGCACATTACACAACTTTCATGCGCGGGCACTACAAAGTGTCATAGGCACTAAATTAATTAATTAATGTTTATTACTACCAAAATAATTATTTGCAGACTAGGGAGATTATAGCAGCCTACGACCAGCTTGTAAATAAAATATAATAAAGTGTAAAGATATTATTATATTTAAAAATACAAACAAATAATTCATCCATAAAAATAATGTTATTATTTAGTCAAAACGTGATATATTAAAGGCGCGCGGGTATACTTTTAATCAATATAATTTGTAAAGTTTTTTTTTATAACTATATTCCTAAAATCAATTAATAAAACCATAGTTTTTAATATATATTCATTAGTCAAGTCTTTGTTAAACATTCACTTGTATTGCATCTACATTGTGAACTAACATAATCCACGTATATTGAAAATTTGATATATTCATATTTGCTATAAAGAGTTTTAAAATATGTTGAAATTAAAAGTGTGAAAACTGAAAATACTCAGAAAGCAGAAAAGAATGATAATTGATATTAGTAATTCTGTGTTTATCCAATCTATTTGTATTAAGATATATTTTATAAGTAATATAACAACTGTAAAATAAAATATCTGTAATATTCAACAGATCTCTATTAATATTATTAATTAATACTATTATTATTATTATTATTATTATTATTATTATTACCATTTCATTAACATTATTTTCGTCTATTATAATTTTATTATCAATCATTTCGTCATCATGTGTGTTATCAACATTTATATTTAAAGATCTAAAATTTATAATTGAAGAATAATAAAATGTTTACTATTAAATTATCAAAAGTGGATAACATAACTAATTAATGATAATATTAAGTTAATTTATAAAGTTTTTACTTAAATTTTGAACTCAAATATATTTTATAAGCTAATTTTAACTTAAAGTATATATTTTATGTGTAAATATCTAATTGTGGTTTGAGTGAGTAAATTGATGCACTATGTGTATATTAGTAACAGATGGCTATCAGGTAGGTACAATATGAGTAAAGACCATGTTGACCATGTTGTATGATCAAATTGTATGACCATATTTTCATTAACCAAATATCAACATTGCCATGGATATTTTATCGTGAATATCACTGAATAACAAAATTTTATATTTTACTAAACATTTATTAAACATTCATTAATAAATTACTTTAGATTTTATTTTCATAAATGGTGATAAAGGATACAGAAGTTTGGTTTGATATTTATTGAATAAACTAACCATTTAAATTAGGTGTTATATGGGGGTCAGACCTTTTTAATAATTGATAGGCTTTTGGCTTCAAAATTTGATGATATATTTCTAGCAAAATTGAAATAAATCCTTTAAACATGAATTAGTTGAATGTTTTGTAGACTTGTTTGGATTCAACAAATCACTGATGAAATTATTGATGATAATGTCGATAAAATAGAAATATAAAAATTCGAAAAACTGTCCGATGCAAGAAAAGATTTTCTGACATGATCAATTTCTCAGATTAACAAAGCATTCATCATATATTTACCTTGTGGACATATAATTATTTGTTTTTCTTGTTTCAAAACCACTACTCGTAAATGTGAAAGTTGTGGTATAATTATTGAAGAATATCATTTTGTATATATGTAATGTAGTAAAAATATATTTTCTGTTTTACCAATTAAATTTGATAAAAGTTACGACAGTTTTATAAAACAAAGTTCAACTTCCAATAATTCTAAAATAAATGTTTTGATGGTTTATGTCTAACGTAAAATAATTCTCAACAGTGAGTGATATATTTCAATGAAGTACCCCAAATATACCCATGTTTTCATAACAAACATATTAAGACTGGTAAATTGTATGAAATAGGTTAGATTTTATATGTGATAAATACCTCACATTGATTAAAATTGATAACCTCAATGTATAATTATCGTGTTTTATATGTGATTTGCTCATTTTTGTTATTTGATTGATTTTATTACTCATTATTGATTTTATTACCCATCCGATGGGTGTGAATTGAGTGTTGATCTGGGTGATTGTAAAAATGGATATAAAAAAATTGAGCCTAAATATGTGTTAGTATTGCCGTACTCTGAAGGCTTTACAAATTATAAGAGGAAGTTGGGTAAACTGATAGGAAATTTAGAGTATAAGATCGTCTCTAATTCGTGTAAGGTACGCAAAATGTTTATTTATAAATCAAAAACTCCGGTTGGATTGTGTTCTGATCTCGTTTATCAATTTACATGTAATGGGTGTAATGCCACATACATTGGAGAGACTTCCCGTCATCTCTGTACTCGAGTTCTAGAGCATTGTCGATTGAAGGGTTTGACCAATATTAGTGAACACAATAGAGGCTGTAAAAGTGATATCGGAATGTCTGATTTTAGAATTTTGTTGAGAAGTTTTAATAGTTATTGGGAACGAGTGATATGTGAAGCATTGCTGATAAGGTCATTGGATCCAAAGATTAATGTGCAGAGTGCTGTGACTACGAATGTTTTGAATGTTTTTAAATAGTTTACGTATGTTAAATCATGTTTGTTTTTTTAATATTATTAAAATAATTGAAAATTTTAAATTGCATTAATTTTTAAAAAATTAGAATATAAGTAAAAAATTTAAAATTTAAAATTAATTTAAAATATATTTTTAAAAATATTTATTTATTAAAAAATTAAATTAATAAAAAATAATTTGTTTAAATTAAATGTTAATTCATAATATTTTTAGTTGGTTTTGAGTACCTGAAGATGATAGCTGTGCTATCGAAATATATCGTAAGAAAGGTTTTTTATTTGTATATAGTTTTTATTAATTATAGTAATAATAATAACAATAATAATAATAATAATAATAATAATAATAATAATAATAATAGTAATAAAAATAGTAATAATAATAATAATAATAATAATAATAATAATAATAATAATAGTAATAAAAATAGTAATAAAAATAGGACTCATCGAATTTTTAAAACAAAGACCATGACTCATTCAAGGTCATTCAAGGTCATTGGATGACTCATCATTTATTTTTTCAAGGTCATGGAATTTTTAAACATTTTTAAATTTAAATTTACTATTTATAAAAATAAGTAGTATATATTTGTAAATTATTTTATTATTATTATTATTAATATTATTATTATTATTATTATTATTATTATTATTATTATTATTAGTATTATTATTATTATTTTTCAAGGTCATTCAAGGTCAAGGTCATTCAAGGTCAAGGTCATATTATTTTTAATCATTTTTTCAAAAATTTTTCTATGTTTAAAAGTACATCTATTTTTAAGGTCATTCAAGGTCAAGGTCATTCAAGGTCAAGGTCATTCAAGGTCAAGGTCATGGAATTTTTAAACATTTTTAAATTTAAATTTACTACTTATAAAAATTAGTAGTATATATTTGTAAATTATTTATTTTTATTATTATTAATATTAATAATATTATTATTACTATTATTATTATTATTAATATACTTATTACTTATAAAAAATATTATTAATATACTTATTACTTATAAAATTATTAATATTAATAGTATTATTTATTATTATTAATATACTTATTACTTATAAAAATTATTATTAAAATACTTATTACTTATAAAAATTATTATTAAAATACTTATTACTTATAAAAATTATTATTAAAATACTTATTACTTATAAAATTTATTATTAAAATACTTATTACTTATAAAATTATTAATATTAATAGTATTATTTATTATTATTATTATTAATATACTTATAAAAACTTTAATTATTATTATTAATATACTTATTACTTATAAAAATTAATATTAAAATACTTATTACTTATAAAATTATTAATATTAATAATATTAATTATAATAAAAATAATAATAATAATATATTAAACAAATATATATATAAAAACAAAAACAACTTTACAAAAACAACTTCATAAAAAACAAAGATTTAATTATAAAAATAAATACATAGTGTTATCACATTTAAAACCTCTATAAAGTAATATTTCGCGTTTCGTCACGCTGCGGTTTTTGCATGAAAAAATAAAAAAATTAAAATTAAAATTATAAAAAATTATATCTAATTTCATAATAAAAATGAAAACTATTACAAGTTTTCTAGATAAATAAGATTCCAAAGTAAGAAAATCTGTTTTTTAAAAACATTTATTATTCTGATAAATACACATCATCAATATCAATGTTATCTTCGTTAAAACCATCAAAAAGCTGTCCATTATCACTGATTTCGGTAGAGTCATCAAAACTAGGACTCAAACCACCGAAAAGCTGTCCATTATCGCTGATTTCGGTAGAGTCATCAAAACTGGGGCTCGAACCACCGAAAAGCGGCTCATCCAAGAAATTAACTTGGTCACTAACTATTGCATCAACCCCAAAATAATGCCCAAATGCGATACTGGTATTTTTCCCCACCCACAATCGCTTATCATCGTTATTACTCAAAGCGATTTTACTGTTTTTAAATGTGTACAGCTGATGGTTCCGCGTCCCTATCCTACTTTGAGGTACTGTGAAAACTACGTTTTTATTGTAGCAATCCAAATAAGACTGATGTTTGATGTCAGTCCCCAACAACTTCACCCCCTTAGCCCTCATTGTATCAGATTTACCTAATAAACTATAGCACTTGGGTCTTAAGAAAACCCACTCCTTATACCCGAGACCTTTGCTTTCATCTTTAAATTTTCCTATCACAGAATCTAATTTCCTCGAGTATAAGGGATGTGCCGGGTCGTAATTTGAGGTATCTAAAAGGTTGTCTCTTATCATTGCCGGCAAAAGAATGTCAAGCTTACAGTGCTTAACCTCAAGAAAAAACGAATCAGTGTCGCCAGCAACGATATTTATATCACAGTTGAATTCTGATCGATATTTTGCCAATTCATTATATTGTAATTGGTACATCCGCAGCTTAGACAGATCTAGTACTGATTGGCCAATGTAGCTAGGCCTGTCTAAACATATAGAATCTTTGTTCAGATGAGCAGCAATCAAATCATCCACTATTTTAATGGACTTTTTGAAAGTCGGTTTTGAGGCATATACAATCATCTTTTCAGCTGAATTGCATAGCCTCAAATTCATCCGTTTTTTCAAATTCTCAACGGACTTCCCATATAGGCTATTATTAAATAATTTATACAAATCTCTATAAAGCTCGCACTTTGTGTTTGAGCGTAAATCTGTATTTCTTTGTATATATTGTTTAAAAATAGGTGATTGTTTAAATTTAATTGCCCTATGAATACACTCAACTTCTGCACCCAATTCTATATACAGCTTGAGAAGTCTCCAGTGAAGAACATGGTTCTTCTTACTGTAATGCGTGAGCATTAACTTCTCAACTTTTGAATTGGGCGGGCACATTTTTTCAGGAGCAAGCGGAAAGTCATTCAAATACTGATGCACAAGCTCAGGGATATTGATGTCAACTTCCATTGTATAACCATAAGGAAGGAATTCAATATTCGCATTCACACATTCACTCAGCACATCATTCAGATTATCATGCAAATAAACAAAATCACCATACGGAAGGTTTTGGCTAAGTGCCCAACCATATAAATTATTAATGTCGATATACAAGAGTTCTGTATCTTCAGAACTTGCAACATGATGTTTGTTAACAAATGTTAACCCACCCCGTATTCCACCCTCATAGAAATTAAACATTTCCATGTCCTGCAAAAGTTCTATGGGTTCCTTTAATGTCATGAGAGCGGACGCCCATGACATTCCAGGAATTCCCTAAAAATTCAGAGGTTCTAAACCATTGTAAGCAATAGCCTTTGCGCGAAATTGCTGAAAATAGTCTGCAAGGAGGAATACGTCTAATTTTAGGTAAGTTAACATATAGTCTAACATTGTAGTGCAATTTTGCTGTGTCCAAATTAGTTGGGCGGTAGCATATTCATCCTCAGATACAGAATCCCATTTTGGAAGTAGTTCGTAAGTCGATTCAAGGACCTCTAGTGATACTGCAAAATCATAAGGAAAGATACCCTTTGCCTTAACAATAAGACCATCAAAAGCAGAACAAGTTAGAGGTAGATCAGTAAGAGTTTTTACAGCCTTGGCTAAAGAGCAATTTACAAATTGCATACTATCTATAAATCTAACAGCTAATTTCTTAATATTTACAATCAAAGATATGAATTTCTCAGTTGTTGTAGGAATGATATTTAATTTCCAAGACGGAAATTCATTCAATCCATACTTTAAAATATGATGAAGGTCATATCCTCTCAAATTATGAAAGACGATAGGTAACTGTTAGCTTATTTTCCTATTTATATTACAGTTACGACAGGCAGCACCAAGATACTGACCTGTAAAATGATCATGGTCCTTAACCTTATTTCTAATAAGTTTTTTACAAAGATAGCAAGTTCTACATGCGATGAACTGCTGTTCCTCATTAGAAGTAAGATTATTCATAGGTTTTTTACCATGATTTTCATAATATGGTAGGACAATTGTGAAAGCAATTTCCTCTACCTTCTTTAAAAATTCCAATACACATTCCAAGCCTTTAAAACTGAAATATTGTGTAGTATTTGTTAAATTATTTATTAATAATAAGCCTGCTGATATCGGCATGTGTATTTGATGATGTTTTACATCTTTAGGCAAAACAGCCTCAAAATCCGCATAAATTACGAATGGTGGGGTAATCATTTTAGAATAATTTTTAAATATTAAGTTTTTATTTTCAGGGAGCGTGTATAGGGTTGTTCCTATTTGATTTTTAGCGCACAAATCAACATGGGCCTTAAAGGTTTTATCATAATAAAAACCGTTTAAACAATGGGGACACCATTTTACGCGAATTCTGGTGTTACATTCACTACTCGAATGACAATTCAACAGTCTATTTAAATTAAAAATTGCGGTATAATGAAAATTATCACCGTCTTGTAATAATAAAAGATTAATCGGGTTACCACCGATAACCTTTGTTCGATGAATTAAGGCAAGGTGAGGATGATGAGGTACATAATCAATGTCATTCAATTGTTTAGAAGGGGTGTTGTTATATTCAAAGACATTGATGGCTAAATTTAAATCGCTATTATTTCTCTCAAATTTGGGTATGTTACAGAGTCTCATTGGACAATCTGTAATTGAATCATAATTCAATTCATCCATAAAAGTAGTGTAAGAAGAAACACGCTCCCTATTCTTTAAAACTATATCACGCTTTAAAATCGATAAGACACTATATATAAAACACGAATGATCTGTGTTTTTAACGTTTACGATAGCCTTTTTACCTACTAGAGATTCAGGCGTAGGGATAAAACTATGCCCGGCTAATCGACTTACAGGATAATACGTGGTTAAAATAAAATCGATTTCGCGAATCTTAACTACGCGCCACCCACTTCCTAAATATGTGAATTTTTCGATTTTCTCATTTAACCGACTCACACCATCTGCAAGAAAACTATCGGAAAAGACACACGCGCTATTCGAAAAGAAATTATCTTTTATTTCCCCATCTTTTTCAAATTGAATGAGAGCTGTAAACTGAACTTTTACAGATCCCATTTTCTTTATTTCGATTTGTAATTTATTTACAAGTTTATCAGTTAGGGCGATTTGAACAAGATTTTGATTTTCTAAATCAAATCGAATATTTTTACGGGAACCTCTTAAGTCAATCTCTATAATAAAAATCATGATAATAATAATAATAATAACAATAATAATAATAATAATAATAATAATAATAATAATAATAATAATAATATTAATAATAATAATAATAATAATAAAATAATACTATTAAAAATAATAATATTTATAATAATAATAATAAAACTAATATTATTAATAATAATAATAAGAATAATAAAAATAATTATAATAATAATAATAATAATATTAATAATAGTAATAATAATAATAATAACAATAATAATAATAATACTTATAATAATAAATAATAAAAATCATGATAATAATAATAATAACAATAATAATAATAATAATAATAATAATATAATAATAATAATAATAATAATAATAATAAAATAATACTATTAAAAATAATAATAATAATAATAATGTGTTTTATTTGTATATTGTTTTTATAAATTATAGTAATAATATTAATAATAATAATAATAGTAATAAAAATAGTAATAATAATAATAATAATAATAATGTGTTTTATTTGTATATAGTTTTTATTAATTATAGTAATAATAATAACAATAATAATAATAATAATAATAATAATAATAATAGTAATAAAAATAGTAATAATAATAATAATAATAATAATAATAATAGTAATTAAAATAGTAATAATAATAATAATAATAGTAATAATAATAATAATAATAGTAATACTAATAATAAAAATAGTAATAATAATAATATTTATAAAAAATAATAATAAAAATAATAATATTTATAAAAATAATAATAAAATATATACTACTTATAAAAGTAAGTAGATATATTATAATTAAAAAATGATTAAAAAATCCGTGACTTTGAAAAATATATGTACTTTTCAACATAGAAAAAATTTTGAAAAAAAAAAAAAAAAAAAATTTGAAAGACCTTGACCTACTTTTAAAAAATTTGTAATTTTCAACATAGAAAAATTTTTGAAAAAATTTCGAAAAATATTCTATGTTTTGGTCTAGCGGTGACATAGGAAATCGTGTACTTTTAAACATAGAAAAATTTTGAAAAAATTTCGAAAAATATTCTATCTTTTTTGGTCTAGCGGTGACATAGGAAATCGTGTACTTTTAAACATAGAAAAATTTTTGAAAAAAAAAATTTTTTGAATGACCTTGAAAATATATGTACTTTTAAACATAGAACAAATTTTGAAAAAAAAATTTTTTTTGATGACTCATCCAATGACCTTGACCTATTTTTGAATGACCTTGACCTTACTCCAAAATTTGTCATTGAGTCGTGGAAGGCTGGAATCTAGTCACAACTCAATGCACCAAGAAATGCTTTAGAAAATTGAACATTTTGCTGAGAATACCTAAATAATAGAGTAAAATAATTAATAAACATATAAAATGATTGGGGAAACAATGATAAGTGATTAAGATGTGGTTCTGGAGCCTAATAAAATAATATATAATATATGAATATCTATCAAGTAAATCATTCTAATTTCCTGACTTTCATTCTTACTAATTCAGTGGTTCCTCACTGTTTTAAAATTATGTAGAAATTTTGATTTTAGAAAAATTTTTGAAAAAAAAATTTTTGAATGACCTTGAAAATATATGTACTTTTAAACATAGAACAAATTTTGACTCATCCAATGACCTTGACCTTCTTTTGAATGACCTTGACCTACTTTTCAATGACCTTGAAAAAATTTGATGAGTCATCCAATGACCTTGAATGAGTCATGGTCTTTGTTTTAAAATTTTGATGAGTCATCCAGTGACCTTGAATGAGTCATGGTGTTTGTTTAAATGACCTTGAAAATATATGATGAGTCATCCAATGACCTTGAATGGGTCATGGTCTTTGTTTCAATGACCTTGAATGAGTCATTGTCTTTGTTCTAAAAAATTTGTACTTTTAAACTTAGCGCAAAGAAAATTTTGCCGGGGGGTATGTGAGCTAGATGGCCTCTGAGCTAGAGGGTTGGTATCCCACTACTGGGGTATTTTGCCTTTGTTTGTTTTTAGTTAGGCCGAGGATGAGACAACATATTAGGAGTATTATGTTGGATGTTATACTGATTGGTAGTATAAGTTCGATTTATAGAATTGTTGTACTGGGTTCATTTTTCTGTCCCACTTGTTTTCTTGGTTGCTTTTTGATTGATAGGACGATTTTTTGAATTTCTTGGATTGGTTTATTATTGGGATTTGCTTTGGCTTTCTTTTGGATTTGTCTGATAATGGTTTCTAGGGTTTTCTTTGTCTCTCGGTTCTCCTTATTTATATTGGCTATCTCTTCATTATTTTTCAGTAGGGTTTGTACAATTGCTTGGGTTTTTTCGATATTCTGTTTCAATTCGTCCTTGTTCTCTTTTATGGGGCATTGCATACATTGGAGGTTTATTTGTTGACATTCCTCGTTGTGGGGATTTCTGCAAATTTCTTTGAAATCAGCACAGGTGCTGTCTTCTCTTCTGAAGGGTTGAGATTTCTCGCATTTTTCCAACGGATTCTCGGTATTGCACTTTCTCATCACTATCATCATCATTATCCACAGATTTGGGTTCATAACTTCTATTTTTTATACATAATCAATTTTTTATATTTATTTACAAGATTATTTCATTTATTTACAGTAGAGTTTAGCCCTTTTTACTCTTTCTCTTTTTCCATAGTTGGGTGTATCTCGTACTCCTCTTTAATTCTGTTTTCTGAAAATCTCATTATTAAGACTTGGGCTTTTATCAATCGCTCGGTTATTTTTGGGAGTTCTTTTAGTCGTTCTTTGTTTTCTTTAATTATCCTCTGTTGATTGTAGATTTTCATTTGAAGATTTCTTTCTTTCGCTTGCTTTCTTTTGAGTTGACATTTGCCATTTATTCGTTTAGTTGTTTGCTTTTCCAGCTTTCGTCTCGCTTCCTGGAGCTGTTCCGTTAATGTTTTAATTTCATCCTGAGCTTGTTGATGATTTTCTTTTATCTCTCTGGCTTCTTTACAACTGTCCTCTAGTTGTATTACATATCTTTGTTCGCTTTTTCTGCTGTTTCTCATTCTTTCTGCTTCGGTTTTCCAATAATCTTCTAGGATCACACGAGTTTTTATCTCAGCCAATTCTCGTCTTAATCGTTCATTTTCTCTCCTTTAGTCTCTGTTTTCTCCCATGCTGGATGTTAATTTTCGTTTCATCATATTGACTAGCTGTTTTGATTGTATTAACTGTTGATTTATCCGGGCGATTTCTGATTCTTGCTCCTCCACTAATTCTTGCCATTCTTTCCTTTCGGCTCTCCATCTTTTACTATAATACCTCAGTGGATCTTGCTCGATTGGTTCCACTAATTGAATTGGGCTTGGTATACCTTCTCCGTCTTCTAGATTCATTCTGATTTCTATTTCGTTTGGGTTCATACTAAATATACATCGATTTCAATTTTTGTTTTTTATCATTTTTTATTATTTTTTGTTGTCTTTTTACACTTTTTACAATTTTTTCCTCTTTAAGTTTACACTATCGTTTCGTCCGTCTCTCCAAATCCTTCGTCGGGTTCGGCGGGTACTTGAGTTGGAATTTCAGTTGGATATAACGGCATGAGCAGGATTGGTGGTCGGTTCTGTAAGGTATTTACCTCTTCACGCAAGGCGTTTGATATTTGTATCTCTTCGTCTAAGAGATAGGCAAGATATTCTGCATGTTCGGTTAATTCCTCCACTTGCGTTTCCAATCGATGCGTGTTTTCCAATGCTTTTAATTTTTCAATCTCTTTCCTTAGATTCTGTTCATTTTCCTCGTACCCTTGCTTCATCGTTTATATCTCTGTTTCTACTTGTTCTTTCAACTGTTCGTTGACTTCTCGTTGATGTCTCAACTGAATCTCTTTAAATACCGCAACTCCTCGGTGTCCGTTCACCTCCTGCTGGAGTTCTGTTATCCTCTCCTCTAATTGTTGTTTTTGTCGTCTTTCATCGGTTTGTTCGTTTAGGGTTTCTAATATTTTCTGATTTAACTGTTCGATCCATTTTCTGAGGTCCTTTTCGGTTTTCCTGAGCCTTCTTATTGTGCTTTGTCTGATTCTTTCCCGAAAATCTAGGGTTTGGACCTGCTCGTTTAGTTCCTCAATTGTTTGCTTTTGTACTTCGACTTGTTCCCAAAGCTCCCAATCTTCCATATTTAATATCCTTTTGGGCAACAGTCTTATTTCTTTCTTGACTTCTTGGAAATGTTCTTTCCATTTTTTCGCCTCTCTTTTTATCGCTTTTTCCTTGATCTCCGTTTTCCATTGTTGTTTTTGCTCTTGTCGGTGAGCTTCGTCCTGCTCGATTTGCATCTCTTTCACTCTGGTTTGTTGATACGCGATTTCCTGCTCTAATTTCACTATATGATTAAACTGTTTTGCGTTGGCGTTCTCCAATATTTTGCATTCTATTCGCCATTTTCTTGCTTGATCAGTTATCTGAGTCAGCATTCTTTCTTGTCTATCGTCTTTGGGCTCTCTAATTTTCTTTGATGGTTTTTGCCCTTGGTTTCTCAGTTTGTTGATTTCTATTTTCGTGTTCTCCCATTTGGCTTTGTAAGCTCTTGCTCTATCTTCCTCTTCAGCTGTTTGCTGAATGTAATGTCTAATCCGTGCTTCCCAATTACTTCTTGAGTGTTCTCTATCTTCTGTCAATTTGATTTTCCAGTATCGTGCTTGTCTTTTTGCCCACTCTTTGGCTTGTTCCATATGGGTTCTCTTGGTTTTCTCTATTCGATATTGAGTGCTAATTTGCCCAATTTCCTCCTGCATTTGTTGTATAATTTTTATCGTCTCCTCTCCTTCTTCTTGTATCTCTGCTTCTTTATCTTTTATCACTTCTCGCAATCTTTCTATTTCACTTTGTTGATCCTGCTTCTCTTGCTCTAGGGCTCGTATCTCTTTCCTTTGATTTTTGATTCTAGTTTGGTTCTGCATGAATTCTTTCACCATTTCCTCTTCTCGCTCTTGGTACGTTTTCTTTTTTCCTTCTGGGTAAGTTATTTTTTGTTCTAGTTGTTTTTCCCACTTTTCTTTTATCATTTTCGTTTTTAGAGTCTCTTGTACTAATTCCTCTTCTGCGATGAGTAGCATTTCTTTCAATTGTAACGTTCTTTGTCTCCACAATTCTACTTCTTCACTTGGTGTTTTTATTGATTCTGCTTGATCTTTGATTGCTGGTTTTGACTCTTCAGCCTCTTTTGTCACAACCTCTTTTATCAATTGCTTTTCTGTCTCGTTCGGATTCATAATTGTTTTCTGAATATTAATAATCGATTATTCTCTCTTTTCAATCATATCAAAATTTTATCATAATTTACATCGTCTCGTATTTTTGTGATTTTTGAGTTTTTATAATTTTTTTTGTTTTTACGTTTATCTTTATTTACATTTTTACACGTTGCTTTCGTTTTTAATTACTGATCAGCGAAACGGAACCCTTTGATCCACCCGTTGATTGGCTTTCTACATACTGGACATATATCAACTTTTAACCCGCATACTTCACACGTGACCATATGTCCACAAGGAATATAAATTATTTCGACATGTTTTTGCCAACATGTTACACATTGATACTGCTCCAAAATAGCTTCTTTTATCATGGATTTGTCACGATTTTTTTTAGGTTTCTCTTGATATCGCTTTATTGCTCGGATTACTGCTTGTGTCGAGTCATACCATTCCAAATTATTAGCTAACCTTTCTTTAATTATTTTTCTCATTTTTTGAGTTTCTACTCCTGATAATAGCATTATGGTTCTCGTTTTTGGTTGATCCAATATATCTTCTACTTGTTGGTTGGTGATTATCATTTCTATATTCTTTGACTCCTTTTCTTGTTTATACATACATTTTCCTTTATGTTTTAGCTTTTTGACATTCTGATCTGGTATTGGCTGTTGATTTTTGCATCCTTCGCACATTATTCCTTTTGCTGTTTGGCAATATCCTTGACTCGCAAATTCTGCTGCTCTTGGGTTTCCTTTGAAAGTTTTAATTCTCTCTTCGAAGGTTCTCTTTATGGTCTCTTTTTCCCATATTAGTTCTACTGGATCTTCGAAACCCTTTATTATCGTTATCTTTTTCTCGCCTCCTTTTTCATCTTGGTCTACTTCCGACTGTCGAAGTCCTTCCAATCTGTTTATCGCTTGGTTTCTGACATCAATATTAATTCTAAATGGACAGGTTGAAAATTTCCTCAGGTTCTCTCGTTTTGCTGTCTCTCCCTTTTCCCATTTTGCGAGTTTTCCTTTACAATAGATGCATGTTACTTCGTCTGGTAGTTCCGGCGTTCCCGTAAAATAAAATCCTTCCGCAGCCATTTCTTTGCTTTGCCGGTCGGTAAATACTTTATTATCTTTAAACGTTAAATATCTTTGCTCCTCTTTTCTCAGCTCCTCGTCTCTCACTCTCATTTGTGAGTATATCGCTTTTATAATTCGCGTTGGCCGTCTTGTTCCGTCGTAGTCTTTGTAGTATATAATTGCTGCTGCAAGTGTATTAACTTTCTCTTCCTCTTCTGGTTTTTTCCATAGTCTCGTCCATATCGAATCTGGTCCTTCTCTCATCTGTACTGTTATCTCTTCGCTGATTCCGCTTGCCATCTAAATATCGTCATTATTTTGAATTTTTGTTTTTCTGATTTTTCTGATTATTTGTAATTTTTTGATTTTTATTTGATTTTTATTATTTTATTTACATTTTATTTACACTTTCCTTTCCTCTTTTTACAACGTCTTGTCTGGCTTCTCTACTTCTAATTTTATATACAGATTATCTTCTCGCAAGAATCCTTGTCCTCTTAATTGTTGTTGCGCATAGAAACGTGGTGTACCAATTGCTGTGTTCCAGTCGGTTGTTGGTCTTCCCATTTGTGGTTCATTTCCTGTTCTGATTGGGTTACGATAGTCCTCTTGTCCTTTCATTGTTAATATCATATTTTGTTTAAAAGGCCATGTTAATAATTCATCATAATCTCCTCTTCCTACTCTGACGAAGACACTGAAATGGGTGCTTGTTGCATTCCCATCCCCATTTGGATATAGTCTAATGCCCAATTTGTATCCATTTTCCCAACTGTATATTGGTGGGCTGTCTAAAATTCTCTGTGTTCCATCTTTTGCTCTCTGGAGCTTTGCTGCGAATTCGGTTATTTTCCATATAAATGGTGCTGTAGGGTGTTTTCTGGCCATGGAGCTGTTGGTTTCTAATTCCTTTATGCTGTTGGTTATCTGTTGCACTTTCTTTTCCATTTCGGTCATTTTCTTGAGTGCATTTCCTTGGCTTTTCTCGAAATTCTTTCTGGACTCTAATATTTCTCATATTAATGCCTTCTGTGCATCATTTTCTGTTCGTAGGCTTTTTACTTCCCATGCCAACATTCCTATCGTTTTCATCATGATTTCGGCATGCTCGATACTATTTTCTATCATATGCTTTTGCATTTCCGTAATTGGTAGTTGTGTTTGGCAACTAAACATTTCTAACGGACATTTGACTGGTTTGCCGATACATTCGTTCCAATGTTCCTTTAATTTGACTTTCTCTTTCCTGTCGCAGTTGTTCGCGCATAGTCCTTCATATAGATCGCATATTTGTTCCTCTTTTGGATTCCGATGTTCCATTTCTATTTTTATCCATTTGTCGATGACTCCGCAGAATTCGCATTTTTCCTCTCTCTTGATGCACACTTTGTGATGTTCTTTCATAGTCTTTTTTGTTGTGATGGTTTGACATTTTTCGCATAATATCTCGTTATATTCACATTCATTTG
Organism: Schmidtea mediterranea; assembly: GCA_022537955.1. NCBI lineage: Eukaryota > Metazoa > Platyhelminthes > Tricladida > Dugesiidae > Schmidtea > Schmidtea mediterranea. The sequence continues at coordinate 95,354,181 of CM039681.1, forward strand.
CGTGACTTTCGGCTTCCTTCATAAGTCCTTTCCATTCACATTCTTTTACTCGGCATTGAACTAATAGATTATTTATTTCTTTGTTGGTGGCTTTATCCATTGTTGTAGGATCTTCATCTCTTTTGATCGTTTCGTCACATCCAGGACATTTTGTTGCTTTTGTTTCTATCACTTCTATCGTACAATCTGTACATATTCTGCATCCACATTTCGTCTGTCTCGCTCCAATCAGTAATTCTTTACATTTGCAACATTTTTGTCTTTCCTTTATATCGTTCGCTACTCTAATTCTATTTTTCATTATTCGTCTCGTCGCTTCAGATGGATTCTCGCTTCCTCTAATTCTCTCGATGATTGTCTGCATATCTACAAAAAAATTTCAATTACTTGACGTTGCTTTACTTCTATCGTTTCATTTTTACATATTTACACGGTACGCTTTATTTTTACTCTACTGTTGAATCCGGTTCTGGGGTGAATTCTGGCATCGAGGCTATCCATTCCACCCAACTTGCTGGATCTACGTGCTGCTGGTTGTTACGTAATCTTCTAATTTCATCAGCTTGCCATCTAATTTGATCTGCTAATTGTTCATTTATTCTCTGTAATTGTAGTATTGTTCTCTGTTGTTCTTCCAGTCTTATGGCTTGTTGTAGACCTCTGTTCACACTCTCTGTTAATACTAGGTGAGTATTTGTCCACTGAGTTTGCGCATTGTTGGTTATTAATGTCATTAATTCGCATTGTCGTCTCCATGTTGCCTCAATTCCTTGGTCTTGGTATATCCCTTGATTTAATTCTACAATCTCTATGGGTACATTGGCAGCTGCTGGTTGTTGTATTCCTTCTACGAACGGTGGTATTCTAACTTGGTTTTGTTGATTCGCATTATTTGGATTCATCTGTTGATTATAACACATCGTTAATTCATCGACATTCGTTTCTGTTTGCTCATTATTTCTGACACATTTTGTACAATATTTATATATACATCTACATACTATTACTACTATTATACTACATAATATTTTACACTATATACAACGTCTTTTTCTCGTTTTACACCATCGTCTCTGGCGACTCTATACGTAGTGTCCGTATATCCCCATATTTCTCATTCGTTATCTGATATATATCAAATTCATTTGACCATTGTTGTGCTTCGATAATGGGCGGTTCTTTTAACCGGAGTCTGCTTGTGCTAGAATTTCCTATGATTTCATATTCCTCAGTTCTTTCTGCATCGTATTGTCCTAATTCAACATCATAATTGAATTTTTCTACTGCCGGCCATAGTCTTCTCTTCGTTGGTTTCTTTCTGCATTTGGTAGTTCTCACTAGTTGAATTATTATCAGCATTACTATGCTGCTTACTACCGCTGTTGTTATCCAAATCATTTTAATCATATAATTCTTTTCGTTAGGCTGCATAGTTGTGTTTTCCCTTGCATTGGTTGTCTCCATTACATTTTTGAGTGCTTTCTGGAGTTGTAATGCTTCGTGAATTGAAAGGTGACTGTCGTCCATGAGCATTCCTTTTTGCCATGTCTCGTTATTTGTTTTTCCTTCAGATGGTTTTGTTGTAGGTTGCTCTGTTATATTTGACTTGAGTGGTTTTCTTGTTATAGTTCTCCAATGTTCATGAGTTCCTTTTTGGATATTTATTACATATTTTCCGAGTTTTCTTTTCGTTGGGATACGATACTTTTGATTCTTTGTAGTTTTGCTTGTTTCGCATTGTATTCTTTTGTTTACTGTTTCATTTCCTTTGGGTTCGTATACGCAGATTTTCGTGATAGGTTTTTCACCTGTGTTCTCAATTAATATTTCCTCTTCATTTGCTGCATTCGATTCTATATTTATTATTACTGCTTTGCTTTCTCTGATTTGGCGTTGGTACGGTTCCTCTCTTGTTTCCTTTTCTGGGCGTTTTGTCGTAGTTGGTTCTAGTAACTTTCTTGTTATTGATTTCCAGTAATCATCTCTTCCTTTCCGAACGTGTACTATATACTTTCCACGTTTTCGTTTTGTTGGAATGCGGTATTTTTGATTTTTGATATCTTCATTCGATTGACATTTGATTCTTTCATTCATTGTTCCGTTCTTTTTGGTTTCGAATACACAGACTTTTGTAATGGGTTCTTTGCCCATATTTTCGACTATTATCTCTTCTCCGCTCTTTGGGTTTGATTCTACTTTTATTATTATTTCTTTATTTTCTCGTACTCGACGTTAATATGGCTCTTCCTTGGGTGTTGTGAATTTCTCTCCCAGGGTTTTGGCTAGTGTGCAGGTTATTATTATATCGTTGTTGGCACATATTACATATTCTGCATTTCCTTCTAGACTATCCCATTCGCATTTCTTTCCTGCCTTCATGTTCATTTTCCAACAATCGATAATTTTATTTTGTATACACACTTGTTCAATTGTTTCTATTCCTCTGTTTATTATTCGCAATTTGCCTATCCCTGGCTCTACTTGGATTTTTACGTTCTTATCTTTTGTAGCATCTCTACATACATCTTTGGTGGTCTGACATGATGATGAGTTTTCGGATCGTATTTCCATCTTTCCTGGTTTTCCTATGGAGTCGAATTGACAGCTTATGCTTGTATTCATCGTCAGTTGTAAACATATTCCTTTACTTGCGCTTCCTTTGTCATTTATTGTTCGTATTCTGAACGATTTTATTTCTTTCGTGATGTTTTCGTCGGCTTCCGTTAACTTGATTGACGTAATCAATATCATTATTTTCTGTAGCAGGGTCGGACGGTTTTGATTTTTTCTTTGTTGTAATATCTTTTTATTATGTAGCAGCATCCCTTGGTTTTGTTTTCTCTTGTTGTTGTTGTTATTCGATTCCTGACGTTCCTCGTTAGATGATTCCCTTTTCTCTTGTTGTTTGGATTTGTTTTCATCTCTACTATTTTGATCCTCTTGGTTTTTGCTGTTGTCACTTCCTCCTTCTCCATTATTATTTCCATCCGGGGTTCCCTTTGAAATGTCGTCCTCGACATTTATTATTTCAATTATTTCCTCATATACTTTTATTATTCTTGCTTTTATATCGTCCATCTCTTTTATCTCTTGTTTGCTTGCTTGAAATCTTATTTGCTTTCGATGCCATCTGTGTATTATCATCAATAGTTGTTCCTTTCTATCTCCGATTCGTATTGCTTCTTTTGGATGATTGGTGAATTTTAGTCCTTCCCATTTCAACATTGCTTTTATCGTCTTTGGAAATGGATAGTGAGCATATATTGTTTCTTTTAATAGAACGTTTCTGTTTCTTACCATGTAATTTAAATCGAATACTTTAAGTGATGAGCCTTCGTAGGTCCATTTCATCAGATTGGCTGCTGCTTCGTCTTGTTTGGCGTCGATAGCTTCCCATAGTGTTTGAATTGTTTTGCCCATCATTTCTCTTTCCCTTATTGTCGCATTACTGGTTATAAATTTTATTGCGCTTGCTTGTCTAGATTTCAGCGCATAATGTAATACGTTATTTTCTCCATTGTCTTTTTCTTTGAACGATGATCCTGTTTTTAGTAGTTCTCTCAGAACTGTTGTAGAAACATCTGCTGTAACTGCGAACAGTAATGGTGTTTGTCCCTCTTCGTTTGGTATATTTGAGGTGTGTCCGCATTTCTGCATAAGTTAAATTATATCTATTATCCTTTGAGTGTTTCTATGTTGAACTGCGATATGTAAAGGTACGTTTCCTTCTACATCTGCCATGGTGAAGATCATGGGTATACTTTCTTTGATGCGGTCCATTTCTGGTGGACTTCTAGCTCCTTTAGCATAATCCATAGCGATCTTTCCCGCCTTGTTTACTATTCTCATCCATCCTTTTCCTTCGACCCATTCTGGCATTATCTCTCTGATAGCTTTCACTATTATATCCATCTTGTCTACATTATCTTGGGTCGCGTTTAGAGTTATTTTGGATTCTTCCGGTTTAGGTTCTTCCGCAATGTTATTTGATGTCGCTTCTATTTTTCGACTCATCGTTAGTCCGTTTATACTCAGCTGTTGGGTTTGTGATCTGGTTTGCATACCTCGATTCTCTGGTTCTCTTGTTATTGTAATCGGTATCGCTTTACATCTACTCACGTTTACGTAAATAGGCCTCGTGAGTGGGTTGTTGACCAATTTAACTCGAGCATTATTCTCGTTTACATACATTATCTCGTACGGTCCTTTACCACTTCTTTGTAGTTTTCTGGCTACTCCTGGGATGATTTCTGGCGTCGCGATTATTACCCAGTCTCCAACCTGAAAATTATGCTCGCGTACGTCTCGCTTTTTATCATGTAGTTCTTTATAGCTTTCTTGATTAAATCTAATATTCATACCTGCTGTTTTCCAGATCTCCTGCATTCGCTCTTTGAATCCTGTTACATAATCATCAATTTCCATATACTGTGATATCGGCGGTTGATACTCTAAGTCTATCGGCATGTTGCATTCTCTGTCGTACATCAATTTGAATGGACTCATTTTCGTTGCTGAGTGTTTTGACATTCTATATGCCATAAGGCATAGGTTTATATATCTATCCCAATCTTTTTGGTGTCTGCTGACATAATTCGACATCATTTCAATTAATATGCCGTTAAATCGTTCAGTTTGACCATTTGTTTGCGGGTGGTATGGTGATGTTCTCAATTTTGCGATTCTGAAGTAATTCGTTACTTCCTCTATGATTTCGCTCATAAAGTTGGTTCCTTGATCAGTTAGGATCTGTTTAGGTGTTCCGCATCTACAGCATATTTCCTCTACTAGGATTCTCGCTATTGTTCTGGCTTTTTGATCTGGTATTGCGAATGCTTCCGGGAATTTTGATAAATAATCTGTCACTACCAATATATAGATGTTTCCATCGTTGGTTTCTGGTAATGGTCCTACTACGTCCATTGCGATCATCGTCATGGGTTCTGGTGGAATTGGCATTGGTTTTAACGGTGCTTTTAATTTACTTCCTGTGCTTTTTCTGGTTGCACATATTAAACAATTTTTTATCCATCCTTTTACGTCCTCTCCAATATTTGGCCAATAATATTTTTGGCGTAATCTTGCTTCCGTCTTTTTTGCTGACATGTGTCCTCCAAGTTTTTCATCGTGGTATTGCATCAATACTTCTTTTCGCCTACTCTCTGGTAGACACATAAGTCGTTTCTCGCCATCCATTAATAATAACCATCCCTTCTTCATGGTATATCGATGTCTGTGTTTCTCCATATGCTCTCTTAGTTTACTGTTGTTGTCAAAGATTTTCATATCGTTAGTTTCCATAAATTCGATTATTGTTTTTAACTCCTCGTCTTCCTTCTGCTCATTTCTCAGTTTTGTGAAGTCGATATCTTCTGCGATTATCATGCATATTCGTCTCACATCCTGATCCATTAGTTCCTCGAATACAAGTCTTGACATACAATCTGCGTTAGCGTTGGCTTTTCCTGATTTGAATTTTATATACGGTGAGTATTCTTGCAACTGCATTGCCCATCTCATCAATCTGCTAGAGGCTTCTTTGTGTTGACCTAACCATACCAATGGTTGGTGATCTGTAGTGATATATATCTCATGACCCCATAATAAATATTTGAAATGTTTGATAGCTTGAATTATTGCTAGTGCCTCTCTTTCAGTCACCGAATAGTTCTTTTCATGTTTCTTGAATGTTCGACTATAATATCCAATAACTCGTTCTCTTTTCTCATCATCCCATTGTCCTAGGACTGCTCCAGATGCATATCCACTTGCGTCTGTTGCTAACAAAAATGGTTTCTTGAAATCTGGATGTATGAGTATTGGTGCTGATATTAGTTTATCTCTGAGTGTTTCAAAGGCTGTTTGTTGTTCCTTTTCCCATATGAACGGGGTATCTTTTTTGGTCAATTCTTGTATTGGTTTCGCGATGGTTGCATAACTCCTGATGAACTTTCAATAATATCCACATAAGCCTAAAAATTCTTGCACTTGTGTGACTGTTTTTGGTACTGGGCAATTCTTTATCTTTTCAATGTTTCTTGGGTCTGGTTCTTTGCCTTTTGCCGACACAATGTGTCCTAAGAAGGTGACTTTTTCCTTTGCCCAATCGCATTTGGATGGTTTCAATTTTAATTTCCATTGTCTCAGTCGAACGAATACGTTGCGGATGTCTTTTAGATGTTGCTCGAAGGTGCTAGAGTAAATTAATAAATCATCAATATATACCATACATTGTTTGATGCCATGAGTTACAAAGTTCATACATCTCTGAAATGAAGCTGGTGCGTTAGTTAGTCCGAAAGGCATTTTCTTGAATTGATATAGATCTTTTCCGATTGTAAAGGCAGTTTTCTCTCTATCTTCCTCTTTGACTTTTATTTGCCAATAACCACTTTTTAGATCTAATGATGTAAAATAAGCTGCTCCGTGTAACGTTTGTAACATCTCATTTATATCTGGTAATGGGTATGTATCCCGCTTTGTTACTGCGTTGAGTCGTCGATAATCTATACAGAATGGTTGTGTTCCGTCCTTTTTCTTCACCATGACCACTGGAAATTGCCATGGTGAGCAACTTGGTTCAATTACTCCTGCGTCTAACATCTTTTGAACTTCTTTCTCTGCTACCGATTTTTGAGCTTCTGCCAACCGATATGGTCGTAGTGTTATTGGGGTATCGTCTGTTAATGGTATCGTATGTTGCGTCACATCACTTGTACCGAGATCTAAGTCAGATGCTGCAAATATATCTTTAAATTCCATTAGCAGTTTTTGTAATTGTTCTTTCTCGGTTTCGTTTAGTAGCTGGCTGTCGATTGTCCATAATTCTTCCTCATTTCCTTCAGTTTTTGTTGTTGGAAGTTCAATATCCATCATCGATGTTAACTTTCCCAATCTTTCGTTTTCGTAAATAACTTTATCTTCCTCATCGAAATTTGTAATATTGATTGGAATTTCACTGTTATCGTTTACTTACACTATCTCTCTGGCTAGTGGCAGTTCTTTCTTTTTCTCAAATTTGTGGTTAGGTTCGAAAATCATTTCACCTTTGGTTTCCTCGTTCACTTTCACGTAACAAATCATTTGTGTGCGTCCTGGCACTACTATTTTCTCTGAGCATCTCACTTCTGATTTCAGCATACATATTTGTCCGGTTTTATCTCTCAACTCCATCGATCCTAGATCTATTATTATCTCTTTTAATAATTCTGGCATGAGATCTGTTCCAATTATACAATCTGCGCTCAATCTCCTGATAACTGCTAAATACGTATTGATTTTTACATTTTTATATTCGATTATTGACCAGATTTTTCCGATGACTGCTACTGATTCTTTGCTGCAAGTTATTACGTCCATGTTAGCTTCTTCTATACATGGCCACAATCTTCCAGGTATTTTATCCATTTTTATTGCTGAGATGTTTGCTCCGGTATCGATCATTGCTTTTATCTCTACCCCATTTATTTCTATGGGTACCGTTAAATTTGGTCCAGCTATCGTTTGCAACATGGCTATGGTTCGAGTTTCTGGGTCTTGATCCACACTTCTCGATCTTTGGCTGGTTCTTGGTACTAAGTCTGCCCAATTTGGTTCGTATGGTACTGGATAAATGTTTCGTAATGTTGTTGGTCTTGGTACGTGTCGTTCTACTGGGGCGTTTCTTTCTGCTGATGTTGTTGCTTTCTTTAGACATTCATATACTGGTGGTGGATGATTATAATGTCCACTATGTCTTGTCTTTCGATTTTCCCATTGTTTGAGTTGCTCTTGAGTTAGCATCTGTGTTCCTCCTTGGTTTTCGTCGTTGTCGCTGTTATCACTGCTATCCTCTTTGAAGTTCATCCATCGTTTCCAGTTGCTTGTTTTCTGTCGTTTCATTCTGGTTTTCTCGGCTTCTAGTCTCATTATTGTTTTAAATTTTCCGTCCAACTTCTTCATCAGTACCATTCATTGTAGTTAGAATTCCTACTAACCTTTTTATCTTGTGGATATCTTTTGAGTGTCCATGTAACACCATTGTCTTTGCTAAAAACGGTAAGAATCCAATTGCCATTTTCCAGTTGATTTTCCTTTCTCTTTTGTAGATGTCGAAACATGCTGACATTTGTGTCAAGATTACTCTTACGATTTTGAATGATGAGTATTATCCCTAAAATTCCTGCCATCATTTGTCCGAAGATTAAAAATCTTCCCCACATGGCTTTCATCATATTTGCTGTTGCATGTTGAAAATGGTCTGGTGATAACAACAGTTCGTAGTTAGGTTTCTCTCCATAGTTGTTACCTCCCGTTATCGTTACAATATTAGATAGTATGGCTTGTCTTTGTGCTGGGAATAATAGATGTTCTCTGGCTCGTTCCAGATCTTTCGTTTGGTATATCCCACTCTGTGATATATCCACTGGTTTGAATTCTGCTTCGCTAGCCAATTCTGTCAGTCCAAATATTTTTGGCGGTGCTACTATTACTCGAGTTGGGAATTGTAACCAACTTCAATCTCTTATTTCGAATAGTGGTCCATATACATTACTGCAACTGAACATATTAGGTACGAATTTCTCCGGGTTTATCATCCTTGCTACTGGCTGAGCGAATCTGATTTTTCCTTTATGCATTATTTCTAATTCGTTTATGCATTTATCTCTTGGGATTGTTGAATTCTCTGGTAGTTTTGCAATTGTCTTTTCGCATTTGTATGTATACATAACTTCTCCAACAATTCTCCCAAAATATCCTTCCTGCAGTGGTAGTAATGGAATTGCGTTATCCGGATTTGTGATTGCCATTGCCAATTTTGTTTTTAATATTTCTCTGTTCAAGATACAATCATTTTTAACCAAATCATAATATATTTTCTCTGTTGATGCCAATCCTTTATGATATAAGAAATCCATCTTGTTATTTATATACAAATATAGTTTTACATCTTTGGGGTCTATTTGTGCTTTTGCGTTTGGTATTGTTGTTCGTGATAAGAATATTCCTTTATAATTGGTACTGGCTACCATTTCGTCACATTTGCTCACCATTCATCCTTTTATAAATCTCATTCCGATTGTAGTGTCAGTTGATATTACTACCGTTGGCGTGACTTCTGATCCGATAGTCGTGGTAATTGTTGGTTTTCCGATTCTTCCGGTTCTCCGTAATTCATCCAACGCGCTCTTTTGCGTGTTAGTTTCTGTTTCACTGTGCACTCGTCCTTGCACTTCGTCAAATATTGCGCTCTTTAATAAGGTGAGTCTACAAGTTCTAGTATCGGCGTGGTATACGATCGTTGACATTCCCGTATTGCATGATCTATCCGTTGCCAGGCATTGAGGGTACTTCTTCATTGCTTGCGTATCTGATCAAAATATCCTTGATATTTCTCTAATTTTACTTGGTAGCTTTCAATTCCTACTACTCCTTTGACTAATTGATTCAATAGGGTGTATTCTCCTCCTTGACATGTTCCGTTTCCAGCCGTTATTCTCCCCGCAGCGTATACTCGGGTAGTCTTTATTTTTCCTTCCTCGGCTGCTACATTCACTCGTCCAGCTATTGAGATGCGTCCTGTCGTGAATCCCTCTTCACATTCGCTCCGCGTTACTGAGACCACTGTTGTTTCCGTTCCAGCTTCTATAATTGTTGAATGTGAATGATGTCCGCAATGAAATGCCACGATTTTCCTTGTTACTGAACATTCCTTGATTTCCGTTTTGATGAAATCCACTTCTTGGTATACGTTATACGATACTGCTGTAGCTGTTGTCTGCAACTTACCGGGATTTGCAGCTTTGCACTCTTCCGTTTCTTTTAGTGAGTATTTATCACCAATCTTTATGTTATCACAATCATATACTACAACGGTTCTACTCCTTTTATGCACATCATCCATATGAGTATTGTAGTAATTATCGTATTCATTCCTTTTCTGGATGTTTTTGGATCGCTTGCGTTAATTGTTGTTTCGAATTCTGTTAATAACTCTTTCAACTTCGCTTGCATCATCTCGGTTTGATCATCTTTACTTACCAAATTTATAAAGGCTTGCCATCCACCTTGAATTAGGATAAATGGTTCGATTACTTTCCTGATAATGTCTGTTATCGCGAATTCATATCCGTTCGGGTTGTATCTTGGAGGTCGCTTTCTGTATATCACTATTGTATTATACATCAGATAGGCCATCCCTACCAAATATCTATTTGGGTCATCTGATCGTTTTGTTAGGTGATTTTATTATCAACAATAATTCCTCTGGGTCTTTAGTTGTAGTTCGCAATTTATTGTCCATGATTTTATTTATTATTGGTTTTATTGCTGCCCAAAGCTGTTTCGCTTCTGTTCCAATATTGTTAAGTTTTAAATTTCTCTTTATCTCTGGATTTGCTAATCCCAGCATATCAGTTATTAATCTGTTGATCCACTTTGCTCCTTGTTCTTGACTTTTCAGTTTTCCTTGTAACTGTTTCGTTACTTGGCTAAGCTTGTTTAATTTCGTTGTCAATTGATCCATCTGCATCTGTTCTTTAGTTTTTCTTTCTGGAACCGGTTTATCAATTTTTGGTCGTCCTCTGGATTTCTTTTCCATTGCCGTACCTGTTTCTTTTCGTTTAGGTTGTTCGTCTGCCGTTTCTCTGGATGTTGTAGCTCCTCGTTCATTTATCCAGTTATCCCATTCATCTCCTGTTGAGTTTCGGCGTCTTCTCTCTTTCTTTTTGTTTTCCTCTTCGGTATCTGGCTCTATAATTTCTACTGGTTGTCTTTGAGCACATATTAGTTCGTCTGGTTCATCTGCTATTATGTCGTTTTCATTTTCTGTCATGAACAAATCTCTTGATTCCGGTATTCTCCGGGTTGTTTCCTCATCTACGATATCATTGAGATCATTCAGTATCTCTTCATCTCCTGTTGTGATGACGATTACTTCATCTGCTGCAGGTGGAACTTCTGGCGTATTTAGACTTTCTTGTCGCCCTATTGGCGTTTTCGTTTTGATTTCCCTTTTGTTAAGTTCTCTACTTGCAATTTTCGCTACCGTTAATACATTTATTACCCCCAATTGCATTTGTGTAACTCCGATTTCGAGATCGTCATCTAATGATCGTCCTTCGTATTGTAAATGAAATGGCAATTCATACGGTATTCTCTTTTTTACTTCACTTACCTTGGCAGTAATATAAAATTCTCTTTCAATTGGTTCGAAATCTGGTGTCATAATTTTTAAACTGTACTTCTCTATCGTTTCGGCTGCCCATTCGGTATGTTTCCATTTTCGGATAATTTCTCGGAATTGCTCTGGGTACCATGCATACATTCTCCGATATTCCTCTATTTCTTTTACAATATTTCGTAGGTTCTCTACTCTGTTACAAGATTCGATTATCCATTTTGCTAAATCTGTTACAGCTCGTCTTTGATTCTTTGCTCCGGTTCTCAATATCGCTGCTAACTCTCTACATTTTTGCGTTTCCGTTAATCTTGTCAGTCTTTCTTCCACAGGATCATCTATATCTGTAGGCAAGTATCTTGTTCCGGGAATTCGTTTTTCGAGTACACTGATTCGCAGTTTCGCTTGTTCTTGTTGAATTCGCAATTTCATTTCCCGTTCTGTTTCTACTTCGATTGTAATATATATCGTGTCATCTTTTACGAATTTGGGTGTTACATATTTTTTCAATAGGAACTGTGGTACTCCTCCTGCAACATTTTCAGTGGATTTCGGTTTCTGGCTTATCATAGATCTTGGGTCTACTCCCAATTTTTCGCTGTGTCGCTCTTCCCATTTTCCGGGTTTAGCGATTGAAATTGTGACTGTTCGATTAAATGGCCATTCTAACTTTTCATCGTATCTGCCTCTTGCTAACAGAAAATACACTGATAGATATTTTCCTTTTCCCACCCCATCTCCGTTTGGGTATACTCTCAATTTCATCCGGTATCCTTCGATTTCTGTATAGAATTGATGACTTGTAATACCGATGATTTTCTCTTCCTCAGCCGAATACCTTCAGCCATCTACCTATTCCCGTGAAGGGGTAATCGAGCTCTATCATGTATTTCCTAATCTCCTCTGGTTGCCATTCCATTTCGTATCATTTCCTCTGGTAGATTTCGTAATGTTCATCTATCAAATAATCCCAAAGGTCTGTTTCATTAGCTGCATCTTCTTGGCGCTTCTCTGGTATATATTTTCTCCATTTCCGGTTCGGTTCTCTCCATTTTCCATTTCCACTCCTTTTGTCTTTTTCATCATACACCTTTTCCCTGTTTGATCGGCATCTGCGAATCATCTATAGGTTGTAATTTTGTGCTCAACTTCGCATCTTGTCTCCATAACTGGTAGATGGTTAGAATTTGGTCCATCTTTCTTTTCATTTCCTCTTGAAATTCTGAAATTTGTGTCCTTTTTTGTGTATTTTCTCCATGGTTCATCCATGCTAGATATTGAAGTTTGCCGCCTTCCCATATACCTAAATTCGTTATCGGGTCGTCTCAGGGACTATTTTCGTTTATTAGAAATTATTGCCTGACTCCTTCTACCATGCCGTCATCGCTATTTTGATATCGTTGTAATAATTCCTCGGTTATCGTCGGTATAGACACTAATGCATTTGACAAATCGGATCACCAATATTTCTTTATCTCCACATTGTCGGTATTAATCTTTATCTTTATTGGCTCATCTCCCCCATCCCTGGGCTCTCCGTATTTGGCTATCAACCTCATCGTCTCTCGTTGTCAAATCCATAATATCTTATTCGTACAGCTTCTACTTAACATTCATGAAATCGGTCTAGTTAATGAGTCTTGTAATAATTTCAGCTTGGTCTATTGCTTGTTCTGTATTTGATCTGGTTTGTCCCTCATTACTGTTTGTCTCTCTTTTCTAATCGCGGTTTATTCTTTGATAACAATATTGAAATTTCTGCATATTTCCGCTGTGTTGCTTCGCTTTCATCCTTGTTTAACGTTACCAACATTATCCCATTGGCCATATTAGAGCAATCAGCGAGTGTATTCCGCTAATTTCCTCCTTAATTAAAGGTTTATTTTATAACTGGTAATAGCTTTCACTACCCTAATCAACAACCCGTTGTGCTTCGCCTCTGTGTATTATTTGGTCTCGGTAATCTCTAAAATCAATAAATTACTTGATACCTTTCTATCATATTCCTTCCAAATCTCTTGATACTTTTATCATGTCTTTCCATGATGCCGGAACGTACCATACTTGTTGTATCCTTTCGCAAATAATTCCATTATTCTGCTGTATGCGGTTTGTATCTTTGGAGGTTTAAAACATTTGATTTCGATCTACTGCTTCTACAACTCTCGTTGATTTCTTTTAATATCCTCGGTCATCTTCTTTGGCACGTTCTTCCATTTCCTCTAAATTCGGATTTTGATTCAGTCTTTATATGGTTTACTTTTCTTCATATGGATTGGAAATATTTCTCCGCCCAGACGCTTACTCACTTTCGTCTTCATCTGTTTGATCGCTGGTATCATGCTCACATAATGATTTGTAGTTGTTCCCTCTTATCATTATCTTAGTTGGTCCTTTTGTTTAAACCATATCGCTTAATTCTGTTTCCCGATTGAGCTTTCGCTTCACACGGGGCTTTTCTTTCTGACTCTTTTTCTATTTTTGTAGCAGTATCCTACTGGATTCGATTTTTTGTTTATTATTTGGTCTGATATCTTTTCTTTTTTTCTTGTGACGTGTGCTCCTAGCTCATTCTTTTTGTAGTTCCAAACTTGCCTCCATATTCTTGAGGAATAGCACTTTTTTGCCAGCACTGTCTATTTTTGTCTAGTGCTGTCTATGTTCTAAGTGTTTAACCCCCGTCTAATTTTTAATATAGTGCTTCTTTCTTAGTTGCCTCTTTCCTCTTGTTTCAGGATTGCTTCTCTTCTTTTAATTGATCTTCCTCATTGTCTAGAGCTGTCCTCTTGCTGTTATTTCTATCCGAGTGTACCTCCTCTAGTCTGCTGTTGTGTCAATTCTTCGAGTTTCCATCTACTCCGAATGAGTTTTTCCTGTTTTGATCTCCGTTATCATCATCTCTACTCGTTTAATCTCTTGGATTTCTGGTTTTGTCCGGTTTTTCTCCGTTGTCATTTCTTTTAATTGTCGACGTCCTGTTTTTTTCTTCCTCTGCAAATTCTTTGATGGCCTCTATTTTTCCATCGTATTTAATTCGCTTGTTTTTCTCTTATCGGTTTCATATTTTCTCCCCCTTCGTTCTCAACACACTGCCTCCGCAGTGTGAGTTTCACTGGAATTTCCATTTCATTCATATTGATTTTTTTGGGTGTTTGTTTTTCGAATTTCCCATCTTTGGCTGTGATTTCCATGAGCTTTCTCTTGTTTTTGTAATCTTGCCAACTTCGCTTGTTGTTTGCTCTTGGAATTTCTAGTTTCACTAGTCCTTGATATCTTCCCTCTATTGCTTCTCATTACATTGTATTCGTTGTTGTTGTATATGGTGGGCATTTGTTGCATCATCTCTTTTAATTCAACTGGGCATTCGTTGTATTGTTCTCTGTAGCATGTCTATTTCTTGCCTATCACGTTTAATGTGGATTTTCTCATAGGAAATTTATTTGGTCTTGATTGATTTGACTCTCCTCTTATGTTGCATCGTCTTGCGATGTGTCCTTGTTTGATCGCACATTGTATTGCATGCTTTGCTCAATGTTGTCTACATATTTTCTCAGTGTGCCCTCGTTCTACTTCACATTCTGCTAGTTGTGATTCCGATAATACAGTTTTTCTGATTCGGATGTCCATTTTTTGGCATGTTGAGTCATTTTTTCCTTTTGCAATTTGGATTTGGTCCTTTGAATATTATTATTATAGCTTACTTGGTTTTTATCTCTGTCTTTCCGGATTTCGTTTGTTGTGTGCTTGAACATTTGCTGTGCTCTTGGAATATTGATTCATAGTCTGGATTTGATATTGCTGTTTGATGTTTGGCATTGATACCATGTTGGTTTGTTGGTTCCGTGCCAGACTGCCACTTGATATCTCTCAGTCCAGATTGGGTTTCACATCTATTTTGCGATTGCTACCTGCTTTTATCTAGTGTTTTCTGGTGTGCCTATAGCATCCGAGGTTGCTCGTTATGTCTTCTCTTTTTTAATTTCTCTTATGAAGACGTTTCTCCATTTGTCTTCGGTGCTAATCTGCATTCTGCCGAAAGCTTCTTAACATACTAGTTTCTTTATATTCACTATTGCGTACACTGCATTTGAATTCGTCCGTCTTGTTTTTCGATGTAAGGAAGTCAATATCTTCCCAACTGTTCCCTTTTTTCTCTATTCGATATTTTTTACTAAAGAACTCTTAATCTCTCGTCCACGTTGTCAAGTTTCGTTACATCTCTTGCTTCTTCTCGAATACATCTTGTGCCGCTCCCTTTCAATATAAGGGTAGTCCCCGGGCTCTTGTTACTTTTTGGATCTGTCCAGTGGCAGATTATTTTTATAAACTTCAAATTCTTTTAAAATGTATCTAATTTGTTGAGGCTGCGTCGAATGGTTCTCCCTCTAAACTTTTCCTCGATTTCTCATGCTATCGCTGTTTGGTTGTTATTTAACATTATATTTGCATCCGGAATTGAGAGTTAATAGAACGTTTCATGGTTTGGATTGGTTGCTTCTAGATTCTCTCCTTCCTTCTAACTGGTTCGCAACCGATTCTCTGTATTACTTTGTTCGCTTTCTTGGTTACTATTGAACTCGAATTCGTTTATTCCGCTTTCTGACTCTGTTCCTGTTATCGTTATAGTTGGTGCTCCTGTATGGATATTTCGGTTTTTATTGCTTTTCTCTTCTCGTCGTTCTCTAAATAGGCTGTTCCTCTTTCTTTTGCTTCTTGTATGATCTGCTATATTCGCAATGATTACGGTTATCCGTTCACTTGACTGGTTTTGTCGTTGTTTCTATTGATTTGTCTTCTCTTGCTTTGGCTACTTTGACTTTCTTTATTCAAGTTTCTTTATTATCACTTGCTTTGTCGTTTGCTCTGAAATATTTTCTACTTTGCTTTGCTTTGAAATTGACTTGGATTGCTTTGTTTGACTATTGATTCCTAAAAATAAATGACACTCCAATATTCTATACTCTATACTAATTTCTCCTGCCGTTTACCTCTATTAGTTATCACAATTCCTTGTTCGCATTTATCGTGGTGGTCTTCTATTCTGACCACCCCCTCATTTTAAGTCTATTTTTAATTATCTATTCCTCGTAATAATTATCTATTAGTCTCGTATCAATTATCTATATAGTCTTAATAATCATCTATATAGTCGTAGCAATTATCTATATATAAATAACATACTACAAAATCATCATATTCAGAACCTTATTCATGTCCAAATTAATTATTTTCCTATCCCCGAAAAATTTATTTACTCAGTCCTCAGTCCGCTGGCGCTATATGCCTTTATCGTTTCCGTTGCTCTTCGGCCTTCGGGCTTTTACACCTCTGTTAACTGGTCATCCTGTGACCTTCAATTCTATTATACTCATATTTCATCTTTAATATCCTGTCTCATATCGTCTCTAATATTGCAATCAGATCATCCATCTATGATGGTCTCAGTCATGATCATATGATCTCGTTCTATACCTATTCATCAACTATTTCTCATCTTTCTGTGTATCAATCATTATCATCTTCTTATCAATTTCATCTTTACTGCAGTATCTCATATGAATTTTAATCTATTCATGCTTATTCATAATTAATCTCTCATTATTTAATCTCCAATTCTAATCATCGGAAATTGAGTGTCACAGTGACTTTTGGGTATTTGAGGCCTACACTGACTCTAATTCCATGGCGTCTTTTGGCGCGCATTCTTCTCCGGGTTACGCTTTAGCTCACCGCCTTCGTATTATTTGGTACCGGTGTGGGTGCGGGTTATTGTATCCTAAACTCCTCGCTGGCAAATATGAAAAAGTAACATTCCCTCAGTACTCGGTGTGGGATCCGGGTTGTGTACCGGAGAATATAAAGTATGAAATGCCTAGAGTTCTAATCAAGTTCCAAAAGCGGTTTACTTGATTTTCCCGAATAGTGAAAAGAAAAAGGAAGCGATTAAATATGGGCGCGGAAAATCCTTTTGATCAATAAACTAACTAATCTCTGCCCGCCTCTCCGTCAGATTTCCCGGCCAATTCGGCCGCCCTTCATCTGACCTTAGTAGCACATTTTGAGTAATTGCCATTACCGGTTAGTTAACATCCTCACCTATTCCGTTTGGCCTCGATATCGGTGTGGATGCGGGTTATTGTATCGATTCCCCCAGCATAAAAGATTCATTCGATATTCGGCTGTGTATTCCGGGTTTTTGTATCGAAATCGCTCAGCGCCACCAGTCCTTGGCTGGTACGTACCTGAATCACGACAGCCCGTAGCTGTCTTGAGTCTTCCACCACCAGCTAGGGAAAAAGAATCATGTCTAGTACCTTTAATCAAAACTTTATTCGTTCGTGGCACATCTTTCTCCTCACTCTCGTTTATCGTCTTCACTTCCCCTTCAAAATTTGTGGTAATTCCGCATAACAAGCCTCCCCAAAAGAGTTTGATCAAATCTCTCGCCGGTTAACTTTCGCTGACAGTACCGCGATTGGCCACCAGTTCCTTCTCAGATAGGGTGATCAAAGGTTTCCCTTGGAGGTGATGTCGGTACTAATCATTTGATTAGCCTCAGGGTTAACATTCTATTTCCTCGTCCTATTCTCAATATAATTTACATAAAACAAAAGAATAAATTCCCTAGAAACTCGTTGTCGAAATATTCCGTCCAATATTTGTGTCTGCCTGGTGCATTGTGTTTAATTTATTTCCTTAA
>CM039681.1:95372138-95829638 GCA_022537955.1 Schmidtea mediterranea
TGTGAGGACACATAAAGTTCGCATATGAGCATTTTAATGTTTTAGATAATATTGAATTGAATAATATTTTCTCTGATGATTTACCCGATTATTTCGATTTGCCCGACGAGTTCGATTTGCTCGACGATTTCGAATTACCTGATGAATTCGATTTTCCATCTTTAGGGCCACAATTGATGATTGGAACCCACTTTAATACCAAAAATATTGATTGTAATTCACTTTGAGAATGTGTTTTCTCTAATATTGTTTTTTTTGAATATTAATAAAAGAAGATGCATTAAATATTTATTTATAAAATAGTTAAATAATCTACAACACCTAAAAGACAAAGTTTGTAAGGACAATCTGAATGTTCACGATAGGGACATGTAATATTTGATGTAATATTTCTTCATGGAATATGGAATCAACAGCAGATTTGGAAAATATCTCTTTAACAATCTGATCTTCCATCCGCCATCATTAGGCACATAAAAAATTTGATTAGCATCTATGTATTGTAAAATACAGGTGGGACAAATATCACTAAATAATAATGGTTCTAAAATATTATTAGATTTTATAATACATAATTCTTTATGACAGAAAATATTAATAATATAACAAGATATTTTACGAAACATATCTTTAATTACAATGTTTATACATTAACCAAGCAAGGCAATGTTGACCACAAATAATAGCTAACAGGTGTTGAAACCGAATTTTGTTGTAATCAATTGGTTTTCCAATAGTTTCTAGTTTTTTGATCAATAGAGCAGGATAATAGAAACCCATGGGATCGAAAACATATATTTTATCTGGTTTTACATAGACTGCAATTCAATGTTCTCCTCCAAGAGTTGATGAATGAGCCTGAGTACACTCCGACAAATTCTTTACCCAATATTTGAGTACCAATTCGATTTATCTGAACAGAACTATTATAATAATAACAATAGTTTTATAAAACTTACTCCATGACAAATTTCTTCATTTCTTTACTTCATTTATACAAGTACTGTTCTATTTGCAGTTATTTGCACTTCATTTTCAAATACTCCATATATTATGACATGAACTGGTTCAGTTGTAGCTTTTGAAAATTTGATATCCAGTCGCAGATTTCCATTTTGAGGTAATTGACTTTAATTTAAATCAAAATCAGGGGCCAAAACAAAAGTGAAAAACGGTTATTTGGTTTTAAATTCATCAAGAGTTATACCACAATTCAAGTTTTTATCCAAATAACCCATATTTCTTACTATACTTTGCATATATGTAGTGCAATAATTATCATTATAGAAATCTTGAGTGTATGTTTCTCGATAATCTGTATTTTTCGACAATGATAATGAAGTAACATTACAATGTTTAAAAGTTGAACTCGAAGCAGTGTGTGATCCGTTGTACTGAGTTTCAGATTGAAATGTAACAAGTATAAAATTTGGCATTCTTCGATCACCAAATATTATTTCCTTATAGAAAGATTATGCACCCTGACCAATAGCAAATGAAACTATTTCCTTAGTTTTTAACGGATAAGTTGCATGTTTAGAATTCAGACCAAGTTGATGACCGGCTAATACACTGGGTTCAACGCGAACTCTTCTTACCAATAATTTTGCGTCAACTGTTTGACATATTGGTTTTCCCGATGCCGAAGTTAATGATAATGCGGAATCAGATCTTTTCAAACGCATATGGGCATTAACACCAGGAAGTAAATATTTAGGCTGATCCATAAAGTCGAGTTGTAATGATGAACACATGGTAAATAATCTTGAGCCCTTAATCCATTTTTTCCTATCATCGACACTGCCATAACCCATAGGAGTTAGACATGTATTTTTAGTATCGGTATTATAATTTAAAATAGTTTCAATTATATAATTATGAATATATGTATTGTTTCCACCCTCAATTTTGATATTATTAAAACCAAGAATTGCATCCATAAAAAACGTATGAAACAAGAAATTATTCGGTATTACATCTGAAGCTTCAGCCAATGCCTTTCTATCTTTATCTATAACCTTAATCTGAACAGTCAATAAAGTATCGTTCAAATCCAAGTATTCAGTTTGAGAACCATTAATATAAAATTCAACATCATTTCTAATATCCGTAAGAGAATTCATAGGAAATACTTCTTCAAAAGCCCCATACTCTTTTACAACCTGAGGTGATGGACGGTTAAATATACACAATTCAGACTTACTACAAATCATTTTTCAAATATAGTCCCATGTCCTTTCATTCGTTTGTTTATATGCGACGAGCGATGTTTTTTACGTTTTGGAGCCGGTGCTTCCTGTTTTTGAAACATACGCGCAACTTTTCCTAGCTCAGCCATGACATTTTTTAAGAGATGGCAATATTTTCTGTTCATTCATTATCACATCTTTAGCAGTTTTCATACCAAAACTACCAAGACGTTTAAGAATCGGGAGTGCAAATCTACCAATTGTTCTCAACTATCCCAAACCATATTGTTTCCCGATAAAATATGACAAATCACCGCCTGTTTGGCAATCACTATACATACTAATAATATCGTTATTAGCCATCTAATTTACGAAAATGTAGGGTTAAATGGGTTTTTGTATCTTTTGGAAAGTTTATTAATTTCCCGCTATCATCACGAATATTTATTTCTATATTGTTTATACAATATTTCGATTTTGGTATGTACAAAGGATTTTCAATATTTATATTGACAACTTCATCTTGTTCATGTTTATCGATCCAAACGGATTTTAATAGAGGAACACATGTATCACCAACAATTATAGGATCGATGATGTTAGAATATATGAACATTTGTTGATGAAGTTTAATTATTTTTGGTTTGCGTACACCAATATCACTTGTCCGATATGTTTGCCTTTCTAACCCCAATGTATTACCCAAGTTTTTATCAAATCTAATTTCACAAATATTATCTTTCAGGCTGAATTTGAATAATCCATCTTTAAGAATTTCAAGAGTTTTAAATATATGTAAACCATTGTTGGAAATATATTTATGTAACTCGTCAAGTGTATCAATATATAAATCATTAGTAAACGTAAATGTATCTTCAACTTCATTAATATATGATACAGCTATTTTGATTTCTTCTGTCATTACACTATTTTCTTCAAAAGCATTGAAACGTAATAGGTATTCCTTCCCAGTAACAACAATTTTAAGCTTATCACTACCCATTGGTAGTGATTAATATTTTCATCATTATTATTGGCATCATTAATATTTTCAAATATTATTGCAAATGGAGAAAAATCACAACTAATATTTAATCCATCTCTGTAAAACATTTGACAATGCTCATCTAACAATTGATTCGGAATATGATAATATCATTCAAAATTATTGATTGAGAAAATGCCACTACTTGTTTTGCGAACATTCCTCTAGTAACTGATTTTAGATTGACTTTAAAATGGGAATGTGTTGTATACAAATGTAAAATCTTGAAAAGCAACTTCCCAAATGTCATGTAAATAAATTGGATTTTGAAGATTGATCATGAATTTACTTGTTTGATTTTCGGGATAGATTGTTGGACAACTTTTGTTCGGTAAAATAATATAGAAATTCACTTTACTAGATCTTTTGCTGATATCCATGTCGGGTTTTGATATATATGCCACTTGACATAGTATTGTTTATCCTTACCAACCTTTTTCGTTTTTAATATTTTTTCAATTCAAAATACAGTGGGTGGTGGAATAACTTGTAATTCCTGCTCATAACAGTTACCCTGTACTTCATTTTTATCATAGTCTTTAATAACATACATTACAGGATTCTGTTTAGTATTAATTTTTGAAATGACAAAAACTTCATCACTCCAATTTGTATCGAAGTTTTTAATGAAAGGTGAAGCAGATATTTTAGAAATTCGAACATGATTACCTATTTTATACTTTGGTTTCTTAACTTTTTCAATTTTTCTTGATAATTATAAATCGACACTATTTTCTGAGGAAATATCAACTGGTCTTAATCCATTTAAACCCCAGTGTTCACTATGATTATAACTATGTATGATTTTGTTAAAATATTAATCCATTTTTAATTGCCATGATGCACAAAGAATCGTTTGAGTTTATCTCTCAATTTCCTATGAAATCGTTCAACATGGTCGGCTTTATATTGAGAATGCACAGAATAATAATTTATTTTATCAAGAACTTGTTTCACTTTACTATTGTAAAATTCTTTACCCAAATCAGTTTGTAAATTGTCAGGGTGACCATCTTTGAACATTGTTTTTATATCTTGAGCCATTTCATCTACAGATTTTGATTTTACAGTAATAGCTCTTTCATAACGACTGAAAACATCAATACATGCGAAAATATATTTGTAACCCTTATTAATTTTCGAATATGGTGTCATCTCCATCAAATCCATTTGCCATAAATCGTCAATACCGAACGTCTTATATGCTCTGGTTGGAAATCTTTTCCTCCTCGGTTTGTTTAAACTGCATGCCAGTTGTTCTCATAACCACTTTTGTGTCTCCGTTTTCGAATTCGGAACTTTTTTCTTTAGCTTTTCTACTCCACCAAAACCTGCTTCGTCTTCGGGGTTCGTTCATATTTTCTCCATTACAACAAGAAGACTTAAATTTTAATTTAATATTTGGTAATTAGGGATTAGCACCCATTGTTTATGATTTAGGTGCACCTAATAAACCGGCTCCACCTAATAATGATAATGCTAATGGTAATAATGCGGCAATGAACTCTCCTTGTTGTTTATATATAATTTTTCTCATTTGTTTACGATTTTTATTATTTACTAGTGATAACAACGGTTTATTATGTTTTTTCAACACAAGTTTTTAAGATTTACTAACTTTAACTTTCCCTTTGACCACTTTAACTAAAATATCGAGTAAATCATCGACAACAAACTTTAGATATGATTGTAAAATATTCATTCTTCTAACACTTGGCGCCTTTAGCAATGCAGTAAAAAACGGAAAACTTCGATGATTTTTGACAGGTCTTATATATTTCACATGTTTTGGTTTTAAATTATGCGAAATGAGATTCGAGTTTGGAAAATTTTGGGTAATAAGCTTTTTCAAAGGAGTGTAACTAGTTTTTGACGGAATTTGTTTTTTCTTTTTCAAAATTCTTTTAAGTTTTCTCAATTTTGGTTTTGACAATATGCTTAACTTTGGTTTTACACGCGATTTTAGAAACATGATTAATAATAATAACAGATTTCAGCTTTGTTTATAAACCATACCCCCTTCTTTATTAAAAATATCAGTTCTAACCCGTAATTCATCAGGACATTGTTGAGTGAAATCGAGAAAAATATAACCATGGGGGTTTTTGGTCGCATCTTGAAATGAACTGATTAAAAGATTTCTATTATTTGGATATGCCTGCCTAGAAAGGAAATCAATGATAGTAGCATCTCTTGGATTTTTTAAAACAGCTAAATATTGTACATTTAAATTACGTGTTTGATGATTGTTTCCATTATGAAAAAGATTTTGAGTTATAAAAATATCAGTCACCAACATGTCTACTGATTTTTGTGAATAAATTATTGAAATCGTTTTCTTCATTGGCTTCCTGATATAAATCATCAATGATTATTACATCACCTTTCTTTAATCGACTTGACCAGTTTTTATCGAATCCCTTAACAATTTTCATATTTTTCAATTTGCAGAAATTATCTTGAGTCAATCCATGTTCTTCATCTGCTCCTCTATGCCAATAAATCTTATTGAATTTAGATTTGAATAAATTTGATTTTAATAATTTACAAACAAATAAAGTTTTTCCACTACCACTAGGACCAACAATTTGATAAACTGCATCATTTCTTAATTCCATTTTAAAATTTCATTTTATGTGGTATTGTTTATATTAATTATCTGAATGAACTCTTAATAAAAAAATATATATACTGATCTGATATGAATTTTATTAAACATGTTATCAAATATAAATTATAGGGAAAGACTGATGTGAGCAAAATGAATTTTCCGAATGGAAAGCCTCAACAAATTGTTGTCAAAAGGGGAAAACATACTATTATATTTTTCAAATCGGGAAAATGTAGAATTATGGGTTGTAAAACTCCATTAATAGTGAATGAGTTGAAATATAAAATCACAGATATTCAAATACAATCAATTACTAAAACTATAGATCTATACAAATTGAATAAATTAACCGATTGCATGTTCGAACCCGAATTATTTCCTGCTTTGAGACTTTTACAATATAACCAACTGTGCGTCAATGTTTTCAATAGCGGAAAAGTTGTTGTGTTAGGGATTAGAAATTAAAACAGGTGCCTGATTCTGATTGGTCACCCTTTGTTATAAATACAGAATGTTCATTGAGTTTATTCATAATTTCGAAATGAATAAGAAAATAAGCTAAACTAAGATTGTGGATAAACCAATAAATTTACAACCCGAGCAGCTTTTTCATAATTTCAAAATGTATTTCCTTTATGATCCAATTGAAATCAAGTTGACAAATGCGGTTAAGTTATGCAAAACTCCTTATCTCCATCTCATGGCAGCATTGTCAACAGAAGATGTTGGCGTTTTAAAGAAGATGTTTATGAAAATCAATAAAAATATCCGAGTAACAAATACTGTGGTTTTCAGTGTTCGTCAGGCTAGATTTTATGATGCTTTTCAAGAAATCATGTTCAAGGAGAATGAAAACTGGTATGTGACAATAAAGATTCAAGGATTTAAAGTGAATCAAAAGACTTGCTCTTGGTTTTTAATATATTAATAAATGTATTTACCAGTTATTTGTTGTTATTGATTTTTATTAACGATAGTATGAAAGTAATAATAAAAGTAATAATAAAAATAATAATAATAATTGAAATAATAGTAAAAATAATAATATTTGAAATAATATTGTAACTTTCTCTGTAGGGAAGTGACTTAGAAAAATTTTGAAAAAAAAGTTCTTTGTTATGGGGGTATATGTCTTTGTTTTGACTTAGAAAAATTTTGAAAAACTTTTTATAACTCATCATTATCATTCATTCCTTTGTTCGATTATTCATCGATGAGTCATCGTGAGCTCACTTCTACCTATTTCCTTTATATAGGGAATCTCTCCTCAAATAACTAATCCGATTGACTACAAATTACATTGGAATCCCGGGGTACTAGTTAAACAATTTACTTTCATCTTTTGGCCGCTTCGGCCGTTCCCCGGGAGAAGACTGCGAAATAAATCACATTAAGGAATAATTAGTTCCCTTCGTAATTAAATTTATCCAAATCGGAGAATTTCTCCCTAATTTAATTTATTTGTTTTCGTCATTTTAATTAATTAATTAATTTTTATTTTCTTAATAACTTTTTCTAGGAGTCCCAAATTAATTTTATATTATTATTTTCGTACTCGTCTCATCAATTGGCATCGACAAATACCCATTTCCCCCCGAAAATATTGATTTTAATTTTTTGATTATTTTTAATTAATTATTTTATTTTCCAAAATTTTTATTTATTATAATTTTTTTTGAAAATCACCTAACCCCAACAATGTTTTTAAAACTCATAAAAATCATAAAATCTTTTATTTTATTCACCAGTGATCAATTATTTTCATTTTCAAATTTATTTTACACAATTTCAGACTAAAGATGAATAATATTTGAAAAAAATTCATTTCATTTTCAATTAATTTACAATTTATTTTTGCAGTTAAATAAATAAACCGAGTTCATGTTATGTTTAATTTAAAATTTGATAAAAAGATAATAATAAAAAAAATCAAATGATTGAATCTATCTTACCGTGATCTTTCAGACTGACATTGTCAGTCTATTCGACATAAATATTATTTGTGGAACGTTTCGCTCGTTTGACTCGGGTTTTACTAATTTATAGAATTTGATGAAATACAAATCTGATTATTATTACCGAACGCGCATCCAGTCCAAGTCGTCGCTGAAACGGAAAGATAATTTATTAGAATTATTTATTGTCAAGTTAAAATGTTTTAATCTTCTAGAATTTTTAAAATAAAAAGTTTCCATTGCTAATGTAATTAACAATAGTGATTCTTAACAACAAGACCGTTAAACTATGTGAAAACCCCATTTTTAAACAATTAATATATTTACATTATCTTGTGTTTAAATGATTGATTACTTGGCACTTTATAAAATAGAAATAAATCTTATTATAGAAATCAATTCTCTTAAAAATAAACATGATGTAACTAGCGACCACTCCGAAAATAGGAATATCACCGCAGTTTCAAAAGCAACATAATCATTATTGAAATTTTTACCACAATCAAGCCAAGATATGCTCACACTAAACATTTGAGGATATGATAGACGAGAATCAAAAGAAGCTGAAGAATGGATCAGAGATATAGAATAATGGCTGTTTACAAATGGACAATGATTGACAATGTGTTATTAGTAGCAGAAGTTAAAAAATTGTCAGGAAGCGTCAGAGAATCAGAAACAACAGATGTCAAAGCCAAAACGTGATTCTTAAATACGTTAACAATTACAAAATCAATGACTGACAAAATGAGATAATTTGCTATCATTAATAAGAGAAGGTAAATGAGAGCGCAGCACAATACTCAACATACCAGATCTACACCAACAAAAAGTACACTATCATAAGTGCCGATCAGTTACCATGAATCAAATCAAGACTAATATCCAATACGCAAATCAGAATAACGCACAGAAACTACCACAAACGATGAGAACAATTTTAAAGAGAACAATATTTTAGAAACGAAATAATTTTCCACCAGTTTCCATGAAGTATATAGCAAAAAGACATATAACATAATTATAATTATAATATGTGAGCCGGATACAAAGACACCCAAACATAGGCTTTTTATATTTATAGATAGATTAAATAAAATAATTATTCACAATAATTATTAATATATTATGTAAATAAGAAATTAACCCATTTTTGCCCGAATTTTTTTCTGTTGGACGTTGTTGATGCAAATAAAAAACACTGCTCACTCCTACAGGTTCAAACATGTAAAAACAAT
Source organism: Schmidtea mediterranea (assembly GCA_022537955.1). NCBI lineage: Eukaryota > Metazoa > Platyhelminthes > Tricladida > Dugesiidae > Schmidtea > Schmidtea mediterranea. The sequence continues at coordinate 95,381,177 of CM039681.1, forward strand.
ACGCGAAACGATCCGAACGCTTGGTAGACTGATACAATCTAAACTTTTATTGAGTCATGCATAATGGAGTGGGGGTAAAAATATTAAATGTTTCAATAATAGAACACTGGGCAAAATTGGCTAAATTTTAAAAATTTTAAAAATTTTAAAAACACTATTAATTGAAAAATTAACACCATTAAATGTAAGGTCACTCAAATAGAAGAGAAACTGTAAATAATTACATGTACACTAAATGTATGTTTTTGAAATAAATAATTATTGAAAAATAATATTATCGAAGCTTTCTGGAACGCGTGAATACAAATAACAACAAGTTGCCCGATGATTTAATAGAAAATTTATTACAATAATTTTTATTAAGGAAATTTGATTTTTTAAAATTTATGAAAACCCTGAATAAAAAATATACATATATTTCGGTTATGCTATTAATTATCAGAAATCGGGAACGCTAAATATTAAAGGAATTATTTCCTTTAATGTTTTGCTCTTTAATACCATAGAAAATCAAATCTTACTTTTTTGCTGATTAAATCATTTTTATTTGCACGAATAATTAGTCTAATTCTTTTTGCAGAATTTTATTTTGAAAGTTTTCATAATTACAAAAACAGTTACTGAAAAAAAATGAGTTTGTAGTAGTAAATGTAATTTTTTTTTGTAAAAACTACATTTAATATTAAAAGTAAAATACACAGATGGTCATCAATAAAGTTTTTATTATGAAGAGTAATTTTGGCTCATTAAAAAGTGCATAAAACATAAAATTATGTATAACAAGCTAGTAAACTATATATGATGGCTGTACAAGTGTTTTATAGGATTGTTAAAATTGTAAGCACTAATTTATGTGTTACTTTCACTGATATATATTTCTGACAATATTTTACTACTTTAAAGTCTGAATAAAATATATAATATTATATCATAATTTTATTAATATATAATACTTACATAAAAAAAGTAGTATATATTAATATAATTAGTTTTATAAACTTTGTTATGACACGCAGACTCGCATATTTGATTTTATAAAGTAAGGACACAATTTAAGGAAACATTCAAAGTTAATATTATTATTATAATTATTATTTTTTCTAAAAAAATAAATAACTAAACTAAAATATATTTTTTTCAAAATAACAACGTTAGTTAACCTTAAATTAACAAACCTTTTTAAAAAATACATCCAACAAATTTTCAACATTCCACAAACATTTCACACAATACACAATTAATTAGTTTCATTTAATTTTAGTTTTATTAAATCTAAAATATCATCTTACAATTATTATTATTATTATTATTATTATTATTATTATTATTATTATTATTATTATTATTATTATTATTATTATATTATTATTATTATTATTATTATTATTATTGTTATTATCATTATTATTATTATTTATTATTATTATTATTATTATTATTATTATTTTTAAAAATATAATTTAAATAAATGTTTAAAATGAAATTTTTTCAAATAAACTTTAAAAGATTTTTCAAAATTAAATGGTTATGAACTAACACAGTGTTTCCCGAAGTGTTATACACACACCCTTAAGGTTACTGGAAGACTTTGCAAAGGGTCCGCAAAGATTTTTAAAACTTCCTTTTTTTGTGTGTGCCAACATATTGTAGATTATTTAAAAATATATTGCAACAGTTTATTTTTTAAGGGTAAAAAACTTATAAAATATTTGAAGAGTATACGTATGTGTCGAAAGTTTGGGAAACACTGTCACTCACTAGCTCATCAAGTTGCAATACTCCACTCTGAAAGAAGCAATTATCGAAGATTCGACAACAAAGGTCACAAGAAATATTTGAATAAACAAGAATTTGATATTCGAAAACCAAGACAAATAATATTCAAATATCAGTTTAATTGAAAGTCACCAACAGTCAAACAACAGAGTCCAGTTAGTTAGAACCCGGAAAACAGCAATGAAAAAGAAGGCTCCAATTAAATTGAGAGGTGGGGATATTTTTTCTATATCAAAATTGTTGTGTTTTCTAATTGAAAAAGATGAAACAATTCAAACAATAAGCAGATTATCAACAAATAAATTATTCTTCATTTTTTGTTAGTTAAGGATTATTAAAAATTAATTTTTTCTGTTAAATTAAAAATATATTGTAAAATTTATGTAATTATTTAGAAATTCTACGTAAATTTAAACAATGAGCCTCTTTTATTTATTTGTTATAGATTTACAGTTAACATTGTTTCAATGTGGGATAATCAGTAACAATCTAGTATGGGAAAAGAAATTGCATGAAACGTCAATGGTGAAATTAGCATTATGGCTGTTGGAATGTTACATCATTTCTCCACTAGATTACATAGTAACATTTATGGATACATGTCACGTTTTGTTGTGTAAGGGAAATAATTTTTTTTATATCTTTAGCAATTTTTATATGAAATATTAATGCAAAAGTTTTTTAGGAAAACATTTAAACAATCAATTTGTTAAATAAAATTATATATAAATATAATCTTTTGTTTGAAAATTATATTAGATACTGTTCTAATATAATATATTTTTAATATTATATGAAACATCAAAGACCGAGCTAGCAATTAACTTTAAGGTACATTTCATAATCCAATACAAAGATTTTTACAAATGTGTTAATTTAAAATAATTTTAAATTTAAATTAAGCGTTGTAACATAATACATTTTTAATAATTTAAAAATCATATATTTTATTTTTAAAAAATATTTTCTAAAGTATATTAACCAATTTTGATAAAGCTACTATAAAAATTGATTTTATATTTAAACTATTAAACTACTGTATGTTAAATATATTCTATTCAAATATGTAAATTTATAAATATTATTTTTTTTGCAATGACACAAAGAATTTTTTTATTGTTTGAATAGGAATCAGTAATGATATGAATGTTTTATTGATATTCACAAATTTTCGGAACAGCCTTTTTCAAGTGATTCAGATCATAATAAAATAATGATCTAAAAATCACTTGAAAAAGCCTGTGTTAAAAATTTTTGAATATCAATAAAATATCGATATTATTAATAATTCATAGTCAAACAATAAAAAAATCTTTATGTCATTGCAAAATTTAAATCAATTAGAGGTGGAAATCAGTAAAGTTCTTTTAATATTATTTTATTTAATAATAAAAATATTTTTAAAGCCAAAATTCTATATGCCTTTTAATGAATCTCGTTTTTTATAAAAATGCAAAATTTAAAATAATAATATTCTTTATTAATATAATCCTTATATTGTTATAATTTGTAATTTATTTATAATTAAAAAGATAAATAAATCAAATTTCGTTTAATATTAGCAATCGTTAAATATCTAATAAATAATTTGTTTAAATAAACAGATAAAAAACATTTTAAAATTATTTAATCATAATTTTAATAAACCGTTATCAGACAAATTAAATTCGAATAAAATAGATAGACGCGTCTGAATATAATTTATTGAAAAAAATATTTCCAGTGTCCCACATTTGTACAAATAAAATCAATTATTAACGATAATATTGATGATGTTTGCACATGAAATTACGTTTTGTAATCCAGCTGTAGCCTCTTGCTAATAGCTTTCGAAACATTGCCAGCAATTCCGATTCCCAGGGCGAGCGTTTAAATGGGTTTATTAATTGGAAAAATCTGGTTTAGCAAGAAAAATTAGGATAGAAATCGCTAGCAAACGAAACACAAACGAACTCAACTGTTAGAATAAATATAAATATTGGGAAACGATATACTTATGTATAATATTTGTAAAAAAATCATAATTTATTAGCATCGTATCGTATTGAGTTGAACAGGTCATTACGTTGATTATCTACCGACTCCATAACATGCATTAAATTTTACTCTCATTCTAAAAAGTTACACAAAACAAACATAAGATGCACAGGGGTTCCGAAAACAAATATAAGGAAATCCAAAATAAAATAATAATTTAAAAAAAGTTAAGTAAAAATAAATTTTTGGCTAGCATTGATTTAATTGGGTTGATTAAAATAAATTAACGGTATTATGAACCAATCAGTGATGCTAAACCTGTGTGCTGTGCAAAGTTAAGAAAATTTGCAAGGGTTTATAAGGGTGATAGGTAGCATTTTCCTTTAGTTTTGGCAGGCTAATTTCTATTTAGTGTTGTCTTTATTTAAAATTCATAGCTTGACTACCCAGGCTTAGATACTGAATTAAAAATAATTCAAAACTGAGATTTTGAAGTGGTTTACATAAAAATAAATGAATGAATGATACAGAAGTAATGAAATCTTTCTAAACTTTTAAGTTTCATTGTAAAATTAATAAAAGATCAGTTTAGCCATTTTTTAATTTATTATATTAGCTACGGCAGCTTTTGTATTTATAACATCCATTAATAACACTGCGAAAATAATTGATTTAACGAAAATTCAAAAAATCTGATCTTTTCCAATATTATTAAAACACACAATATTTTTGAGTTTTTCATTAGTGTAAAATAATGATATGTTCAGAAGGACAGATTTCATTCTTCATACATTCCATTCACATTAACATACTATATTTATTATTTTAAATTTATAAAACATTCAACATTTTACATTATACATTCAATGTTTTAATCTGAAAATACTAATTAATAATATTTTACTTAATTAATATTTACAGTTATTATTTAATTTTTAAATATATATATATATATATATATATGGTTAGCATAGTTAAGCATTTTATTTGAAGTTACTATTTATGAGACTAGGTAGGTTATGGTACAGAAAAGATGTCAGATTAAAAAAGATACATTTATGCATCTGCATTCGAACTACACTCGTAAAAAGACTCGTTTTTTTCCAAACGGATCTCCGAATGTCCACGACAAAGTTTGTCGGATAAATTTTTAAAGTCAAGTGTTAATAATTAATTAGTATTATTTTTCTTAATTATTTTATTTTATTAAGTTAATAAAAGATCGGTAGGAAACACCAATGTGTCAAGTGAATTTTTTTTTATTAATTTAAAATATTATTGGAAACGATTACAGAAAATTTCTAAATTTTTTGTATATTATTTCAGGGAATTATGTAAAATAGATATCGAATTAATAAATGAGAAAATATTTTAGTATAATGTAAGTAATCTCAATTTACATTGATAATGCAGACTGACAACGTTCCGGATACTGTCAACACAGCCGTGCGCATCACTCAAATTTATTAATAAACATAGATTCTTAATTTTTTCAAAATAACTATATGATAAAGGCTTTAATAAAGAAATTAGCATAGGAAAACCAAAGAATGTTTCCAAGTCAATGCCAAAAATTAATTGTATTTTATTAATTTGGTTTTGTGACCTTTCTCGCTACATGTATTTTCTGCGTTACCTTTATCAAATGTCATTTTGATAAAGTCAAAGCCGAAAGATTTTATTGTGAACAATTAATTTTTGATTTTGTGGAAGAAAAAAATTAATATAATTTCAAAAAATGAAAGAATCTACGCAGTATTGTGCTAAGACCGGGAACTTTAAACATTTTGCTTAAATTAATCGAAAAATCACGCTTGCACCGCGCGGATATGATTAAAAATCCACGATACTACATGTAAAACAAAGTAATGTAGGACACAGTTCGAAAAGAAAAGAAAACATCATTTTAAGCAACCCATCCTGAATCTTAAATCCATAATTTTGGTGAAATGATAGAAATAAATAAAGAATAGATATTTATTTTTGCAACAATTTAATTAATCTAGGCTTGTATCAACAAAGAAAAGAACCATAATTAAATCAACTTTGTCGGATATAGAATAATTGATAGAAAATAACTAATAAAAGGTTATAATATAATATCAATTTCCGTATACAAATATCAAAATTAATATTAAATTAATTAAATTCAAGTTATGGTTGTTTTAAATAATCAATTTATAAAAGAAGTCAATTAATTGTTTGTTTCGAATAAATGAACATTTGTTGATGATGATGTAATAATCTTGGAACTTTATTAACAAACATTGTCTTTATCAATAAAAGCCTGTTTATTTAATCCAAAGGTTTTGATTTAATTATTGTCAAAATATATTTTTGAAATGTTATCTGCAAGTTTTATTTTAACCAATTCATTGTTTTCAATTTTTAGTTCTTTAAACGGAGACGGAATAAATGACATTAAATGTCCTTGTAATTCAGATAATGTGTTTATGAGTAAATTATCTTCAAAATATTACGAGTTCTATGACCGCGCCCTTGATGAAACAAGTTTTGAGTAATGAAAATAACAGTAACTCCAATATGTCGAGCAATTTTTGTAAATAAATTATTAAAATCCTTTTTTTTAATTAGCTTCCTGGTATAGATCATCGATAATAAGCGCAATTTTATCAATAACTTCTTAATGGGTGCCTAGAATTCATTACCGGATAAACATAATTTAGATATAATATTTTGACAACTTGTTGTAATAATGAGGGAAACATTAACCAAAAATCGAAACACAGTGAAAAAGCTCGAAAAAGTATGGACAGACCCAATTTTTTACATTATAAAAATATATTTCACCTATGCTATAGGTGTTTTTTCGCAATATGAATGGACGGTTTATTTTCCAGTTCCTATCTTATATTTAAAACTTCTTCTTAAACTTGATATAAAAATAGATTTCACTTATGACATGGGTGTTTTCTTGAAAAATTTTTGATCGGTTTAATTTCCATTTCCAAACGTCTTATTAAACTTGATATAAATTTTCACATTATAAAAACAGATTTCGCCTATGGCATAATTGTTTTCTTGCAATATTATTGAATGGTTTATTTTCCAGTTCCCATCCTATATCTAAACCATCTTGTTAAACTTGATATAAATTTTGCATTATAAAAATAGATTTCACCTATGGCATAGGTGTTTACTTGCAATATTATTGGTTAAGAAATTTTGAATCAAAATTAACTAAAAAGAGTTCACCATTAACCCCATGGTAACTGTAAGAATCGGGGTCGGGGCTCAAAATGGCTTAAGTCCACCTTTCTTATACTACATTTGGTGATCAAATCACAATCCCCTAAATTAAATCTTCAATCAACAAATTTATTAAGAATATTTAATTAAATACGAATTTGGTACATATTACCTCATATAGTATTTGACAAAGATTATGATAGCAGACTAATAATCTTTTATTTAACTTTCTATTGTTTTTATTACTAGTGGGCCATCAATTTTTCAATATTTAAATTCGAAATAATAATAAATAATAATGACAACAATAACATAATAATAAAATAAAAATAATAATGATAATAATTTTAGGAGTTTATGTGCTACTATGACATAATGTAACTCATTATTTTACATGAAACCTAGTCCAACCAATAAAACACTTTTAATTTCGATGAAATTTAAATACATTTTCCGTTCTCAAAACCAACTACATGGACACAATTGTTACATTTTATTTTTAAATCACCGTTAAACAATATTTATGAACACGTTGATCACCGGGAGTTGTGTTCCAAACACTGTTTCAATCCACAGATATCGGAAATAACAATTTGAAACATGAAACACTTTTTATGAACTATTTTCTTTTCTGTTGAAAATTTTTAATTCATTTTTTTAAGTTTACAAATTTGTGCACAATTTGATAGATATGAGGTAGAATTGCCAAGGAAATTTGAGAAACCTCATTTAAAATCGAGTAGGCGAATGGCAGAAAAGAGGTTAATGAATTTATTTGGTAGATTTGAAAGAGATAAAGAATTGGAAAGAGAATATACATAATTAATTGACGATCATGAGAGAAAAGGTTATATCGAAGAAATTGATGAAAAACAGATGGCAAATGAAGGATGGATATTGCCTCACTTCCCTGTTATTAAAAGGAATAGGGAAACCACTAAAATAAGGATTGTCTTTGACGCGGCAGCGAAGGTTGAAGGGAGATGCTTGCATGATAATATCGAGACTAGGCCCAAGTTCTACAATGATTTGTTTTATGTTCTAATCCGCTTCAGAAAGAACAAAGTCGCCATTGTGTGTGATATTGCTGAGATGTTCCTACAGATAGGAATAAATAAGAAAGACAGGAAATATCTACGATTTTTATGGAATAGACAATCAATTAAAGTTTTATGAAATCAAAGTTCTTCCACAACTACGATATTTTTGCATCTTCATGAGCTTTGTAGCAATCGATGATAAATTAACTGAAAATAAAAAGGAATTCAACATGCCATGATTTTTCAATATTTAAATTTAAAATAATAGTATTAATAATAAATAATAATGATGTCAGGGAAATAGTGACCATCAACTTCTTGCGGGCCATTTCTGCCGGTATATGATAAAATGATTAAAATTAAAAATAAAATTAGAAACGCCGTAACTAATTTTGATTTTAATAAATTTTGAACTTTGAATAAATACAAATTTTGAATTAAATGAAGATGTTTTCACAGCATCTAACAATAATAAAAATATTATAAGGACTTTTTGTGTTTCACCTCTGATTTCTTTATAAGTGACATAATATTTTCTACAAAATTTGACTATGAATCAGATTTATTTAAAGTATTCACGAATTTTCGGCACAGCCTTTTTCAAGTGAAAATTCATGAATACCTTAAATAAATCTGATTCATAGTCAAATTTTGTAGAAAATATTATGTCACTTATAATAATAATTATAATAATAATAATAATAATAATAATAATAATAATAATAATAATAATAATAATAATAATAATAATAATAATAATAATAATAATAATAATAATAATAATAATAATAATAATAATAATAATAATAATAATAATAATAATAATGATATGGAAAAGACAGAGAATCAAACTATCAAAATTTACTAAGCAAATATAACATAGACCGGTATGAAGCCTTATCAAAAAATCGAAACATCGTGAGCTAAATGAGCATAAAATATAATTAAGCCTGCCCCTATCAAATAATAGTAATCTGAAAGCGAAAATCGAATTCTATTTGATAGTTTAATATGAGAACCGCAATTTCGGATTGTATCCTAGTTTGTCGAGATTGGGAATGCAGGCAAAATTGATCATTGGAGGAGGGCCACACATAAACACCATAGTGTCGTCAGCTGGAGGGAACATATGGTCCTTGATCATTGCATCACTAATGAATCCGGTGCTGTATTGCCAATCTATTAATAACAGAAGAATACCCACCAAATTGCAAATTCTTTCTCTTACTTTCTTTGGATCTATCAACCGTGTACCATAGACTAAACCGTTTCGGATGTTTGTCTCTGAGGTCTTCTAGCTCATCTCGTAATAAAATGTCGTCTTCAGTCTAGATAATTACAGTGAGAACCTTCGTTACTATCTAATGTAAACCTGATTTGCGTAAAGAAGATTCAACTTAGTGTTATCATTAGGGTCATTAAAAACTGCACGAATTAACTGAAGCATCGGTGTAATTCCTGTCCCCCCTGCAATCATATTGACTTTTTGGACATTCTGAAGAATAGGAGTGCTTTTCTTGTCTGCTCGAATATGAAAACTTCCTTTTTCATAAATATTAAATGGTAAATGTGACTATGCAATTTAGAAACCTTTGCCTTTATAAATTAACAATCCAGATGGCCCCCGGACATCAATATAATCCCCGATTTCCATGTTCTCTAAATACTGACTCATTTTCCCGCCATCTGGAAATTTTGGGTTTGCGTTTTTTCGATAGACCTAAAAGAAATTCAAACGATTTTCATTGGCTTAAAATTGGTTTTATTCTTTTGAAATATTTAAAAAATCAAATTACGAATCGACAAAAGTACCAATAGTTTATTGTGTGAGCTACAAGTGATAGGAAGCCTGTTATATTCTGATCAACTTTATTATAACTTGTTGTAATGGTGACAGTTTATGGTTATCCTCAAGAGCTATCACCGTTCCGTAAAAATGTTGAAAGAGCAGATTATAGGAGCAAAGTTCATTGTTAGAATAAATTGTATTTACAAATTTCAACTCTTGAAATATTTATAAAATTAATCTGCTCTTAGCTTAGACACCTTTTTGATCTTTTTTTTATTATTTTAGTGCCAAAGCACTTAATATATCTTAATAGGTTTATTTAATAAACAGGCATTATATCATGATTATTTTAGTTTTAAAAAGCTTCAAATTTAAGGTTAACAATTTTGATTAAAAGTAAATACTTTAAGCATCTGCAAAATTTTAAAGTTATTTCTCAAAAATATGTAACAAATTTTTGTTGATTAATTATCATTAGTTGAAACGCGTTGAAAATTCCACATATTTGAAAGACCGTGAAATATATTGAAATATGTGTGTGTACGTCAGTTTTTTGCATACATATAATAATGCCTAATTTTTGTAAATTTATAAGCTAAACAAATGAAGTATATAAATGATCAGAAAACTCATCGATGTCCATTGAAATTAAAAATTTTCAATAAATATTAATTTTTATCTAGTAATTTTTAAAAAAATAGATTATTTATAAAATATGATTTGCATTTTATGTGAGATTTTAACACTTATTTCAGACAGTTGATTTAAGTAACCTGTTTGAATAAGCAACACAGAATATAATTTTAGAAGTTTATGTGCTACTATGACATAATGTAACTCATTATTTTACATGAAACCCAGTACAACCAATAAAACACTTTTAATTTCGTTGAAATTTAAATACATTTTCCGTTCTCAAAACCAACTACATGGACACAATTGTTACATTTCATTTTTAAATCACCGTTAAACAATATTTATGAACACGTTGATCACCGGGAGTTGTGTTCCAAACACTGTTTCAATCAACAGATATCGGAATTAACAATTGAAACATGAAAAACTTTATGAAATATTTTCTTTTCTGTTGAAAATTTTTAATTCATTTCCTTAAGTTTACAAATTTGTGCGCTTTTGCTTACATTATTTGAAAAAAATTACAGTGTGTATAGAAAAATAAATGTAATTGTGGAGCACACCAATAATATCTAATTGATAATATCTAACTGCAATTAAATATTACAGGTAAGTAGTAATTAGAATTTTACTTAAAAATTTACTTAAAAGTGAAACTCTGCTTTTGAGAGGTGACCCTTCGAAAATAAAAAAACCATTCACTAATAACCAATTGTTTTATTTTTTTAGAATTTTAAGGATTTTAACCATTTCAACATTTTAAGTAAGGAAATGATTGTCAAAATAAGAAATTTATCAACGATTTTTGAATTATATCATAAATAATTCCGTTCGCATCGACTATCAAAGTCAAACAGATATTCTGAAAAGCCATGGTCTTATTTTCAATTTTTTCAGAAATATATATTTATGGTTTGTGAATTTACTACACTTTTATTCAGCTTCACTTCTCTGTTGAGAAAACTTACAATTGATTTTTCATCAACTTCTAGACTAGCTAGAGTTCTGAAATTTTGAGTAATCTATCTCACTTAACAAATCAATATTAAGAGGTATACATCGTGATTAAATTTCATTTTCTAACGGTTAATCAAATTATACACCAAACAACACTGAGATAAATTCCGCTATAATGCAAGTTGATACGTAAATCAACTTATTGGATTTTATTTTTTGTAAAAAATCAATGGATTTCAGTCATTTTTGAAAAGAACAATATCAAGATGAGTTGGTGTGTATATGTTATAAGATTATTGATTTTTATTTTTTATATTAATAGATTTATCTAAACGCAGCTTGGTGTAGAACTAGATAAATGTAGCTGTGTTTAATCTATAAATACGTAGAAACACAACAAGATTACAAAACATTCATAAAAATATTAGTCGAAAAGAAACAAAAATAAAAAATTCCAATATACCGAATCGGCACAATTGCAATTGTTTTGAAACCAAACAACATTCATTATTCATATTGACAAACTCATTAATCACAATTTAAATGGATTGTTTGATTTTCATAGCACAAAATATTACATTTATTATTTCGAAAAAAAGCTTAATTTATAAATTAATTAATTTAAATCAACAATGTTCAGATTAGTTTACTACTAATCAAAATTTTTTATGATTTTGCTGCTCTGCAAATTGTACTTAAAATCAAAATTTCTACATAATTTCAAAAAAGTGAGGAACCACTGAATTAGTGAGAATGAAAGTCAGGAAATTAGAATGATTTACTTGATAGATATTCATATATTATATATTTTTTTATTAGGCTCCAGAACCACATCTTAATCACTTATCATTGTTTCCCCAATCATTTTACATGTTTATTAATTATTTTACTCTATTATTTAGGTATTCTCAGCAAAATGTTCAATTTTCTAAAGCATTTCTTGGTGCATTGAGTTGTGACTAGATTCCAGCCTTCCACGACTCAATGACAAATTTTGGAGTAAGATACTCGATGCATATTTCCGTTCTTCGTAAAACTGTGAATACCGTCTATCATCTAGTACTCCAAAAGACGTCTAATATAGGATTTAAAAGGCTTGTTTACACTAATCCAGAGGTTGTAGCTTCTTTGTCAACCCTCTGGGATGACCACGGGTTGTGTGCTTATGAATTGCTTTATTTGCGCCTTCAGTCAGATGACATCTCGCTGAGTCATATATTAAAACAGAATTTTATTAATTTAATAATTAATTAAATATAAGATTAAATGTATATATAAAAAATTCATCAATAATAATTATATTTTTCATTTATAACCTACTAAAACTAATTTATTAAGTTTATTTTCTGATGTGACTATCATATTTTATTGTTAAAACTTGATATTAATCTTTTACATGTAACAATAGCAACTTATATCATTAAATTTGATTTTCAAAATTTTGTTTTCAATTATCTTAGTAATATTTTATCCAATTTATTTCTTTGCACGGAATCAACCAATAACTTATTATGTATGCATATATTTTTTGAAAAATTAATCGATTGACATATAAATCAATAAGCAGTTTTTCATTTTTTGTAATTTACTAAGATTGTTTTATTAAGAAGTTAATTTTTTGATGTGACTATCATATTTTATTCTTATATCTTGATAATAATCTTTTCAGTGTAACTATAGCAACCTAAATTATTAAAATTTTATTTTCAAAATTTAGTTTTCAAATGTATTAGTTATATTTTATTCAATTTATTATTTTATAGGGAACCAACCAATAACTTATTACATTAGCATATATTTTTTGAAAAATTAATCGATCTGAAATAAATCAAAAAGTATTTTTTTCATTTTGTAACTTAATAAAACTATTTTATTAAAAAATTAATTTTCTGATGTGACTATCTAATCTATCTATCTATGTGATTAAATTTAATTTATAAATGTTATATTTATAATTTATTCAATTTTAATTGATTAAAAATTTCAATTTTGGTGTAATTTTTAGTATAAACAGTCAATTTTAATTAGTATTAATGAATTATTTTTTAGTATAAATAAACAATTATTATTTAAATTATTATTAGAATATTATCATAAGCAAGTTTACTTTTTAATGTATATTTAATTTACTATTTTTTAGTGAATTATTGTAATAAATATAAATTTTGCGTAGCTATCAGTCACGAAGATGTTAACTACTGTGGGATTGTTACATCATCATATATCAAGACAAATGATGTTGGTTTCCTTGGTTATGTGTGCCCAGAATATTTCGCCATAACATCAGGTTGATGGTCAATGTTTTTACAACATCAGGGGTATCACCCCAGACAATTAGGAGAAGCGAAGAGTATTAATCCTCAATAATAATAATAATAATAATAATAAATAAATAATAACAACAACAACAACAACAACAATAAATAATAATAATAATAATAATAATAATAATAATAATAATAATAATAATAATAATAATAAATAATAATAACAACAATATCAATAATAATAAATAATAATAATAATAATAATAATAATAATAATAATAATAATAATAATAATAATAATAATAAATAATAATAACAACAATATCAATAATAATAAATAATAATAATAATAATAATAATAATAATAAATAAATAATAACAACAACAACAACAACAACAATAAATAATAATAATAATAATAATAATAATAATAATAATAATAATAATAATAATAAATAATAATAACAACAATATCAATAATAATAAATAATAATAATAATAATAATAATAATAATAATAATAATAAATAATAATAATAATAATAATAATAATAATAATAAATAATAATAATATAAGGAATTTTATTGCTTTTCATCTGTGATTTATTTTTATTTTTATTTATAAAATACAATGTCTTTTATAAATAATAATAATAATTAATAATAAATAATAATAATAATGATAATAATAATAATAATAATAATAATAATAATACTAATAATAATAATAATAATAAATAATAAATAATAATAATAATTAATAATATTATTAATAATAATAATTAAAAATATAAAATAATAATGATAATAATAATAATTAATAATAATCGGTTAAGTAAATATAACTTATGTAAATAAGACATGTTCAAACTTGCTTAACGCGGTCACAACAGCAAAAACCTACATTTATACATTTATCAACAAAATCAATAAAAGAATACTAGAAATGCGTCTTAAAATTGAAATATCAAGATATTTTAAAATTATAAAGTTTTCACTTACTTTAATAACCAAATCCATGTAACCTTTGACTTTATCATTTGTGACGGGGGTGTATGGCCTGACAACGATCTGGCCGTCAATTTTGTAGCTCAAGTAAATGTGCTGCCCTATAAACATTAATTTATTAATTAAATTGGAATACATATGATATATCCAATGTCTCAAAAAATTGTCAATATTGATTTTGACTAAGAACGTAATTTGGCATTTCATTATCTGAATATATTATGATAGTAGTTATAGTCATTACTACGGCGTAGTTCGGTGTTACTCAAATTAACAGTTTCGAATTTATTTTTAAAATAAATATCTGACTTGGTGTTTCCATTCTAAGCGCTGTTTATGTTTATGAACTACTTCATAGTACTGTCATTTGAACTCACCTCCGGTGATAAAATATGGCCTATATTGAAATGTGAGTGTTGAGGAATAAAAAAGATGTTTATTTTATATTTATTGTAAAAAAATGATGTCGAATTTTATTAGATATATAAGTTTCTTTGACCTTGGTTGTTTAATTATTGTAAGTATAAGTGTGAATAGTTTTAAAAGGCTTATAAATTGTAAATTAAATAAATGAAAATGTTTTCTCTTGCCATAAAGGTATTTTATATTATGGATCAGAATTTTTCAAAGGATTTCTTAATTTTAATTCAAATGCCAAAGAGATAAATTAAATCGAATAGTTTCTGCCAATGGAATAAGAAACTGTTAAAATTTCATTTACAAATTGAAACGTGATTCATTAGCCACCGATAAACAGCGTGAAGAAACTTACGTTGCTGCAGACTATTTGCAAATTAGTTCTTTTAAATTGGTCTTCAGTGATAAGATATCAGAAAATATTAATTATTAAAATTCTTTTAGAATTATGCATTCTTCTATCATTTACGATGATAAACCTTTACGATTGAAAATCCAGGATTTCATTAATTACAATTTTAATAAGTTATGCTTCCATAACAAGGATTATTTGTCTCTTCAATTTGACTAGGTATCTGAAATAGTCTCAGATCGGAATCTATTATCGTTAGATGCTCTAATAATGAAAGTGTTATCGCACCATAAATTTCATAGCAAGTTTGAACAGTGAGTTATGGAAAGAACAATACTTTCTCTAATTGGTCTTTGTATAAGTAAGCTACAATTAGATAAGTTCAAAAAACTGTCCTAGATAGAGGAAATAGTTATAATAATTTATGCTCAATTATCTTATAAAAAAGAGACTAACAAATAATATTTTCGCCGTAATTTTGATGAAGTTTACCAGAATCACATTATCTTCATCTAGATCGACTAATGTTACAACTAAGTAAATAAATATAATGTATGCAAGTTAAAATATAGTAGTGGCTTGAACATTATTAATTAGATATCAGTGAGGCTACACACCTACTTTCAACAACAATGAAGAGAACTTGAGGGCCTGTGGGAGATGACTTCATATTGTAGTATTGCTCTCAAATTTTTACCTAGTGGTTATTACAATAATCCTCCTCAAATAAGAGGGTGTGCAATGTAAAATAATAATTTTAAAAATTTTCTACAGAAAAATTGTACATATAAATTATAAACTATAAAAATCTTATAAGGCTCATTTCTAAACAAAAATTATTAGTGGTACTTGACAAATTTCAGTAATACGAAAAATACTTTATTGTTTTCTAATATAATACCTCAGGTAATAAACTATTTTATAAACAAAGCTAATTAAAACTCAGCAAACAAGAAAAATTAAGATTTTTATTTAACTTTTAACAGGGTATTGAATTGGATATTTTAAATATTATTTACATTATTATCCCATTAATTATTATTTATCAGAAATAAAGTGTCGTGTATTTATAGAGTAATTATAATCAATCTTGGGCTCTTCGGAAAGCGTCTAAAGCTTGCTCAGCGTCTAAGGAAGCACATAATTTCTTGTGAGAAGATTTAGTTTTCGAAAAAATTTATAATCACATAATTAAAGATGAAATTAATAAGCTATCAATTTCAGTAAAATGGGCGCGATATCAAAGTAAAATAAACTAAGATAAGAATGTTGTTAGGAGAGTGAGAATTCTATTTTTCTTAAACATATTTCCTATGTTATCATTTGATTAGAATTAAAGTAGTTAATTAGATATTAATTTTAATAGATTAATATTCTGTAATCAAAGTCAGGTCATTTTTGTAATTTTGATTGAATAAAATTCATACTGTTCATTGATATAATCAACAAGTAAAAAAACAATTATTAACGCCAATAACAAGGTTGTATAATAAATGTATTTAAAAAAAATCAAATCAATAAATAAAAATAATATTACCTATTGGCAATCCTAAAATGTGATCTGGTGACGGTAACATAAAACGAAACTTTGTTGTATCATGACTAATTATCTATAGATCCAATTAGTAAATATAAAAAAAATTTAATCTTACTTCTTTGTCTACTAACTTTAAAGGATATTTGACGGATGAATCAATTAAAGTAACTTTTTTCTTTTTGCTCGAAAAAATATAATACAAAGCTACGGATGATACAGCAACAACTCCAAAACCAATAGCAAGAGGTATAACCTAAATTAATTATTAAGTTTTACATGTAAATATGATTAAATATTTTACCATTAAAGCTTTAGTTGACATGCAATATTATGAAATTCAACAAAGATTTTTAAAATTATATATTAAATTTTGTAATTAGTACAATAAAACAAAAGCTTAAAAGAATCTTATAAGCCACTATAGATTATTTTTAATGGAAAAACGATTTCCAAGCAAGAAATTTATTCTAAAAGTTAAAAATTTTAATGAAAAAATGTTAATTTATTAATTTTAGCAATTGAAATTTAGAATCATTTCGGTTTAGTGAAGTATGGTTGATGGAAATTAAATTTAACAGATAAAAAATTGTAGTAATATTATAATATGGCAATATTGGAATAAAAGCAGTTTAACAAAACTCATTACTTGTTTTGATTCCGTGAAAAAGATTTTAGATTGTATTTAAAATATTTCCTTCATGAAATTATCTTTGCATTTTTTATGTATTGTTCATTTAATTATCTGGGCCTTGGATTTGTGAACTAAAATGGTTTGATGATTCATTTGTGTTAATTATCCAAAAACCCAATTATTTTAATTTTTGAGGTACTATGCAACATGATCAGGAATCATTCGAAAGATGAGCTTTATTACTCACTACTGTTGAGTTAATGTATCATACTTCTATTTTCATAAGTGTCTAAGTTGCCAGATAACCAATACATACAAAATTATTCTCATTACCACTCGACACATCTTGTTAAGAAACATTGAAATTGTGTTTGAGCGGGTGGTTGTTCGCAAAACTTTAGTCTTGTTGCTAATACTGTTATTTCTCGAACGTGCCTTTGGTTAAACGAGCTGTCGATTAATAAATAAATTAAATTAATTTTTTTGTCTATTGTGCACGGTAGCACATAATCGAATGTATAATCGAAACCATAGTAAAGGATGATTCGTCAAAAATAACTTATGAACATCAAAAAAATAGAAAAAGTAGTAAGCATAAAAAAACAAAAATAACAGAAAATAACATGAAAATTACAGCATCGAAAAAAATAAAAACATTAAAAAGTAAATAAAAACAATAACAAAACGATAAAAATTGAAAAATTTAGCAATTACTTTCAAATTGATCTCAAATTTATAGAAAGGTGTGAAATCATAGAACATAAATGCAGGAATCAAATTTCAAATTAAATTTGAAACTTAGAAAAAGAGCGAATTTGACTAGTAACAAAAAGTTTCCAAATTTTGGGAAATTTGTAGGCGTTTTGTTTAAACCAGGAAGGGAAACCGAAATTAATTTCGCTTAAAATTTAACCGGTTTTATATTCCTTAGAATAACATCGGTTTTCGGTTAAACCGGTTTGCAAAATAACGGTTAACCGTTAAAAACCGGTTTTCTGAAATTACTATGTTAGTGTAAAACAAGTTTTAGTTTTATGGAAATCAGAATGGCACATTCTGTAATTATGGTAATGTGAACGATAATTTTTTTATTCACTTCAGCGTAGCAACGTGTACTAACATGAAACAAAACAAAAAATTATCATTCACTTTATAATAATTACAGAATGTGGCCTACAACTGAAGTGAAATAAATTCCAGTGCAAAGTAAAATATACTATAAATTTTTAAAATCAAGTTTAGTGTTCGCCAACTCTTAAGTTTCAAAGGTTTAAAATTTCTTATTTATTGCTACGTTTAATTATGTAAATTATCATATTTATGTAATTATAAATTGATACCAAATATAATTTATTTCAATATTAAAAATTATAAACATGCGTAATTTATTCAGTAATAATTTTAGTTTCAAACTGCATAAGCATAATAGCTGCATACTGAATTATAAAAACATATCTCTAAAATATATTTTAAACATAGAACTTAACATTTACCAATATTTAACCCAACTGCCAATGTGGTGTTATAAAAAGGTAACACTAATTGATTAGAGCGACTTTCATAATGGGTCACTATTATAAAGGTCCATTTTATCGAGGTCGCTATTATCTAATATTTTGTGTACAATTACCATCTTCTTATACAATTATAAATATAACATAAAAATAAAGAATACAATATGGGATCAGCCAGGAAATGAGATAACATCTGATTTAACTGAACAATTAGAAATGATGTTTCACATTTTCTTTTTATTTTACATAGTGCTGTTTGTGGCTTTCGTTTTTGAAATTCGGAGTATTCATATTGATGTTTTCTTTTTATGTGACGTTTGAAATTTGCATTGTGTAATTACTCAACATTATAATACACTGATCTTGATATACTTATAAATATAAATTTTTTATATTTTGTGTTTTTTCTTTTCGAAATCATAATTTTGCACATCTGTTTTTTTATAAATAACAACAAAATTGTCATATCTCGCCTTTTACTAGCAGATTTTTTATTGAAATTGTTTATTAAGAAAACCATATTTATTAAGGGTATGACATAAGCTTGAGGAAATACTAATTCGTATAATGAAAGCAAGAAAAATAAATTGAGTAAAACACATTTTAAATTGAAAAATTCGGTAATTTTAACCGGTTTTTTAAAATTTCGGTTAAAGGTAACCGGTTTATTTATAAATATTTTTTTCGGTTTCAGTTTCGGTTACGGTTAGTAAAATATTTAGAAAAATAACGGTTAACCGGTTTTTAAAACTGGTTTTGGAAACCGGTTTCCTCTCTGGTTTAAACGCATCAAAGATTATGCGTAGAGAAATATACTACATAAGCCGATACCGAATCGACAAAGGTGTGTCCTTTTACGGACTTAAGTGTTCTTTGCTCTATAAATCAACTTTACAATACACTATTTTCTCAAATTTATCATTAAAATTTATTTGTTGAGTACTATATTATTTCTTTTACTTATTGCTGTATATGTTATATTGCTATTGAAATGTAGTTACATAAAATTAGATGTGATATTATTATAATATTGTAAAGTGATATTAAAGTGGCATTATTAAATTCAAGTTACAAGGAAGTTTTGTTTGGAAAAAATGGTATATATCAAAAGGTTTTCAACCAATTTACGAAGTGAAAAAAGGCCAATAAAAACATATTGCAATTTTTGGGAAAATTTTCCCGAATTTTAATCTAACAAATAAAAAGGAAAAGGAAAAAGGTTAAAATTTAGTTTTAAAAATAATAATTTTACATTTACTAAATTTACCAAAGTAAAATTAATAAAGAAATTAAAGACGAAAAAAAACGCATCAAAACTTTTATTTTTCTATTGCACACTTAGTAATTCCAAAAATCTGGAATTTAAATAATTCATAAAGATCCCTTAAAATAATTCAACAAATAATCATAATAATTTCCAATATTTGGGGAAAATGAAATTCCCGTGAAAATAAAAATCTATTTCTCGTGTAACAATTTCCCATATTGTAACACAGACAATTTGAGGTGTGCCAAGGAAAGAAATTTCTATGTTTCATAGAGTTCCGATTTCTAAAAATAAATTTCTTTTTTCAGTTTAAATCGACGATTTTGACATAAGAATTTTTCGGTTTTCTATCTTTAATATAGTTCATCGATGCACTCAATTGGGTGTCCTGTGTTTTATATTTGCCCTGGAATCTACTCCTTTATCGTTATCCTGAATTTCCCCTTTATATCATCATCAATGATTAACTTTCAAAATATTTCGGAAAAAATCTCTACGATTCTCATGTTCACTTATCTCGTATTACATTAGTATTGAATATTTAATATACAAAACTCAGCTATTAGTATTTAATTCATTACCAAAACAGTTTCGTCTTATCATAATCTGTCTATTCATAATACAATCTAGAAATTCTGCAGTGTTTGACATTGTATTTGTCGAATAGAAAAAGTTTTCAATGGACATCAACGCTGTCAAAGAACTGGCATAAAATTCTATAAAAATAAATATTTAGTAGAATCGTTCTTAATAAATAAGCAAATCAACTTTTATTTATTTACTTTAACTCTATGGTCACTTTCAAATCTGGCATCGACTCAGTATCAGGACATCTCCCCTAGAAATCCTCCCCATTATCTTTATACTAAATTTCCTTGCAACTCGACGACGCTACAGCCATAACTTATAACATTGTTTGCTAAGCTTTTTTGTTTAACATAAACTAAACCATTTAGCACAACTTAATTTTTTTCTCGAATACTCGCAACAGTTTCCAACTACATCTTATGGGTTTTTCAAAAAATGTATTGGTTTAAATTGTATAAATTTAATTGTATAAATATTCAAATCAATACTGTAATTTAACGATTTTTGACTTTAAATCTCTATTATGGAATACAAATTCCAAAATTATTGACCTATACTATACTTGCCTGGTCAGATTTACCTTACTTCAAAAAATGATCTCTGAGCTAAGATAAAAACTTTAAAAAAATCTTTAAACTTTTTTGTATAAATTTGTAAAAATAAAAATTTGAATAAATAAAAATTTTTATAAATAAAATTGTATAAATTTAATTTAGTATAAAGATAATAGGGGGAATGTCCGAGGAGTAAATGTCCAACTGGTAATTCATCTCATCTATTTGAAAACATTTTAATTGTTGGTACACAATCAATCCCAAAATTTGAAGTTAATTGTCTTTAAAATCTGTTTAATTGTTTTCAAACATCCGATTTATTACGTTGGCTCTTGGATTAGTTTATATAAATCAAATTAATTGTTTTATTTACTTCTCGGGGTCTCTGTACAGCTCGGGTTTTCCATTGGGCGATTAGTCAGTTTTAATTAGTTTGTTTTGACTCTAACTTTCCCTGGGACCATTTGAAATACGGATCGTAGCAACATATAATCATCGATAGTGACATAGAAAGAAAGAGACGTAAAACCTTCTATTGCAGTCAAAGATTTATATCATGATTAATTTTACAAACATAATTCACATGTTCATGAATTTTCGACCACTGTACATTACCAACATGGAATCGGCCATACGTACATAGGTGGGAGCATGAAATAGTCCAATATATCCAAGTTTAATTTTTTTTTCAATTTTTAATTATTTTTTGTATTTTAATTATTAATTTTATAATTTAGCCATTGTTATTGATCTGTAATCAATTCTCTGTGAAGCCTAATCTTTTTTACACTACTCTAACAAGCCCCAGCAATATTATATTTCTGTTTTATGTTGACAGTTAGGACGAATATTAGACCGATTAATCCAAAAAAGTAAGCTATGCACATTTCTAGCTTAGGTACCATAATGCACATATTCATTCGAGAATCGATCTTTCATTTTTAAATAAAATGATTTTGACGAATGTAACAAGTAACAATCTTACACTGCAAGTGACATTTACATATGCCTGTTCTAAATACTCAATTGTGGCGTCAAACTTATGCCAACGTCTGGTTTAAATAAAAAGAACATTCTTTGGAATAAATTTTTTTGCATTTAACTGAAATTTTAAATTTTAATCCTCACTATCTATTTTGTAGAACAATGACCTAAATAATTATGTGTAAGTATGCTCCAATGTTTCATCATTTCTCACTTTAATCATGAAAATGTATTTAAATGATTTAGTAACTAGTCAATAAATATCTGTATGGGAAAAAATGTCTTCTCAACACAAATATCTTTTCAGAAAATTGTAACTGCATCACGGTGAAAGCATATTATTGCTGTGGTAAATATTTCACATCATCTGAAGACGTAACTACTTTCATTGAACTACAAAAAAGTGTAAACGTTAAGAGACTCCGGTAATCCACTAAGTCAAGGAAAACATTTGTGCAAAACTCCGGTCGTCAGTAATAAACAATAATAATTACTAAGAAAAATATAGTAACATCTTATATATAAATATAGCCTATCAAAACGAAACTAAAAATAAGGAATCTTTATGCGACATTTACATAATTAATAAACTATCATTTCTAAAATTTTAAAAATTTATAAACTCATTTTTGACCTAGCGCTTATCATGTTTTAATAACAAAATATAATATAAAACTTTTCTATATTATATTTAAAAAATAAGAATTTAATATCAACTATAGTTACCATAGAAACCCATTTGTTGAACCTGGATTTTTTGTTCACTATAGACTTGTATTTTGACACAAATCGCAGGAATCATTTAAATTTGCAGAAAAATGAGGAAAATTTCTGACAACTGACCTCGACACAAATCAATATAATATTTGAATTCAAAATTCAATTTTTTTTCAAAATTTAATATAATAGAGAAAATAATTTTCACAAATTTAAAATAATATAAAAGTATGAAATATACAATTCATAGATCTCTGTAATATCTATTTATAATGAAATAAATAGCATCTTAACCATCTCTAATGCATAACAAATCAGGTCTCTTTATGAAACAAATTAATAAATTCTACAGTACAAAACAATCACTAAAAAGCCATCTCTAGGTATAACTAAGTTGAAATAATATGAGAACAATTGTTCAAATTATTTACAAACTATAAATCCATGCTTGAATTTCAATAAATATTATTAAATGCTGAATAAACCAATGGATAAGACAAAACATTCCATTTAAAAAGGTCGATCAAGATTCAAAAGTATATATTTTACAATTATTCCTCGCAGAAAAAAAAATTAAAATTGCTAATAAATATGAAAAATTTCACTATAATCATTGTTTTCAACTGTGAAATAAAGGTTTTATCGATCAGACTTCATCAATCAATAAAATAGCAACAAACCACACAAGCCAGGCAACTTTTACTATGGAATAATAATAAATATAATAATAATAATAAATAATAATAATAATAAATAATAATAAATAATAATAATAAATATAATAATAAATAATAATAAATAATAATTAACAATAATAAATAATTGTTAATATCACGATTATTATAATTATGATTATGAGGCTGTACAAATAAATCTAAACTCTGAATTATAAAGCTAACAACAAGAAATAAAGACTTGCCACCACCGAAAGCAGCAGTCGATTTACTCAATTTATTTAGGTATTAGTCTAGTAATTAAATTAATTGATTAAATAATTAAAAAATTAATTTATCAGTGGTATCGGGACAGTGTGTAATAACATCAGCACCAAACAACATTGTGTCTGCCCAATCATCATCTTATTGAAAAATTCATATAAAAGTATAAAAAGAAACTACTACTGATAGAAATCATTATTTGTAGTTGATTGTTACTCAACTCAGATATTGAGACTGCATGACTGTTACTAGGATTATTTTGAAACGAATTCTCATTATTGTTATTATTGCCCAAGGAATTGTTAACAAGATAAAATGATTGAATTAATTTATAGAGACAGTTCTTTTGTTCAGAAATACACGATTTCTGATTGGTTTCCGAATTTGGAGAGAACTGTGAAAAGATACGATAATTACTGGTACTTTGAGTTTCATCTAGCAATTCCGTAGAATAACAGCAATGGTTCCAAGGCATATCGGCTCCACAGCTAGCGTTTGTATTAAGTCGATACCGAGCGTTATGATGATAATGGCTTTCTGTGAAAGTATCATATATTATCGATTAAAATACTAAATGATACTATTCAATAAGTTTTTAGTTTCCATAAAACGGACATTTTATTTATTCTAGAATGTAATAAAAAATATGAAAATATTTTCAAAATAAGTTGAATAAGGAATTTTTGTAAAAAATAATACTTCCTTCGAATAATGAAGTTTTGTGAATATAAAACATTTGAAAAAAGAAATGCTGAAAATATATGCTAAAATTAAAACAAAATAATAATCAATGATTCTGAAAGAAATCAAAATATTTAGGAGATTCTGTGGAAATTGCTGAAACTAGAATTCTTGATACATTTGATTGAATGAATGATGTAATAAGTTGGATGGGTTAAAAACAGACTGTGAATTGATTTGATAAATGTCAAATATCAGTTTGAAGAATGAAAGAATTTGAAATGATAAAAAATCAAAACAGACATATTTTTCTGTTCGAATTTGAGATTGACAAAGATATTAATTAAAGAAATAATCATCAATAGCTCAAAAATTAAGTGACAAATAGTAGTTGAATAATTCGTATAAAATAAATTGTATTTGCTGGGGATAATCCACAACTTCCTGATAAAGGCAAGAACCAATATTTTAATTCATGAAGTTAATATGGAATAAATTTATCTGATTATTAACACGGAATTAAAATTTGATTTTGTTATACACAACAGAGACTAGAAAATATATGTGCTTGATGTTAAAGTGCCATTTGAAACAGAATAACTTAAATAACAAAACTGAGACAATGGTTTCAAAATAAAATCAAACAAGGATAGAAAAAGTAGAAGAGAAATAAAATTATGACTGGGGTTATTGGAATGATTTGGTTTTTAAGGGTGGAAATGAAAGATATATTTTCATGCGTACTACATGAGTACAATTTTTAGGTCTGCAGAAAGATTTTTCGTTATTACATAACCAATTTTAAAAATTTTATTTAAAATTCTTTCAGTAGAGAAAATTGCGTTTTATATGCCCAAAAACCAAAAATCAAATATTTTGAAGAATATAAAGCCAACACTATTCGTTCTTACCTATCATCACAAGTTAAATAATGACATCAAAAAAATCAAGTCGTACTTAAATTTAAGGTCAAAAATCACGTTAGAATGAAAATTTTGGACATAAATACTTCTAACAAATGATTCATTTGGTCCGAGTTTTACTGAACATTTGGCAATTAAAAAATTATACATCTAAATATTTGTATATTCCCGATAAATTGCTGAAATAAAAACTTCCATGGAAATAATTTTATGAGAGATTTTCGATTCCGCAAAAAATATGTAAATATTAAACCAATGTTATTTTAAAATAGAAATAATCCAATATGATTATGACAATAATTAAATATAATGGAAATGAATTTGACAAAAAATATCCCTACCAATCAAATAAACGTTTCAATACGTAAATATTATTCAAAATTAAATTTCAACTTCTCAAAAATTCCAATTGATAATTGGGTAATACGAAAGATAATATAGAACTCCAGAATATAAATTCAACTATAAATATAGACGGTAATGTACATAAATAATTTTTATTTACAGAACCCTTTTAAATTAAATTTATTATGATGTGAGCTAATTATATAATGACTATACTGTTTCCTAAGAATAAGAAAAAGAAAAGATTATAACACACATAACTCCTATCACCGTATTCTTCACTATTTTTAGTTTCGTTCTTTGTTTTCTAAAGTTTTACCACCTACTTCTATCGATATATTTAATATTACTTTACATTTTCAAATTATATTTTTTAAAAATAATATTATTACAGATTATATTTATATTTATTAAATTTAAAAAACGACACTGTAAATTATTTATAACAGCAGAATTGTCCATAAATATTTAAGGAAAAATAATTATGAAAGGTATTTTATTTGTATATTTAAATATAAAAAAATTTAAAATATCAATGGGAATTCACAAAACGACCTGATTTTTAAAATAACCAAAGGTAGAATAATTAATTAAATTAGAGCTCATTTATATTTGTCAAGTAATTAATTAATAGCTCCAAGAGAATCACTATGAATGATATGCACAGCCAAGGAAAATAAATAGGTGTTGACTAGTTGAATCGGCTAATTATTATTAATTGGAAATATAAGTAAATTTAAATTTATATAATTCATAATTAATCACTTGGAAAACACTGTGCTGAAAATTCGTGAATATCAAACATCATATATTTATCTTTACTGATTCATAGTCAAATATATGTTTAATAAATATAAATACAATTTTGGATTTCATTTGTAGCAATAGTACTTTTACCGGACTCATCAGCCCCTGGATAAAAGTTAGTCATAATGAAAGCTTCAAAATATCCGAGTCAGTTTGATCAATAATTGAATCTACCAAATGTAAAATATATTCAGTGAACATTTCTACTTATAAATATTTTCCGGATGCGATTCAATAGTTTGTCTTGGTTGTTGACACAGCTTTGTTAATGCATACTGCTCATGAAACGAATGTGCCTCAAAAACAGTTGCACAACCTCCTTGGGTGATTTTATCATCCATAAAAACTGATTCATCTACATTTCTGCAAATGTCCTTATTTTCAATCACTCCATAGATTGTTCTATTCATTATATTGAGAGAAAATAAGTCAACTCTTATCCAGTTAAATTTAATTGTAAAATAATTCCAACTACAAATCATCAAAAACATTGACCACAATTCAAACCCATTTTGAAATTCACAATTCTGCCAAAAATTAAACAACACTACCTCGAATAAACAACATTTACAAAAAAAGTAAATTTTACATAAAAAATAAAAATGAACCCAATTCAAGATTCAACAACATCGTCATTGCTAAATAAAAAAAGAAATCACAGTGTCAAAAATCAAAAGTTCTTCTAATTATAATCATAATGATATTAATATATTTATTAAAAAAGGATACGGAAAAAAATGTTATATCTTGCATTTCTTGACTCATGATTATATATATATTACTAGCCAAAGAGAACAAGATTTACATGTTACCATGGTCTTATTAGTTACTAATAACTTCTGCTTAGTAATATAACGCAACACTCCTTATCAACCTTTGGAACTTCAAAGTTTAGTATATCGCAATATTACTAATAACAAATTACTTTATTCTACCGTGTTATACGAAGGTTACTTTAAATATAAATATAAAACACATTATGCATTTGAAGAAGTAATTAGAAGATTTTTTTAAAAAATAATTTTTTATAGGATTAAAAAGGAAATTAATAATAAAATGTTGTTTTAATTTTTAAATTTAATTAGTTCAAATGATACAATTAAAATGACAAACGTTTTTAAAATGGCACAGGAAACATTTTTAATAAAACAATTTTAATGAAATTAATTATATGTCATTTAAATATTGTTGGCGTCTCATTTGAAATAGGAAAATTTGAAAAAAAACTGTAGATTTCAGGAATCTAGACAGTGGTCGATTAAATCCGACTACTGCACAATTATCCCATCGGCAAGATCTATCAAAACTGACCGACAATTCCATTCTGCACACTTTATTGATTTCCACAAATTGCATTTGATTCATTTATGATCAACAAATATGAAAAATTACAGAAATTTACATAGAATAATTTATATAATTTTTTTTAAACAAATTAACAAACCAACAATATACGTAATATAAAAGATATATTTTCAATTCTTCAAACATTACACACTGGGTAATTGCGATTGGATGACGTGATGGAGATGCCTAATCCTACTGTTTAAAATAAGGTTTTAGTCAACAAGATACATTTTATTGTGTTCAGTGAATTTAAATAAATACTTCAACAAAAATGGATAAAATCACTATTATAAAATCATTATTTATTTAACTCTAGATTTAAGCAGCCCATCGTTTTAATTAACAAAAAATAAATTCTTGAAATTTTTTTGTATTTTTTTTATGCGATATGATAGTATGTCTTTTCATTTTCTCTATTCACTTCATAATTTCATCTATCTATATATAATATACCTATTTTTACGGACAACCGAAAAATATACAACTTTAATATCTGTAAATAAATGTGTTCCAATTAGCAAACATGTTTCTCAGAATAAAAAGTACTCGATTTAATTAAATTCGCTATACGTACCTATTTCCAACCTAATAGTTTGTTATTTTACATATCGATAATTATAAGTTATGCAGTGTATATTGTGACATGTAGACCTACTTCATTATTCTTCCATGTTATGAGGAAGTTTTATGATGAAGAAATTTTTAAATTGAAAATTTTAAAAATTAAAAAGTTTAGATTAATTTTTAAAAAAACAAAATAAGAAGATATTTTAATTAAAAATATCATCGTAGAAAATTTGTTTAAATAAGAAAGATTAAAGAAAACATTTTTTAGAGTTTGATATTTATTGAAATAAAATTTATGGAAACAAAAACTGATTTTAACGTTTTACAGGATGAACCTCCTAATACATGTAATTAAATTTAAATTTTTGAAAGGATTTAAACTTTCAAGGTAATTTGAAAATATAAAGAATAATAAATAAATACTTAATTAAAAGTTTATTAATAACCTCACTCCAGCTCACGGAAAGATATTCAGTTGTAACAACATACAAACGACATAAATAAAGACTTATCTTCCACAGAATCTTATTCAAATTTTGTAGACTTGTGGGAAAGCCAGAATGAGATTGAAGTTGAGAATAGTGAAATCTAAATTTCCCACGGCGAAGATGAGAATGGTTGCAACAGAAAAATAATACGCATTATAACTCTGAATTCGAAGTTTTTGATATTTATCATGATGAAAATTTGATAGAAAGTACTGTTGGTGCAACTTAATGAACATAACGGAATATTGGCCATTTCCACGAGATTCAAAGATGAATCAGGTTCAACAGCCTATGTTAAGATAAAGTTCTAAAACAATGGCGGACAGTTACAAGATCACAGCTATTCTTTCCTATCAATATTATATATCCGTGGAGCATAAGGCTTTGAAGCCTTCATATTTCTTGTCTCAGAAATAGGAATCAAACTTCTTTTTGCAAACAATGTTCAGAGATGTGTTTATAGTGTTAAAACATGTTCCCGCAGATGGTCTCTTCAGGTTTCTTTTAACATATTGAATTAAGCAGCAATCAACGCATATATATTATATAAAGATATCAATAAAAGAATTATTTTTCAATTAACTGAGCAACTTTTTAAGAGCGAAAGTTTTGCCACATTAAACTTTGTAAGAAACCTAAGTCGAAAAATATTTTTGTTAAGGGTAACAAGTATGTGTGCGAAAAATATACATTCAAGTTTGCGTGTAATGTATGTAACAAATGTATTGAATAAATTTCTTTTAATAAATGGCTTTAGTAAAAATAGGTATACAAAATATCCGTAAATCTAGTGTTAAATAAAATATGCTAAAAATAAAGAATTTTGATAGAATACTTGAGAAATTTTACGAAGTATATATTTAATGACGTAAACTGAAATTTTGAAGTCATTATTGTCAATAAAATTTCCAATCATTCTGACATTTTCATGTGACACTCTGAGTTATATTTACCTGCTCGAGGTGTCCTCAATCACCTGGGAACCTTTGATGTCATATCTTAGCTGTAAGAATGGTATTCCAAGAGTAATAAATTGTTCTTTACAAAAAATATAAAACTAGACAAGATCGAATTGTCTTTACAAAAAATAAAAGGTTGAATACTCACAACTTGTAATACCACTTATGATTTTTGGCTACCATCAACAAATTTAGAATTACTTCTCAATGAAATTAAACATCAGACAGTTATATTTAAAATACAATAATAAAATATTACACATGAAATATATTGAATAGATTAACAGTTTCACTATATGGGCCATATTAATTTTAATTAAAAGCGAAATACAGTTACTACAGTTATCCGCCATTTAATACATTTTTTTAAATAAATTTTTTATTGGATTTTTAATAAATTTTATTATTTTTCACTTTAAAAGCCGCCATTTTCTAGAAACCGCCACCTTTGTTCACAGTCCCGCTTTTGGCTGATAAGAAAATAGTAACTGTATATTAAACTATTTATAAAGAACGACAAATATTTATATACTGCGAAGAACAGAAAATAGAATAGAAAATATTCTATATTGATAGGAATGTAAATAATTTTTTAAAAAATTAACGAGATCAAATAAATTATCACTGTTACATGTATAAATGCTGATAATAATTAATTATAAATATAAAAATAAACGAATATGATGTTATCATTTATCATCTCACTATTATCGGGGAAATGAAATAAATAAACACAGACCGTAGTCCACTGAAATAAAGTAACAATTTCCAAAAACTGATAATTTTTTTATTAATAATGCAATGAATATAATTTATATTAAACCTGCATATCATTTCGTCTGGTGTTATACTTAACTATGTTTATATTGTGATTTATAATTTTTTTACCGACTGATAAATCATTTACTGGACAATTTAATACTAAAATTAATTAAAAATTTGAGAAAAATCAAATTGATTTTTTTTTAAATTTCCATGGGAAATATTGGGGTAAAATTTATTAATTGATGAGATTTAGTAGTCAAATAAATTTTCAGTGGATAAATAAATTTAGTGAAAAATAAATTTCGTTAATTTTAAGGATTTTTTAAAGACTATTTTGCCTTGATTAAAACTGACCTTCTGATTTTTGATTATAAACTTCAAAGAAGCGAATTTAATAATTATATGACAGCATTAATTTTTTCTCACTGGAAATATAATTAATGACCAAATTTGCTGATAAGGAGTATTTTTTTATTTTCTTTCATTAATTTTACGATAAACACTCAAATAATCTAATCAATATCAGAAAATTGTACATTTCCAATAATTTTCTTTCGGAATAATTAAACTATTTTTCTCTGGAATATAGCAATAAAACATGTTAAATTTTTTTAAACATTATGGATAAGTACAAAATGTTTCATTACTTAAATGATCATGTGATCACCTGACAATAAATATTTAAACATTTTACTTTATCTACATTTAATGTCGACAATAGATAAATGTATAATAATTATCCCAAATTTTCAACACTGTCTTTACTAAGTGTTATTGATCTATTAATTTTTTTAGATGATAATTCATTTTATAAAATGACAAGAAAAATAAAATAGACAAAAATTGAAAATTCTTTGTAAAAATTTCCCTAAAACTTTTACCTTTAAAAACATGACTAATAAATTCTTTGAAAAAATTACACTACAAATTTCACCTTTAAAAAACATAAAAAAATTATCGATATAACTATACTAAAAATTTTATTTAAATAATTTTATCATGTAATTTTGCCAACTTTAACTTTCAAAATTTTTAACTAATTTTAACAAATTTTATGGTGATGCGACTCTTTGATAACATATGCCAAGTTGTGGCGGCCCCAACAATAAAATTAATAGTTTTGCTCCTCAGTCACTCCATTTTCGCCGCTAGCTATTATGTTTTTGACTTCTAAATATCTGATTTTATTTATATTTTATACTATAAAGTATAATATAAATTTAGGCGTAAAATTTAAAAAGATATTAAGAAACCACTGACTAGCGTGAGCGAATTATTTTCAGATGGTCTCAGGCTACACCTGGCAGATTGTCACGCTACCCCTGTTGGAGTCGCGACCCACAGGTTGGGAACCACTGATCTAGAGCCTACATTTACCTATAGAAAATAAATAGTGAGACAAATATGGCATGTGTCTTTTATTGAGTTAAAAATAACACTGACTATAGTGTGACCATCGTAGTCAATTTGAATCACTTTTAATTTTAGGCTTTTTATCGAGAGCTTATTTTTTGGATGAAAAAAATTGCTCTAGAAAATTTAAAAATTAAATACGCGCAAAACAATTTAAAAAAAATATTCGGAAAAAATTGGAATTCGAAAAATAAACACACACAAAAATCAATTATCTTGATTGCATAATTATGTAACCAAGGTTAATCCGGATTGATTACCTAATTTATCCGTCGCCACGAGGGGATACTGTACCAGAAAGCTACTAACTAACTACTTGTATAAAACAGATTATATAAGATAATTGCATAATAATATTTACAGGTTGAAGATTTTGGGTTAGAAAATTATCAAGCGAATTCCGTTTTTCGCTGAATTTTTCAGAATGATTCCGATTTCTAAGTTTTGTCGTTGTTTCAATGGGGAATTCTCAAAGTAAGTGTTTCCAAAATCATATCCTGTTATGCTTTACTTTAAAGATCCAATCCCCAAGTAGGTCATTAAGGATGTCACGAAGATCTTGTTTTATTCTCGGTTTTGACGGGAATTTATTACAAAACATAATATGCGGTAGTATCAATTATGTTCGAGTGGCGTTTACTAATCTTTAAATGAGTGCCATTGTTATATGCATGTCATAATAATACATTATTAATTAAAAGATTAGACACAAAGCGGAACTTATAATTTTAATAGTATCATAACCCCAACTTAATGTTCCACAATACTGTCTAATTCTTAATATAAATTGCCAACTATTCATTTTCCATTCCCTAAACCACCTGCTCGATTATCAATTGTTTGCTTATGACAAGCAATATTTTTTAATTTTCCCAAAAAAGCCATACGTTTTTGTGATTATTAGAAAGTACTGATAACCCTATATTTTTTTCATAAATTTGACAACTTTTTCAACAATTAAATTTCATATGATTTAAATTTAAATAATTAATTACAATTTAAATCCAATTATATTGAAAACAAAAAATGTATATTTTACGAAAATTGAACCTGAAACATGAAAATATTTGGAAATTGATTTCAAACAAAGTTTTTTAAAATGCTTTAAAAGGAACAGAGAAAAATCAAAGGTAAAATAAAAAATGGAATTTTATAAATTAATCATATATTTTGCATTCTATTTTGTAAAGTGAAAACTCATTTCTCAAACGCATTTATCATTTCAACGATATTATTCCCTATCTTCTAAAGCAGTGTTATTCAAGATGTGTCGAGAAAAAATCTGCAAAAATTTAAAATTACTAAGGTTTTAATAAAATCGAAAAACGTGAAAGATTAAAGATGATTGACAGTGAATTAAGAGTGTGCTTAACAAGCAACGAACCGCGTTTTGAGCTCATATTCGCAAAACAAAACGCTCAAGTATTTCATTAATAAATATTAAATGTGGACGATTTTTGAAGTGTATTGTTTTTTCTTATAAAATATTTTAATTTTTTTCGAAAGTACCGTGATCGATTTTATGTTTATTTAGTGTGCCGTGCGCAATTTTCAGTTGGACAACACTGTTCTAAAGTATATCATTAATTTAAAAAAAATTAATAAACATAGTAAAAAATCCTTAATATTCAATTATTTTAATCGTTTTTAACACAATGACATAGTAATTAAATAATTTTTTCTCATAAAATGTTTTAATTGGATTTATAATAAAATTAATGTTTACATGTATATTTTTTAAAAATAATTTTATTATCATTTAGCTGAAATACATAAGTTGCGCTAATGTAATTTATCCACTATTAAAAAAAAACGAATAATTCAACTGTAACGAGCATGGAATTTTGTGTTTATTTGATAGAATATTTCAAGTTTAGAATCTGGATGAATGTTCAACACTGAATAGGACATTTTTCATAATTTATATTTTTTTGGGGGAATTTCTGATATTGATTAATTTTAATTTTCAAATATATCTTATTTTAACTTTCTCAGCAATATTTTCCTCTTTCAAGTATATATTTAAGATTTAAAAATTAACACCCCCAAATTATGGTTTGGGAACCTTATTGATGGTATACCAATATTTAAACACAGGAAAATATAATCATACGATGAGATAAGCACAAATTTCCGAAATAAATTATATATAACCAATGTACCGAAAAGCATACAATTCAAAAAGCGGAGAAACCAAAAATTGATAAGCTCTAACGATATCAATTTAGTAATTTAATTATATAACCAATAATAATTTGCTAAAAAACTTATTTTTACTATTATTACTTAAACTCAATTTATAATATGAAAACTTTATTCTTTATATTTTTGTTAAATAAATGTTTAACAAATATCATTGAATAATAATGAGTATTAAAAAACGCTTTACTGTGATACTTTGGCCTGTTTTTCAAATAATTTCATTATTGAGGGTCAACTATTATATAAGACCACTCTGAGTTCGTGTTTTAAGGAAATAAAGTATTAAATATTTTAATAATCACAAAATTTTCGTAACGGACTGATTATGAAACTCTGATCTACAACATTTAGTTTTTTGTAATTTTAATCGTCAAATAATTATTAAAGAGATCGTATAATGAAGACTAATGAAACTTTACTCAAAAAAGTTTCATTCTAATACTTTTAGGCTTGTAAGTTTATCACGACTGCATCAAAAACAACTACCAAACAAAATCAAATGATCCTCTTTATAAAACACAACTTTATTTTTTTAGTTGTCAGAGTTAGAAAATCCGAAAATAACAAGTTAAAGTTCAAATTAAAATCGAATTTTTATTTTTCTCAACTGTTTATCACCAAAAAGTTCAATATTTTTTTTGATGTTGGAATTTGTTTTAATTTTCAATTGTTTGTTTAAAATTTTAACTTTGTTATTATGTAATATAAAATGTAAGCCGTAGTTTTCCGATCGCTGATTATTATTAGAATTATTATTAATCTAAATAAAATTCACCAAAAATACATTTAAATTTTCAATGCAAGCCACGTTTTAATTAAATAATTCCGAAAAAAATATGAAGCATTGAACATTATCCAAATGCCACAATTATTGTATAAGCAACTACTTTTAAACATTGACATAGATATGTGATCGACATTAAATCATGCTTATCCCTAACGGCTGCTTGATCTCGTTATCTATGTCACAACAGCTATGCGATTAAATTACATAAGCACATGAAAACGCTGCAATTAAAAAATGAAATAACTAATAAATAAAACCCTGAACAAAGAATATCATAAATTTTTCAGTATCTCAAAAACATAATTAAAAAATTTAGAGTTAATTTCTATTCTCTCAGTTATATAATTTTTAAAATTAAATTATAGAATAAAGACATTTTTCCTTCATTTCAATATTAAATAATTGGAAAATTTTTAAATATTTAAAGATTTCTTTCTACTAATTTTTTTTCTCTCATTTCATAAAAGTAATGAATTTTATGTTTTTAAATATAACTTAATGTTTTATTAGTCTGGTCCACTATTTAGGTAAATCCATAATTCTTGCGCATAGAAATCTAATGAATTTCTTTCGAAAAATTTGTTTATGTTTTATAAACCATTAAATCGTTTCCCAAATGAACTGTTTAAGAGAGATCGAAATAATCTGCGCAATATCTGGTAAGTAAGAAAAGACGTGTTAAAAAACATTTCAAAAAAAAACAATATTCTATTAAGGTCTGTTTAACAAACCCTTTTCTAAATAGAAATTTCGACCGTCTAGATTGATCGTGTTCAGATCCTTGTAATTAATTTAAATATCAGAGGTGAAATGCTACATGCATAAGAATGACTACATATCACTCCATATTCAAAGTTCTTGATCACGGTCGACTGAAAGGGTTAAGTAATATTAAAGAGTAGAATGCATACAAAGAATGATGTTTTTTGGAACTTGGAAATTGGTGTTCAAAAAAATCACATGTAGGTATGAGAAAAATTATTACAATTTTTTTAAAATATAAAATGTTTAACTGTAGACATTTGATCAAGTGTTTAAGAATAAAAGTTATTTTTTAAAAATAATTAATTTTTAAAATTAATTAAATATTTTAAGGACTTTTTTTAATTTTCACCTCTGATTTCTTTTTATTTATAAAAGACATATTTTTTACAAAATTTTTGACTATGAATCAGATTTATTTTTCGGCAGAGCCTTTTTTATATAATAAATAAATCTGATTCATAGTCAAAAATTTTGTAGAAAATATGTTTTTCATTAAATATTTGTTTATGATTTTTAAAACTTATTAAATTTGTTCGAGTGAGTCATTTAAATTGAGTAATTTGAATTCTTCGTTGATTTGGTCAGCTATGTCGGCTAATGTTTTGATGTCGGTGTTGTAGTTTGCAGCTGATATTAGGCATATTTCATGTGGCATAACGCACACGAATAGTTCTTTTACTATGTCGTTTAATCCTGAACTAGTAATGTTGGGTTGTAGGTATTCTAATGTTTGTTTTAGTTGTCTGAGGGTTTGTTGTTTCCCAGTTGTATGATATTTAGCATTTGTCTTTTAATTATTTTGTTTTTATATGTCGCTTTTTGATATTTCATCGATTTGGTTGGCGATTTCATTGAGTTGCTTGGTAGTGCTTTTATTAAGTTGGAGCAAAAGGTTTTTATAAATTTAATTCCCGAAAGTGTTAGGGTTAATTTAGAAAAATCAAGCCACTTTTGGGGTATTCCATTTTTGCCGGTGATGTAATTAGGGACGTTCGGTTTTGGGTTTATTATTGAGTTTATTGAAAAAGGATTAGCACATGGGTTTGATTGGAGTATTTTCTTGTTTCTAGCTGTTGCAACTTATTGCCAAAAAGGGTTGTTGGAATTTGTTTGTTTGTTTAAAAAAATGATTTTCATTTACTGCGTTCAGCCAAAAGTGCATTTATTTTTTATACCTCTATATTAGGTATTCAAAAAGTGATAGTGGTGGAAAAAATTTTTAATTTAATTTAAAAAAATTATAATAATACTGCAACATTATAATTATAACTCTAACAATAATAATAAAAATAAATAATATTACAGGGTATTAAAGGAGGAACACAATCACACCAATTCAAATAAAAATATATGATACATTTATTATTATTATTATTATTATTATTATTATAACAAAAGTAGCATCATATAATCTAAAATAAAACCGACCTTATAACGGGTGCATATACAAATAATTATATAAATATATAATTTGGCTTATTAATAATTCATTAAAAATATTACAGTCATAATAAATGGAAGCGTTATTATTCAATTACTAAAAGCAATTATTTATATTATAATATCATCAGAAATCCAATATGGAAAATAGTAAAAAGAGAGAATGAGGGTTACTCAATTAATAAAATATTGCATTGTGTCTAATAATAATTTTTAATTCTAAATGGAAAGCTGCTTACCATCACAGAGAAAAGCGGGTTCTCCACCGTTACCATCAATTGGAGTAAAATATGGACACTCAGTTTCCACTGTTGAGCACCAATCTGGACAGCTTTTAATTCCAATCAAGGCCGACTGAGTTTTTGAATTCTTATTCAAATTTGCACTTTCAGAAGAATCTGAGTTTGAGTTTGAGTTTGGAAGAGTTAAGGAAATGTAAATGTCAAATTGATTAGTACAAAGCCATTTCTTGTATGCCATCTAAAAATACAATATAATGAAAAATAAAGCAAAATAGATAAATAAAAATTTCTATGAATAACAAATAATAAAATTTAGATATTACAATTTTTTTTAATAAAAAAATAGATGGTTGGTACTGCCCAGTATAAAATAGCAAATGTTTTGAATGGATTATTAAAACCAGTTATGTGATCAGAGTTTAAATGTAAATATGGTTTTGCATTCGTTTCCTGCATTACACAATTACGCAGAGAAATTATGAATGGTATTATCGTTTCGTTTGATTAGAGCTTTTTATAAACAGTTAACATTGTATTGACATGTGAAACGGAGAGAAAGTCATCAATTGCCTAATTGAATTTATTAATCCAGTGCAAAGATAAACACTATGGGACCGAGATTTATAGAAAACCAACTGCTACTGGTCTTTACATTAGAAAGAAAGTTTTTGTGAATTTATGTATAAATAATATTAGTTGAAAGGGTTGATTTATTTTTCATGGTCTTTATCTTCTACTTTTATTAATTCCCTAAAAGGTGTTGGATGAGTTGTTGAGAAAGAATTTTGTATTCAAAACCATTTTCATTAATTATGGTAAAAGAGGCGATTTACAAGTTGATTAAAAATCCAAAGAATAATGTTTGAGAATATAAATAGTATTAATAGTGTATATAAAAATGAATAGCTTAAATTTCTGTTGGTGTTGACGTACTAGGAAGGTTTTATAAATTGTTAAAGGAAGATAAATAAACAGCTGGGAAATTTAAATTATCAGATCATTTCAAATTTGTGTAAGGTACGTAATATGTTCATTAATAAGTTAATAGCTCCGTTTGAATTGTGCTAGGATCTCATTTATCAATTTACAAGCAATGCCACATACATTTGAAAGACTTCCCGTCACCTTTGTACTCACATTCTTGACCTTTGTCGATTGAAAACATTGACCAATATTAGCGAGTACAATAAAGGTTGTATGAATGAAAAAGCCATATCTGATTTTGAAATTATATTTAAGATTTTTAATAACTATTGGTAACATTGGGATATGAAAAGTCATTGGAAAATTAATGAGCAAAATTTTATGAATACAAATGTTTTTAAATAGCATTATTGATAAATTTGAGATAAATTAAAATATTATTGCTTGTTTTTATAATTTTAATATTTAAATTTAAAAACTTTTATAATATAAAATTTATTTGACAAATAAAATATGTTAAAAGTTAATTTAAATAATTAACAAATTCT
The DNA here is from genome assembly GCA_022537955.1 of Schmidtea mediterranea. Lineage (NCBI taxonomy): Eukaryota > Metazoa > Platyhelminthes > Tricladida > Dugesiidae > Schmidtea > Schmidtea mediterranea. The sequence continues at coordinate 95,420,538 of CM039681.1, forward strand.
AAAAAGGTGTATGGAAATTAAAATTCACAAAATATAGTGAAAACAATGATTTGACCGCTTCTAATCCATAACAATGCAATTTATTTTTTATGAATTTGTTTAAGAAATTTAGATATACTTAATTCAAATTAATTACTGATTCGATGTTTTTTTGTCATTTTTTGAATATATTTTTAGAAGATTTATGAATTATTACATTATTTTAAGATACCAATAAAAATAAAAGCAAAATATTATGTTTTATTTCAATCTTTATAAGAATGCAGCAATAAAATATTAAAAACATTTCTTGTACTTAATCCGAATTTTAATAAGTCATCATCAAACGATATTTTAAAGTAAAATAGTTGGATATAGAAAAATTATAAACAATTTAATTCATCAAAAGACAAATGATTAAGTTTTGCTTCTTTACTAAAATTAAATTTATAATCTAATAATTATTAAATACATGAAAATAACGTTTTAACAATCAATCTTTATTCATACTCTTTATAATTGTTGCTGTCAAATATTTCTAAACATTCTTTAGTACATCTCTCAAGCTGTGTTTTCTTGAATTTGGATAATTATCATAATTACAAAATTTTATTCAGAGCAGATTTAAATTTGTTTATAAATATTATGATAATAAATATTTTCATGGCATTTAAAATTTTTCAATATCTTATCTTATTTCTTTCAAGTAACCGATTACTTAAATCTCATTTAAGATTTTTTTAAAATTAGCTAAATATGTTTTAAACTAAATTTATATGATAAGGACTTTTTTTGTTTTTCACCTCTGATTTCTTTATAAGGGACATAATATTTTCTACGAAATATGATTCATAGTCAAATTTTGTAGAAAATATTATGTCAATTTATATGTATAAGAAAAATTATAATTATTTCTGTATTACTAAATTATTATAGTGTGGAAGTGTAAATTTCAAAACGAGTTTTATAAGCCTTTACTCCAAGTTTTAAAAGAAGATTATAAAAAAATGTCTTACAACAAAAGATCCGATTATTCACTATTCAAAATTTATTTCTTTGTTTAAAATAAAATAAAATCGAAAATTATCTATTAATATAATTTGCAACAGCGCAATAAATATTTATCGATATTATTATTTAAGATTATAAGAATTTAAGAAAATAATTCCATAAAAGATAAATTAACATAAGACATATGTTATGAATCGTCAAGTTAAAGTGCACAATCACCTTTTATTTTAAAGTATAGATTATTTAAATACTAAAGACAAAGAATAACAGTAAAATAAAAGATCGGGCTGGTTCCAATTGATAAAATTTAATAAAATCACTACTGTAAAACGAATAAAAAACTCACGTTTTAATGCAATAATTTAAAAATTATAACTTAATATACTAAAATTATCCAATAACATTTAAGAGAAGTGAAAAGATAATACAATAAAATTGGCAGCATGCCACAAAATGAAATTTAAATATACTAATGACGATTTATTTCAAATATATTTATTAAAAAATCGAATGATAAAGTTTAAAAAATAAGAAACATTTGAACTGTGTTTTAATAATATCAAAGAATGAATATGAAGATTTTTTAGATATTTCATTATCCAAGCTTGTCAAATCTATTGTAAAAGTCAAAAATTATTTATATTCAAAATCCTGTTAAAATTTCCAAAGTCAAAGAAACAATTTCTCGAAATTAAAAAATGCAAATATTATATATCAATTTAGAATTTTGTATAAAAAATCTAATCCTAGCATCTATTGGATATATGTGATGTTTGTATAAGGGAGAGCTTGTATGTGTGTGTGTGTTATGCAGAAAATTCCATTTTAATCATTGATATTATAGAGAAGTGAATTTGTCAGAAATTTGTAATACAAAATCAGATATAATACTAATTATATTTTACTAATGGTTCTAAGAATTAAAATTTGTGATATTTTCGTAGTAATTTCCATTGAAAATTATCAATTGATGAACATGTTACATTAATTTATTATATGGTAAAAGAAAGACACTGACAAGGATATTATGAAAATTGTTAGAAAAAACTCTTGAAACAAATCTAATTTGTAAAATTTATAAAATGTGTATTTTTCTCATTAATTTGTTGACCATATTATGTACAGCCAGGATAAGCTCTGAGTAGTTTTAAAATAACGTTAAATTTGGTATAATATTATCTATATAACTTTCTTAAATGTATGGCTGTAGTGTTGTTATGTATTTTTATTGATATTAGGACGTTTTGAAGAAGTATGGAGAATGAACAAGGAGTAGCAACATATATTGCACATGAAAAACAAAAATAATGTTCTTAAATAAATTGTAACCAGAGTCATAATACAATTTATTTACAAGTGATTATTCTTAATTTATCTAGTACTTAGTAAAAATGTTTACACATTACTAAAAAAATATCTTTACAGCTTGACATAAAAAATCCAAATGCTTCATCAAACCAATAAGTACCTCAAAAACTCGTATTGAACATAATAAAATAAAGGATGACACTGTTGGATGGTAAAGAAGTAAGAGGGAATTATTTTAGCATTGCTTACTTTAACTACATACTTTTAGAATTTTTTGGATTTAATCTCATAATAATAATTTACTTGAAAATATTAGTTTGCCTAAAGATTATTATACAGTTTAATTATATACAATATTCGTTTATTACTGTGATAAATATCGGCTTAACATACACAAAACTCTGAATTATAGACACAGTTTATGGAACCAGCAAACTTTACTGATATATAATATCAACTTAATGGCATTTTATAAGAAATTAATAAAGATTCATTGTTTTTTAATTCTCATATTCTCAAATAAAATAAAATTTCATCTGGATGGTGCTATAAAAAGTCATTGTTATCAAGTATGGGATACGCAGTACATTATGATAAATATCTTACTAAAATTCCTACTAATCCTAAAGTTATTTTTTTTCAATTTCAAAAACATAGGTTATTTTTAGATGGTAAATCTGTAAATAAAAGAATTTACTATAACTAGATTGGTTTTTAATAGAAAAATAAATGACAATTATATTAAAATGATGAAAATCGATTTTTAATTAAAAATTTTTCTAACAAAAAAATATAAAAAAACGATTAAGAACATTTTAAAAATTTCCCAGAAGAGCGGTTAAAAGACACGGACCTTTTGAATGGGTCTGAGACCATCAAACAAAACACCACCAGGTTTTTATTCAGAAATATCAAAAAGCTGAAATTTGTAATATATATATATAATATCATAAAGCTTTGAAGAATTGATAAATCAAGAATTGCAATAATTTTGGAAACATATAGACATATTAGATTGGAGGTCCTATTGCATAAAAGTATTTTAATTAAAAACAATTATGACTTCAATATCTTTTAATAAAAATTAATTTGGTTGCAGGACCGATAAAAAATTAAATTTGAATTTTTCGTTTATTATAATTACACTAGTAAACAACGGGTTTAATATTGTGAAACATTTTGATTATTTATATAATATAAGTTATAAATAATTATTTTATTTTGAGTGCACTGTTATCATCTGTAGAATCAAATTTCATCGATGTCATGTAATCTTGATTGATTATGATACATTTATTTCTATTTATTAGATCACACAGGAAATTTTTTCGGTAAAAAATTAAAATTCTAAATTCAATTTGATATAGAAATCCTAATTTAGAACTAAATCATGACATTTATAACAAAAAATGCTACACCTTAACAGGTGCTTAATACAAAATGGAAAAGAAACCAGCATAAAATTGTGTTGAGAATTTGGTCAATTTGTTCCCTTAACCACCATGTAGTTAATTACCTCGGAAAATGGATTCAAAATTTGAGTCTTTTCTCCTAGTAACAACAATAATTGAAATTAAAATTCATAAAGACATGAAAGAAAAACATATCTTAAAAAAAAACTTTTGATTGACATTGTGTTTTTAAAATAAAATACTGGTTAAAAAGTTTTCGGTTGTTTAAGTAAATTGGAGAAGTTTGAAAATATCAAATTTTAAATAGAAATTAGTTGTTTTGTTCAAAATTTCTTTGTTTTATAGCAGATAAGTTTACAATGATTGAAGAGATTTCTGATGATAGCAATAGTTTTTGCAAGTATTATATCAGATGGAAAAAGAATATCTCATTTTTATGATTTGGTAATGACTCATAATTTAATTCGGCCTAGTCTAACAGTTCAATGGATGCCAGATATAACTAAACTCGACGATAAGGATTATTTTACTCAACGAATTATAGTTGGTAAACTGAAGAACAAGATTATTTTCTCATTGAATTAGTGACTGTACCAAATGAATATAAATGCGTCGAATCCAGACATTATGGTGCTGAGAAAGATGAATTTAAAGGATATGGTTTAGTCACTGCTCATACAGATATTAGTATTAAAATTAATCATAATGAATATATAAATCGGGCTAGATATCGACCTCAATGTTCTAACGTAATTGCAACTATATCATCTAATGGAAATTTATATTTGTTTGATTATACGAGACATCCCAGCAAGCCAGATCAAAGTGGCAAATGCAAGCCTGATCTCGTTCTTCAAGGACATTCTCAGGAAGGTTTTGGATTTTCTTGGAATATCAAAAACGCTAGTGTAGTACTTAGTTCTGCAGTGAATGGAACAATTCAATTGTGGGATATTAATTTTACTAGAGAAAATAAAATGGAATTCATCAAATTTGGCAAATATTCAAAAAAAAATCAATAGTTACCAAAATGACGCTCGATATATTAAATAAGCACTTGTTGACGGAATATTAGAGGGATCATATTTACTAAATAATGAAAAAATGTTATACATTTAATTATTTCTTGAAAATAATTTTCTTGAACAATAGAAAAAACTAAACTATGATGTAGATTAAGTTTGCTCTAATACTTCAACAAAAGAAATTAGCACATAATCCTTTTACATTTGATTTATTTTAGCAACTATCAAGAATGTTATACGGAAAATTATTTAATAATAAAAAATCCACAAGATAACTGCTATAGCATTCCTTGTGACACAATCAAACTCTAAATGAGCGTTCTCAGACTTCAAATTATTTTTTCATGGCATCAAAACAATTTAAATAGTTTTGTTGAAAAATATTTTACTTCGATTAAAATTAATCTTTTAAACAAATAATTACAAAAGATTTAAATGAATTATAGCGGCCTGATGTGATAAATAGTTTTACTGTTAAAAATAGCAGGTAAAATCACTACGTTAAATAATTTCGAAAGACCTTTTGAAAAGTCTAGGAACTGAAATAATTCACGACATTCAATTCAATGATGGTCCTATGCATTCTTTAAACCTCATAAAAACTAATTTATATATATTTAAGGTGACCTATACAAGCCATTTTCTGGGAGATGCTGAAAATTCTAATACCATCAATTAGCAAATATCAGGGAAAACATGATAGAGCAATCAGTTTTAGGGAAAAGTCAATTAATATTAATAATCTCATTCAATTAAAGATAAAAATGTCTAAAAAACAATTAAACTATTTCATTTATCTTCACTCTCCTTTCAAGCTAGATCAATATTCTGTACAACTACTTTCAGATGTTTGCAAACTCTTGAAAAATGATGTAAAGAATATTCGTGTTAAAAATAAAATACTGATATACAGTTTGAAATGAAATAAACATAAAATAGGCCAATCGAGAAAAATTATTATTTTACTAATTAAATTATTTAACAGGTTATGAAAAGTTTAATCCATTAATACCATTTAAATCTTCAAACTAAAATTTTTAATAATTAAGATTAAAAATTAATTCGTCTTGCAAAAGAAAATTAATGTTTTGCCTATGAAAAATAATGAATATCAATATTAAATTATAAAACACATAATATATTATTTCACAAGACATCTAAAAGATCGATATTTAAAATACTTATTAAAAATTGAATGGAAAAAATTTACACTAAGGTTATTTATATAGTGAAATTAAAATTGTTGATACGTCATTTGATTGTATTTGTTGTTTATTTTGTCTCAATATTCTTAAAATAATAATTAATTTTTCAGTGTTTAAAATTTTTCTATTTAGAATTAGGTAGAAAATACGATTTATTTACAATTTAATTTTGCTACACACTATTTATTATTATTATTTAAAAATAATTTCGATTTAGAGTTCCAAAATTTTTTTGATAATAAACTCTTTCAGGAATTTCTCAACTTTGTATCGACCTTACTATTAAAAAATAGATTATTAAAACCGTAAATGCAATCAGAGTTTAAATATAAAGATAGTTTTGAATTTGTTTCACACATTGCTCAGCTAAACAGACAGTGTGAATGAGATTATGGTTTCGTTTGAAGTTTGTAGTTTGTTTATGATTGTACCTTTTTTCGATACGATTAACTTATGTTGTAGAATGAAGACGTCTCTGGACATCACATTTTGGATGAAAGGGCATTTCTTAAACTTCTGAAATTTGCTATTTCAAATGTCAATTTTCTTTTCAATAATGATATCAACAATTAATTGGAGTAGCACCAACAATGGCATTAATGTATTTGTCTAGTTTAGAAAAAAATTGCTTCTTTCCAATTTGAGAAACCCATTGTTTATGAACTGTATGTGGATGATATTTTTGTTGTATTTTAAAACAACGGCATGTAGAGCCTTTTTTGAACAGAGAGAAAGTCATCAATTGTGTTATTGAATTTATTAATCCAGTGCAAAGATAAACACTATGGGACCGAGATTTATAGAAAACCAACTACTACTAGTCTTTATATTTTTCCAGAAAGGTTTTGTGAATTTATGTATAAAAGATATTAGATAAACATTGGAGACTTCCCGTCATCTCTGTACTCACGTTCTTGAACTTTGTCTATTGAAAATATTGACCAATATTACCGAGCACAATACGGGTTGTATAAGTGAAAAAGCCATGTCTGATTTTAAAATTTTATAAGCTAGTTTTAATAATTATTGGTAACGTGTTATATGTGAATCTTCATTGGAAAATAATGAAAAAAATGTTATGAATACCAATGTGTTTAAATAGCATGATTGATAAATCTGAGATAAGTTAAAATGTTGTTGCTTGATTTTAATATTTAAATTTAAAAGCTTTTATAAAAAGTTTTATAAAATTTATTTAACAAATAAAATATTATTTTAAAGTTAATTTATCTGATTTAAAAATTCTAAAAAGATGTATGGAAAATATAAAATTCATAACTATTTTTGGTTTTTTTTTTACCTGATGATGACAGTAAAAGTAACTGAAACGTAAAAATAAATAGTAAAAATATATTTTAACAAGATTTTTGTGAATTGATGCTGCTACCATAGAACCCGTCGTTTTGATTCAGATTTTTAATTCACGTTTTTTGTCGACCTCTAATAAACCCATTTTCAACATTATTTCGACTCCTTGGGGTTAATATAGAACATTTTGGAGACTTGATCTAGATGAATTAGGCTTAATAAGTCGAATTTTTTTAATTTATTTCTGTTCTTACTGATGACAAATTTTTCACTATATTATTATTGTTAATAATACAAATATATTTCGACAAGCTTTGGGAAATTAATAATTGTATTAATCATTCAAACAACATGATTCATTATTAAAACGTAGAAAAATTCATTTAAACTTTATCTGATTACTGTGACACTTCAACTCCCACTATATGAAATTAAATAATTACTGAAATGAGTCATAAATTATTAAATTCGTTTGAATTAATAATTAAATTTCAAAATCGTAATTAAAATCAGTATAATCATTGAAAAAATATATACAATTTGTTCCATTTGTGAAAAGAAAATTTCCAATGAAATATCGGAAAGTAGCATACAATCGGAGACTGAATCTAACAAATACAGACAGTCTCGTACTTGTGCAGAGTTTCGTTTTGCGATGAATTTTTTATCCGATTTTCTTTCCTTATTAAAAAAATATAATGATTTTTATTTTTCAATTTGGCATCGAGGTCCAAATTCATTTACTTTAAGATCAGCGAAGTCACAGTGATGTCAATGGATAAATGTGCCGGTTTCAAGCGATTTGGTTTATGTTACTTGAATTGTCCAACAAAATTCACTTGCAATCAAATATACAGGTATATTATAAAAAACAAAAATGAGCTCAAAAAAAATACGTACAAGAAATTGAATTTGAGAACCAATTATAAGGTGGATATTAAAAAACTCAATGAACAAAAAACAATAAAATACGTATATTTTAAACAAGTACATTCAATAACATTTTTAATTTTTTTCACCCCTTTCCTTCTATTTTTTGATATTTCATTTATTTTTATTTCTTCTTCTTATTATTTATTAAATAACACTTGATAAAGGCAAATCCGAAAGTTTGTGTTGAGCAAAATAATAATAAAAAGCTATTTTTAAATTGGATTAGTAATTTTATTTCATAGATATTTTCATTTTTAAACATGTCTTGGAAAATTGCTTTTATTTTTTTACTCAAAGTTTTATTAAAACAAAAGGCTTTCCATTTCTTCAGAAAGCATTAGTATCACGTGTTTTAAAAGGTCGTTCAGGGTTTGTTATCACAGTTAAATAAATTTTATTTAAATATTGATCAAATTGTATGACAAAAGATTAAATATGATGACAAATCCTGTATTGTTTCAAAGACTTCATAAATGCACATTTCACAAATAAAGGACTATAAATAAAACTAAAAGTCTTGATGCCAGTTATTGCAATTTTAGATTTTGCATATTTTTTCATTTATGTTAAGGTAGAACATATTAAAAGAAATCATAAGATATAATTACTAAAAAAGAATATCTTCCATGAATTTTAGTATAAGGTCGGAAAATGGAGGTATATTTCGAAAAGTTTAAATCTTTATGATCTCTAGTTGTTTTGCTTAATATATAAGTTGTCTCTGATAGAATTAATACAACATATTATTGCAAAATTAATTACTTATATGTTATAACCAATTTTTCCTTTAAGCTGCACATGTGCGTAGTCGCACACTAATTTTTCGTGAATCGCGCATTTATTTTTGTATTCCGCGAACAATTTGATTGTTCGCCACTTTTATTTCATTTTATTAAACAAATATTGATATAAGATGATGATTTGTATTTTAATTATAGATGATATAAACCATGCAATAATTATTATTGAAAATATTTATTGTTTATTCTACATTTAATTTCATAATATAATAAAGGTTTTCATTATTTATCAAACATTTTTTTATTATATTAACTTTTATAATTTTTTACTAAATATATTATTATTGATATTTAGAAATGGAATTTAATTATGTTTATTATAAAATGTCGTTCAGAGTAGAATTTGTCTCTTATACCGAAAGAATACAAAGATATGAAATACTTCTTTCTTTTTTACTGTGTTATTAAAATGATTTGAAAAGTAATTTAAAAGAGTATTTATTAAAAAATGTTGTCATCAAAAATATGACCATACCCGTCCCATCACTTGCACACTTTTACATAAATTATGAACATTTTGCTCTCTTATACTTTTGTACCGCGCATTCAATGAAAAGATTAGAGGGTACATTCTAATTACTAGAACAAAAAGGTTTACTCGTGTCAAAATCATACAGCTAACGTTTTGCTAAGGTATTTTTTTTTTACAATATTTTAGGAAATTTATTTTTAAGGAAACTTTTCGATATTAGATAACTACTATTTTATAAGTATTGTCAGAAAATAAGAATAGGAGATATGACGATACGAATCTAAGCTTTAATTTTAAATGGGAAGAAGATTATGCATTCATTGATAGAAATGGAAAACTATTGTCTTATTTCCAATCAATCACTCACTCAATATAAAGCAAGTAACTGAAAACGAGACTATAAAAAAATTATACTAAGTTTATTGCTGCTTGTCATCATAATTCTAACTTAAGAACCAATAAACTAAATTCTTTGAAGTCTGGGTTATTTGATAAGTTACAAATAAAAAATATTTTTTGTATAAACATATTTTTAAAATGAATTATGAAATAAATAAAAATAAAATATTTTTTAAATCATGAAATTTAAATATTTAAAAATTAAAACATTTGTCTAATTTCGACTTTCCAAATTCTGAGTTTTAGATTTTGGGCTCTTGTAGGGCTAAAGTCTGGTTTCCTTTGCACTACATATTGATTTATATTATTTTAATTACGCCACAAATTGAAGAACTAATTATGAAGCTTTTATTTATAATAATTTTTTACTTATATATTAAAAACTTCATTGAAAATGTAAATCTGAGATAAAGCAAAACACCGAAATACGAAAGCGAAAACAACTTATTTCAATTAGTGAAAATGTCAGTACTAAATTTTATAAACCAGACAACAGCAAATTTCCGATCACATGGTTTCAAGATATTTATTTACTTGCTTTCGATATTGCGTCGTGATTTTAAAGTGGATTCTGAAGTATAATTTAATATAGAATTGAAATATATATTAAAAGAACTTTTTCTAGTTTTCACCTCTGATTGCTTTTCATTTTGCAATGGCAACTAGAATTTTTTATTGATTGACTTTGAATTAGATGATTTATTGATATTCATAATATAAACGAAGAGCGTTTTTATTGGGTTATGTAAAATTAACGTAAAATTATTCACACGTTCACGTTTTTTTGTTACGAGTAGCATGTGTTTTCCATTGTTAAAATTATTAAACTACACATACATGTGACTTTAAAAATAGCCCATTACGAACGAGTTATATCTTATTAAATATCATGAAATTAACAATTATGTGAACCCATTCTTTAAAAATTTAATTAAAAAAATTTTGAAAAAAATTTTATTCTATATGATATTGATCTTGAAAGAACTTAAAAATTTCAAACGAGGAATTTAGCAAGCACGCATTGCAAGCTTTGAAAACAGATTTCATTGTTAAAGAAACAAAATGAAAACATGACGATTTATGGAGTTTACGTTAACTGCTGTCAAAAAGAAGCATTGGTATTAATATGAATATCTGATTCGCTGAACATCCTTTCCAGTAACAAAAGTTATTTCGTACCAACTTATAAAAGAGTCCACTACTTTTTTTTTACAAAAATTTCCGTTTTGTGATGTTTTCGAAAATATAAAACGGATCTCAAATTTTATAAAGAAATAATAAAACACTTTGTGCAATTGCAACAGAATGTATTTATCGTAAAAAATAGGATCGCGCATATTTTAGAGATTGAAACTAGATAAAAAGGAAACCAATTTTAAGTTATCAATTTTTATATTAAGGTCTATGAAACCAGGTTTAATTGTAGTGTAAAATGACAATAATTAATACATTACAAGTATACAAAATATAAGTTTTATGTAGTCTAGTTACTATGAATAAAGGTTTTGACAACAGTGCTCGACTTTTAATTGGTTATAATATTTCGGTTATAATAAAATTATATAATACAATAAAATTATCATATACTTAATTAGTGAAGTGCAATAATGGATTATCGAGATTACTACTATCCATATCTACTATTCTAGCGAAACTACATCCAAAGGAAAGCAGTTGGAAATTATAGCGGTGAAAGAAACCCCTATTGAACTTGACTTTAGTTAGGCTTTGTAGGGAAACTTAATATGTGTAGCGATGCAATTAAACTGTTTTGAGGATAGTGTCAGGTGGGTAGTTTGACTGAAGTGGTAGATCTCTCAAATGGTAACTCAGATGTCCCAAGATATTGACTAAAACAGGAAAAGCTTCTTCGATCTTGATTTTCAGTACGAATACAAATATCAGCATCTACATCAGAGATTTCCAAACCCACTGACAAGATTTTCTGTTTTTGGTAGACGCCTGTTTCCTTAAAATGGAACATCTACAAAAGTACAAAAAATAAGCTACACGGAAATATTCACTTTGATAGTCTTTTCTATAGAATGAAACTGTAAGCTGAAAATGTGTGTATTTTTATAGTTATATTTCTATTAAAACGACAAAGTGGAAATCGATAACCAAAAATCAATTCTTTTAATGAGATGGATGAATATAATGCGTTGATTGCAAAGCGTCAAAATTTGGTTTCAATTTAGTTAAATGCAACTTTAAATCTCTTCGGAGAGTAATTTGCAACCTGTTTCTTCTTTTGTAATGATATTTACAACCAAACTGAAATCATTTTAAATGAGATATGGAGATAGAAAAGCTTTCCCGCTATATTCCGTAATGTAGGATACGTTTTGGGTATATCTTTTTGAAACCGGAATTTCTAGTATATTTTTTTGAACTCCGCCTTGTTCATATTAACTTACTCCGATTAGCTCTTCTTGTATCATTATATGTTTTACTTCACAGATAATTTATATGTCTAGTATAATTAAGAATTATATAAGTACATAAGTACTATTTGTGTTATGTGAATTATTCCATTTATGGAAAGCCAAAATTTCGGTCACGGGATGCTTAAATTGAATTAATTCTCATGCAACCCTAACTTTTGTTTTTATTGTCATGGACCCCCTGCAGTTCGGAATCCGCCCCTAGTATTCGATATAGCCCACTTTGGGAATACCTGATCTATATCAGTATGTGTTATTAAAATTTTTGGAGTCAAAATATGGTTCGCTGGATATAAAATTGATCAATACTACTCATAGCTTTCTCCGTAATTTTGTATATGTACCATTCCTTATATCATATTTTGACCGGTCTATCCGAAGGCCAGATTAGCAAGAGTCTACGTATAAGTTACTACTTTCTTAAAATAAAATTGATATTACTGTCGCAGATAATTTCCAATTACCAAAAATAATTGGTGCTGGAAATCCCATTTAATATGGAATTTGTCACAATAGCATCTACACAGCTCTAGTTAATGTTAGAATCTGTAATTTTGGCGTTAATACTAAGATGTAAGATCTACAAGGTATTTAAAAGAAAACCTGTTCAATTTTGGTTTTGGGATTGTTGTAAAGTTCCAAATTAATGATCGATACCTAATTTATTTTTATTTCCAATATCAAAAATTTAGAACTGAAAGATTTAAAAATTAAATAAATCCATAATCTTAAACAAATTTATAACTAAATAATTAGAAAATCAAAATAGATCTCATAGAAAGAGTTAAATATTTTACTGGTAGCGTTTTAAATTGGTTTTAATTAATATTTATTAGTAAAAATTCGAATAAAACAAAACAAGAAAATATTACCTCACAATCTTCACAAAATATCACCGAAGAATACCGAACTTCAGTTTTATTTGAACAGTTATTTTTAATAAGACTTTCCACAAATCTTTGGACGTCTCTTTCAATTCTATTGTCTTCTTCCAAAAGCTTATTTAATACATTTACACAATTCTCCTCAGTAGAAAAATGATTATCAATAATTTTGTGAAGAGAATTGTTCAATTTGGCAATATAGCCATTTTCTAACATCCTTAACATGATTGTCGGAATATCATGGAGTGAAGGATTAATATAATCGAATGGAAATAATGACGACACGTTAACCGTTTCAAATTCAGACACCAACATTGAATAGATCACAGACGACACGTGGAAAATATCACAATATCTCAATTTGACTCGAGATAAATATTCGAATCTATTCACAAGAGAATTCGTCCCACATATTGATCTGATATTATCTCTAGTCAAAACCAACGAAAAATCCGTTGGTAAATCATCTGAAAGGCGTCGGGATCTGCGTAAAAATAGTCGATAAAAATCTCGATTAGTTTCAATATTATTCGTTTGGTTAGTAGTGCTAATGTTTCCTGAGTTGAGAATTAAATTTTTAATATATTTCGACGATTGATTGACTAACTGGACTTCTGCTGAGATCATTTTAAATGATAATCCAACAGAGATTAGCATCAAACCTGTTGAACTTATCTGGATAATGAATAATAAAATAAAGCAAATATTGCACGGAAATAGCTTTTTAAAGTTAGAAATACTTGATGACGAGTTATAGAGATAGTTGCAAGTAATTAATTTCAATTGATTAATAGGTATTTTTTGATAACCATTATGGTCAGATTTGAAATTGGTCATAACTCATTTAGACGATTTTCAATTAAATTTATAATCATATTAATTCATAAACCATTTACAATCTAAAATTAATTAACTTGTAATGTAAAAATTCTATTATAATAATTTAAAATTCTATTTTAGACATGTCAATAATATTAATTTATAATCAAACCATCAGGTTTTATTAAACAAATTTGTTGACATAATATTTGAATGATAAGGTTTTATCATACTTTATTAAAAGAAAGTATCATTTCATTTCTAATCCATTTCATATTATAATTTATGTTAAAATTAAGGTAAGTATATATAATATAAGGAACTATAAATCAGAGAATCTCAATGACCAAAGAATTTTAATCATTTATGTTAAAATTAAGGTAAGTATATATAATATAAGGAACTATAAATAAGAGAATTTCAATGACCAAAGAATTTTAATCATTAAACAAATAACTTAGTTATTTAAAAGTTCATAATTTTTTATAACTAACATGATTCATTTAAATTTCCATTTACCTTTATTTCAAGGTTTTATCGAAATTTATACAAATTTTTGGCTCTGTCTATTCAATTGTTAAAACTTTTCAATTGTATATTCACACAAGCTTTACTTTTAACTTAATTACGATGTTTTCACATTTAAATTATGGTGTGTTTTTGGGTGTTGAGATTTTGAAGCCTTATGGTTGTTACCCAGACAATTCCATACAAATATTTTTGCTTACCACTCGGCACCCGTTGCTAAGCAATGTTGGAACTGTGTTGAAGTGGGTGGATCGTCCGCAAAAAGTGAGAGCTATCACTAACTGACCGAACGATCCATGGGTCCAACGAGCTGCCGATAGAAGTCCTGTGCTCGATTTCGATTTTTAGGTACCATTCTTCTGTTATTTCTTTTAAATGTTAATCGATACCGCTATATCATTCATTGTTATGCCCATTCCCATATTCCTTCTTATCGTTGTTCGTATTATCGATTTTTACCATGGCCTGTACACTTTTGTTATGGTAAATGTCCTCACAATAACTCTCTTACCCTTATTCCTATTATAACTACTATACCCACTATTATTGTTACTAGCACTATCGTTGTTACTATTGTTGGGCCAGAACACATATGACCTTGGAAGATGTTTAAATGAATCGGTAACACACATGCAAACATAACAAGCAAATTTAAAATAAACCTATTAAAACATCAAGTAAACCCTAACAAAATATGAGAAAAAGACCATTAAATATAAAATAATAAACATAAAAATAAATTAAAATAATAACAAAATGCAACAAGATCCGCACGATACAAACACAAACATAACATGAAAACCCAACAAATTCGACCGAAATTTGATAAATTAATAAAAGTTCATGAAAATGAAATTTAAATCAAAGAATTGAATTAGAAATAATTCAATAAAAATTATAAATAAAAAATTATAAAAATAAATGAAAAAATAATAAAAATAAAGAATAGAATACACTAGAAAATAACAAGGTCGAATTTTGTTTTACTACATCAAAATTAACATGCGAAGTTAGGGACAGAAAATAGGTATAAATACCGATACGTTTTCACATAAAACTTAACCATAAATTTTAACAAAATTTTGACTGTTTTAGAATCATTTTTGAAAATCATTTTGAACTTTTATCTATTCGAATTTTTAGGTGAGAGATAGTTTATTTGGAACTCTCTCTCCACGTCACATCCTTGCAACCTCGGTAGAGCTCTGCTTGGACGTCGGCGTGGGGGAGATGTATTTTTATGAAAATTTTTATTGGAATGGATTGTCATGGTAATTCTGTGTTTTACTTTTAATATACATTAATAAATATTTATAATGTTTAAAATTGTTTTTTATGCATTTAATAAAATTAATCTGTCGAAATTTTTCCGGCCCACAGCCAAAACACATCGCAAGTTATTAAACTCGATATACAACTCAGACTCGTGTAAGCGCGTGGAATATCGCCAATGATCTGTGCCCGTGAAGACCCGGCGTGCGGAACGCAGGGGTTGGAACGTCAAATCTATTCCGTATAGAAGAAAGGAGAAATAAGGAAGGAGTCTTTTGGCTACTTCCTCGTCTCTCGATTTCTGTAAAATCGACCTAAATTATTCTACACACGGCTCAAAATCATCACACCGAGTAGTCCAGTGGGCACTCATTAACTATAATATAAACACAAATTACGTTTTAAGGCCTATTAAAGGGAAAGGGTACGGGGATTAAATTAAAATGAAATCACTGCTATAAATCAATAAATTCAACTTAATTATAACTTCTAGTTTCTAATTGTTATCAAATAAATCGTTCGAACTCCTAATAAAGTGAAGAATTTAAGTCCGAGATTAGACGCGCCTTGCCGAACACCCCGACGAATCTAAAATCATTGCCATATAATTAAAAATAATCGTTTTGTTTTCGGAATTTAAATTTGATTCGGAAGTCCCCAATCATAGATTAACGTTATTAATGAAATGTTATTGAGAAATCTGATAAGAGCCTAATGATAATGAAAATTATTAAAATTAAACCACCCTACAGAATCACGACAATATCTCCCACCCGCAAAGATAATAATCAAATTCGTTAAACCCTTCATCATTAAAATGCATATAGTTAGATAAGTCCAAGCACAAGCCAAATTATTTTGAAAACAAAAACTAACGAAGTATTATAATAAAAGTCCAAAATAGATTAGGAAAGAAATATTCAAAACGCCCATCATTCCGCAATGTGAATCGAAGGGATAACTCTTCCGTGATACGACCAACATAAAGGAGTTTAAAATATTTCGTCCCAGAAAATTATGATGAAATCAAACATTTGGGTTTTCCTGAAATAAATCATCGATAGAATTAATAAAGGAAAGAAACGTACCCGAGCCACTCCAAAAATGTCTCCCAGCAACGTACATGCGACGACAATAGGCACTATGGGGGGATACACTCAAGGAATATCAAAGATAATCGAATAAGAATCAAAATTTACCTGAGATATTAAGCAAATGAAGGCTACCATCAACCGAAAACCGTAAGTCCAAATTAAATGAACCGAAAATTCTCATGATCTGCGAGATCGGTGTTTTCGTAAACACTTTACTTATATAATAAATATAGATTAAATTCCATCGATGTAAACAGAATTTTTCACGCAAATCTCCGTGATTAGTCATAAGACAGCGGACGTGTATGCATCAACACTAGTTAAATAATTAGGTATGGACGCCATCCGGTCATTGTACTGTTAATCTTATTTTTAAAATATGGATCTGCCAACCATGGCGTCAACAGGAGAAATACTAAAGGAGTCGAGTTTCCCAAGTCAAGGTAATCTACATCAACTTTTCATTTTAATAAATGTTAATACTATGTATTTCGTAAATTTTAAATTATCCAAATTCATAAACTTCAAATTAAATAGTTATTCACATTTTCCATGCATTATTAAAAATTTTATATTCATTATTATTTATAAATTTCAGGTTATTCCATTTCGTTGACATTCATTATTATTACCTTACAAATTTTTGAAATTGATGTTTATGAATTCAGGAATTTCGAGCTCGATAATTATCATTGTTTAAAATCAAGGTTTATGTTCTGAATAATTACTATTGAATTTTCCCCACAACTTTGACATTAATGATTCTATGATTTCAGGACGATAAGATTAATTAATTTCATGGTTTTATAGGTTTGTGAAATCTACCAGTATTGTTGCGTCGCGGAGTATGCGACCGATAGTTGTCCTCTATTACAAACTGATAGTTCGCATTGTCCCTAGAATACCATCTGACAGTTATGCCATTCCTTAAGTTTCTGACCGATAAGTATTTCCTTTTCATGAGGTTTAGAACCTAAACGAACTAGTATTCCGTGAACACTCAGCTGACGATTATGTGCACTGTCTTAAATCTTAATCCAACGAACGTTTACCATACATTTAAAGCTGATGATCGTCTTCATCCCTTGAATGTCAAATTGATTACTAGGATTAAACTCAACTAGTATTCCCTTACCTAAGTTTTAAGCCGGCAACTGAATCTTTGTTTTTTTGAATCATGCATTACCAATCGTGAAGCGACCACCGACGACTTGAGCAGGCCTACCGACACCTGTGCGGAATAGAAATGACTGGATAACCGACTCCAACCCTTTTGTTACACATCGACGTGCGGGAAAAATTTTATCCACAACAACTATCCGTCGATAAACGCTTATAATCCTCATAATAATGAGTCGACATGGGCGATGTCTTGACATCAACACGCTAACTGAAGGATAAAAGACTATGCCACTGTTAATAAAGGATATACTGAGACTATGTTATACCGGTTCACCTAATCATAATGATATTTATTTTAGAAGAGCCAATGCCTCTCGAGGGGATCCTCGCCCACGTGGCAGATGAATGGCGTCGGGCTTGGAAGCGGGCCCGGCCGATAACAAGCCTCGAGGAGCTTCAACCCAAGAAACCACACCTGAACGCCTTACAGATACTGGGTATGGAGAATGGGCCATTGGGCCAGGGTGCGATGTAACCAACAATATCCTGCCGAGGAGATTCGAAACCACGCACGGAGCCTCCTCGCCCATTGGGAAGGGATCCAATGGCAGGTCGATCTGAACGTCGTCAAGGCTAGGATGTATTTAGCCAATGTCGAAGAGGACATCGCCGTCGCGCGCATCGCCGAGATCTATCCAGCCGACCGGCCCGCAATACTAGACGACCAGTAGCCATTATCCCAGGCTACTCCCCGGAGGAAGGGGTTAGGAAGTTCTTGGAGGAACCCTAACTTCCCGGACAAGAGGAAACGAGAACAACAATCTGTGTTATTTTAGTTGAATTAAAAAATCTTAAAAAATGTTGTTCATTTATTTGCTAAATTAGTAAACTCATTCTTGCATCTTATGTTTTGCGTTAATCAGAATTTTAATTTATCTAAGATAATGATGAAATTAAGGATTTTTATTACAGATATGACATCCGCCCAGATATTGCAAACTGAACTCACTCATATGAGACATGCAAACGCGAATCTTCTTGACCAAATAGTTAAAATAACCCGAGAAGCTCAGCAGATCAAGTCTACCTGGTCGGACCCGAAAAAGACGAAGGCTCTCTACCTCAGGCTCACCGCCGCTCAAAAGGGCCGGGCGGAGGAGCGACTACTCAACCAGAGCCTCCGAACCCAAATCCGAGGACTGGAAGTCGCCCTGGCTGCAAGTCGGGAGGGGCAAGCGGTAACTTACCCGCTTATCTTTGCCCCATCCCAGTTGGCCTACCAGAATCAGATTCATAATTCCACACCAACTAAAAATTCTTCTACAGTCCCGTCAAGCGGCCACCGGCCGGGACGCAAAGAACGTGCCCGCCGCAGAGCCGCACGTCTACTGAACAACGCGGATTAAAAGAAAATTATTTTGTATCTTAATAAATGGCATCGTAATTTGTGAGTAGATCTAAAATAGTATGTTCCCGATATGATTATAAATGGAATAGTCGTCGGAAAATCGTGAATACCCTCACGGTGTCGTCGAAATGGTGTTCCTCTCCTACTGGTCAGCATGAATTTTGAATTTCTTATACAAGGGACATAATAAAGCGAGCATGGGTCTTCTATCGACAGCTCGTTGAACCCGAGGATTGTCCGAGCAATTACAGTATTAGTAATAATGCTCACTTTTTGCAGACAATCCACCCACTCGAACACATTTCCAATGTTGCCTAGCAACGGGTGCCGAGTGGTAGTTGAAATAATATTTATATGGCGTTACCGGGGCAACAATAGGATGTTTTAAACAAACAGCAAAACCCAGTAACCCACCACTATTATATGTATTATTCTAGTCCATTATCACTGCTATTACTATTGTTGGGCCAGAACACAAATAGCCTTGAAAATTGTTTAAATGCATCAGTAATGCAGCACGAAAACCCAGCACCAAGATAACTTAAAATACAATATACAACACAAACTAAACCATTTAAAATCTTAGAGAATATAAATAAACATAAAATCAAAAACATAAAAGTAAAATAAAATAAATACAAAAGGCATCAAGAACCGCACGAAATTTACATAAAAAATAACATAATAACAAGAAAATTTGATCGTAAAATGACCATTTCTTTAAAAGTAAAAAATTTAATGAATTAAATGAGTGAAAATAAAATATTTTTGGTTGAATAAATTTAATTAAAAATGGTAAAAATAAATTACCAATTTAAATTAAGAAATTAATAAAAATTTAATTTAGATAACACAAATAATTTCAAGGTCAAATTTGTTTAATCGCAATAAAAATAACACGCAAGGTTAACGTCAAATTTGGTGGGTTACTGGGTGTGGATGTTTGTTTAAATTATGTTGTGGTTACCCCGGTAACGCCATATAAATATTTCTTTGCTTACCACTCGGCACCCGTTGCTATGCAACGTTGGAACTGTGTTCGAGTGGGTGGGTCGTCCGCAAAAAGTGAGCGCTATTACTAATGCTGTAATTGCTCAAACGATCTCTGGGTTCAACGAGCTGTCGATAGAAGACTTGTACTCGCTTTGAATATCAGGTCCCCTTATGCAGTGAATTTTATCATTTGAGTCTATTGGGTTCTTTAAACAACACTCAAAATATAGACAAATATATATTAAAACAAAAGTGACTACATATTTTAAGATGCATTTTTTGAATGAGCCAGTTGCGTTTGGTTCAACATTCGAGCAGCTCGGCGCTTAGCCCGCTCCTTTCGTCCGGGTCGATAGTTGCTTGGTGCTGGAGTAGTTTTCGGGGTCACTACCGTCTCTCGGTAGGCCAACTGGGCGGGGGCAAAGACAAAGGGGTATGTTACTGCTGCCCCTTCCTGGCAGGTCGATAATGCGACCTCCAGTCCCCTTATCTGCATTCTGAGGCTTTGATTTAACTGCCTTTTGTCCGCCCATCCCTTTTGGGCTGCGCTAAGCCTTTGATACAACAGCTTTGTTTTCTTCGGTTCCATCCATGAGGCTTTGGTTTGTTGAATTTCCTTTGACATCTGGATAAGTTGTGTATAGAAGTCCTCGTTGAGTTTGCGCGCGTGTTTTAGTTCCCTTTGCAGAGTTTCCAGTGATCCCATTTCTGCAAAACAATGACATTAACTTTGATCCGCGAATCTTAAATTATTTAATTGCTCATTCAAATCTTTACAACATTGAATCATACAACAAAAATTCGTGGAAGACAACTATAAACTTGGAGTCCGTGTTTGAATGGTTAACGGGATTGGGGGTTTTGATGCTGCCCCTCAACATTTTCGTCCGTGGCCGGCTGAGTGTATGGGCGTTCATGAAATACAAAGACCGGTCGCTTTGTGTTTCGGGTAGGTTTGGAGATGGGCGGCGGCATATAATGGTAGGAATCCGCAATCCTACCGGCCGCGATATCGTCTTCCACATTCGCCAGGTATTGTCTGGCTCTGATCACGTGAAAGTCGACCTGTCACTGATGGTCCTCGAGGCGTGTGAGGAGAGATCGGGCATGATCCCGAATTTCTTGGGCCGGACTCTGATCACTATATCGTCCATTCGACACCCACGGTCTCCCGTTATTTTCCAACGACTGCAAGGTGTCCCATCGGGGCTGCCTCGGTTGGGGCACATCGTTGTATTTTTCCCGCCAGACTCGTTGCCAGGCTTGTCTCCATTGATCGGCAACGTGTGTGGGAATATGAACAAAAGGTCCTGATCTTCCTAAACAAGAAGATGATCAAATGGTTATCATCAAAATTTCTCTAAACATAGCGTACTCATATTTATTTTAAATTTTCAGAGACACTTAAAGCTAAAATAATACCGTACGTCATACATGAGGGTACTCGGTCGTCGGGGCTGATCTTACTTACGCTGTCAATAACTACAAATTATGGGAACTATATCCATATGTTGACCTTATCACTTTTAATTCAAGTCATTTACGTATAGGGTGGTTTTACTCTTAGCTCTAGCTGATTAAATGGTCCTTTGATTCGTTTATTATGGTTCAGCTTGTTCCTAATCGTCATTGGATTATTTATCAACCCCCCGTCCATTTCTAAATAGTTACTAAATTATTTGTTTATTAAACTTTAGTTTATTTCCAATAACTGCCAAATTATCTATATATTTAAATTTCGGTTGTTCCAATAATTACTGTTATTTGTTTATCGCATTTTAAGTAATTTTATATGGTTACAGAATTAGTTGTTTATCAAACTTCGGTTTGTTTCTACTAATAACTAAATTACTCATTCATTAATGTTCAGTTTAGTCGTAATAAGCATTAAACCATTTGAGGTGATTCCTAGAGTATTCTATCGATACTTGGAGCAAAAACCTCCAATTGTGGGAGTTCAGTCTATCCGTACTCCTCAATAAACTCCTACCTTATTCGAATCCAACCGATGCTCGTATTCTCAGGTATGACCTCTATTTGGCCTTATAATTTATCAAAATTTTGTATATAGACAAGATGTTATCGCTGTTTCCTCATGATCTTTAGAATCAACTCATACAGCATTATAGGTAGTTAAGCTTTAGTTCATGCGATCTTTTAGGTACTAAGATTAACTTTACATGATTAGATAAATGCTGAGATCTAATTTATACGATTAAATAAATGTAAAAGTTAAATTCATACAGTTAGCTAAATACCTAAATTAAATTCCTATGATTAATTAAACGCTAAGGTACAATGTATCCAACTGGATAAAAATTCAATTCATGCGCTTAACCACATGATAACAATCCATTCCTGCGATTATGTGAATGTTAAAATTAAATTTATACGATTAATTAAAATTAAAACTCAACTCATTATGATTATACAAAGGTTACAATTAGATTCATAAGATTAAATAGATGTTAAGCCTAAATTCTTACTATTAAATAATTGTTAAGATTAAATTTTTACGGTTTAATAAATGTTAGGCTGAAGATTAATTCATTTATCCAAAGTATTGCAATTATTGATAAATATTAGGTTTTATTACTTATACCACCGGTTTAGGTATTCAACATGTAATAATAAATTACTTCAAATGTCCCTTCCCATCATGGGCATAAAAACAACATAGAGAACAGCGAAACATCGGGTCTTCAAACTTAACTGTTCATTTCTTAATCTCACCGGGTTCGCTCCGAAAACTCCTGTCCTCTGTCAACGACTTGTGAGTTCATATTTAAGTTATCTAATTTATGTCGATCGTGATTATCACTAATATTTAATAATCGACCTAATTGGTAAGGCTACCCTATCTATTTCTTCCAATCATGGTGATTATTACAAATTAAATGAACGAGCATGAAAACGAAATATCATATTGAATATACATTGATTTATGTATCTGAAAAACGTTAACTGTCATTACAGTCTGATCGGGACTTGGATTGTTAATGTTTACCCCAGCTTGACGATGACATCTCATTCCGAAATTGTTTGCAGTTCTTACCCTTAACATTTCCTAAACAAATGAGAATCTGAATACTTACGTTTACTAAATACCGGTATTTTATTTATCAAATCGTTTTATGGATCATTATCCACGGCTCTATTCATAAATGTTACTCGCATAAATAAATGTAAGATTTTAAATTTAGTGAAAACATCAAAAATGATTTGCAGTATAGGTTAATGTGTGTTATGGTTAAAAGTTATTAACGCATTATTTGTTGACTTATAAAATACAAAATAAAATTGAAATGATTTATTTACTGAAGAGATTCATAAAAATAATGATAGCATATTCTAGTTATTAATTTAGTGATCACCTGGGACCTGGGGAATACGCCAAACAAAACGATGGGGTACTTCATCGCGTGAAATGATCTAAAGTTCGGCAACCTAACTACTATCTTCCAAAATATTTGAATCACTCTACCGGATGGGATTCTGATGCGATAATAGTTAGGAACAATAAAAGCCACCGATCTATCCCGGTACCCAGTCTATTACTTTCTGACGTGTCGTGATTGTTGGCATTTTTAAATCAATAGGCGTCCTTGGCGCTGCGGAAATTTTCCTAGGACTCATACAAGTTATTAGTACATGTATAAAAAATCAAAATCGTTTTACCTGACTGTCGAGTTCCTGGGTTTAACGCTAAGTCATCTCCCAGAATCATGGTTATCATGTCCTCGATTTCTGGATTCGATTTGCGATGCATTTTTTAATTTCCCTCCCTTTCAAAATTTATTTAATTGTCTCGGCCAATTGGTCTTCCTTATATAGCTTGGGGTGTGTGTGTCTAATTGGTAGGAGATTTTTGCTAGTACACACTTTCTTGATTACACGCTGGTGTGTGTGTCCGAACCAAGTCGGTTAGCCTAACCATCGATTTTTCATTCGCATTCGGGTATGTTCTTCACAGTAAGTAGACATATTATTTTGATCTTATGGACTTATTAATGTGCGCAGTGCACTTTCTCATCTATTTCATCTCGCGACATTTGAAGAAAAGGTCATGCTTATTTTCCCTACAAGTAGATTTATCTATGGAATAGTATTTATTAAATTTCGCCACTTGGGTTTGAGTTAGATGGTATTTCATGATTGACATCCTTAACATTCCTAATATCCTTTTGGAGGACACTATCGGTGGACGACCCAATTTGAGAATTATCGCCGGAAGCTGACACACAAGGGTAAAGTAAAATATATTCGTTGTGAATTGTGAAAATATTAACTTAGGGCGTCTCAATTCGTTTCTGGACTTCTATGTTAGTCAATCAAATTGCGGAACTTCCCCTTATGGCGATTCGGTATACGGGTGAAACAATAGCGATTTTATTGGGGTTTTGTATGTCCTTGTCGCGAATCTCCTATGGTGCGATTTTCAAGTGGAATCATTTATTTATTGACGTCCTTTCGATGAAGAAACTGATTGTGACTATTGTGGAGTCATTATGCATTTGATAAGTATATTTATTTAGTTTTTTCTCTGTAAATAGTATAGAATTAACCTGATGTATATGTAGAATTTAGCGTGTAATATATTTTCTCTTTTGTTCAATTTTTGTTACTATTTTATTTGGGTAATCGACATTTTATTGTTCATTTTTATAGACAAGTGACTTTAGTAACTTCCTGAGTGGTGGTTTCATTTTGTGGTGTTAGGCTCTAGGATACTATTCGCGTGATACTCTTGTTAATTATGGGTAGTGATTCTGGTTTTGTCTCGTTAGTTAAGACGTTCTGAGAAAACACGAACTCGAATGCACATTTGGATTTTTGGGATCTTTAGCGCTTTTATATGCTCCTTGGGAAGTTATCGAATTGAGAGTGAATTCTACCTAACAAACTCTTATCATTTTCCTGTGGAGGATCTTCAGCTATTTACCATAATATTTGGTTTAATGTGGGCGTTAATTCCGTTAAGATTCTTTGTATTTTACTTTAGAGCTTATGATACTTTGAGATTTTATTTTCATTATACCTAGTTACAATTTTTAGTACGACATTTCGGAGTTTTTATTCCTATTAAGGCTTTTTAATGACTCTAGAAAGTGGGGTAAAGTTTTATATTTTAACTATGGCTCTTTGAGGGTTCGATTTTAATGACAACTTCTTTGCTAAAATTTGTAGAATCTTTGTATTTTGATCCTATCCCTTTAGTTTTATTATTGCGTTCCTTTAGCTGAAATCATTGGGGG
Organism: Schmidtea mediterranea; assembly: GCA_022537955.1. Lineage (NCBI taxonomy): Eukaryota > Metazoa > Platyhelminthes > Tricladida > Dugesiidae > Schmidtea > Schmidtea mediterranea. Next base: position 95,446,209 of record CM039681.1, read on the forward strand.
TAATTTAATTTATTTAATAGGTTTTTTAATGACGTTTAGTAGGATTTTATAGTATTTAGTTTCATTACCAATGTTGTAATACTTTAGTGAAATTCCTTATATTATGAGCTGAGCATTTTAGTTTCGTTAATAAGTTTCAAAAATTTAGTAAAGTTCTTTATTTCGTGAGCATAGCATCGATTTTATTATTGAAACTACCGTCACCTTCCTTAAATTGATCCTAAGCGCTTTGTGTTTATGTTATAGCTAATGAGTGCCCACTGGACTACTCGTGTGATGATTTTTAGCCGTATGTAAATATAGTTTTGGTCGAGTTTTTTGGAAATTGAGAGACGAGGAGATAGTCAAAAGACCACTTCCTTATCCCACTCTTCCCTTATACGGAATAATATTGACGATCCGACCCCTGCGTTCCGCACGCCGGAGTCTTCACGGGCACGAATCATTGGCGATTTTCCACGCACTTATTTGTTATGGTAATGCAGATCGAAAATGTTATTTATGGACAATAAATTATGATGCTGTGATACCCATTTATCAACTCCCAACAATGATATGAATAAACGATTTTATGCTGTCGAGACTTTTACCCGATTGGTACGGTAACATTTATTTGTTTATTTTTCGGCCCACAGCCAAAATACGATGCAAGATATTAAAATAAGACACAACTAGTCACGATGTGTAAGTGCGGTCTCTCCGCCTATAGCGTGTGCCGTGAGGGTTCCGTCATGCGCAACGACGGGCTCGAACTTCAAATCATTGAACCTAAATCGCGAAAGAGAGTAGCTTGAGAGTGGGTCTTTTGGCTCAACTTTCTTCCACTCAATTTTGATAAAATCCACATAAAATTTTAAACAACAATCGGCTCAAAATCACTAACACCGAGTAGTCCAGTGGGCACTCATTAACTATAATATGAACATAAATAGATCATAAGGACAAAGAGAGAGAAAGGGTAGCTGGGAAAATAGCGAAATCGTTGCAACAGTTAAAATGAATAGCCATCGGAAAAAGATTAATCCGAACGACCAAAATTACGGAACATAATGTTTTAAATAATATATAAGAATTAAATATAAACATAAATATAAACATAACACGAAAACCTAACAAATTTGACCGAAATTTGATAATTTAACAAAAAATGTGAAATCTCATGAAAATGAAATAAAAATCAAAGAATTTGAATTAGAAATAATTCAATAAAAATTTCAAAAGAAAAATTATCAAATAAAATTGCAAAATAATAAAAATTAAGATTAGAATACACTAGAAAATTCCAAGTTCGAATTTTGTTTTACTAAATCAAAAAGAACACGCAAGGTTAGGGCCAAAAAATAGGTATATATACCAATTCATTTTTACACAATTTTAATCGTTAAATCAGTTCTTGAAACTTGAAAATCATTCTTATTTTTATTACGAAGTGAGTGAGAGTTTTGTTTATTTCAAAGCTCTCTCCACGTCGCCCCTTCGCAACCGCGATTGAGCTCTGCTTGGGTGTTGGCGTGGGGAGAGTGATGTTTTTATGATATTTTGTATATGTTTGGATAGGTAATTTTTATATTATTTTAATAAGCTATTCATAATGAATAAATTGTTTTCTTATTGTCGAAATTTTTCCGGCCCACAGCCAAAGAAACATCGCAAGTTATTAAAATCAAATATGTTATTCGAATTAGTGTAAGTGCGTGGAGTATCGCCAATGATTCGTGCCCGTGAATAATAAAAATTAAGATTAGAATACACTAGAAAAATCCAAGGTCAAAATTTGTTTTACTAAATCAAAAAGAACACGCAAGGTTAGGGACAAAAAATGGGTATATATACCGATGCATTTTCACATAAAAAAACATCAAAAACATCAAAAATCGTTTTTGAAAATTGTGACATAGTTTTCTTAAAAATCTATTTTAGGGTGAGTTTTATTTTGGAACTCTCTCTCCACGTCGCGTCCTCGCAATCTCGATGGAGCTCTGCTGGGATGTTGGCGTGGGGATCAAGTACTTGTTATATTGTTTTTATTATTAATAAATTATTGATAACATCCAACTTATTTTTCTATAACTATTTTATGTCGAAATTTTTCCGGCCCACAGCCAAACCACATCACAAGTCAGTAAAATCAACATATTATTCAGATTCGTGTAAGTGCGTGGAATATCGCCGATGATCTGTGCCCGTGAAGACCCTGCGTGCGGAACGCAGGGATTGGAACGTCAATATTATCCCGTATAGAAGAAAGGAGAAATAAGGAAGTGGTCTTTTGGCTAATCTCTCGTTTCTCGATTTCTTTAAATTCGACCTAAATTGTTCTACACACGGCTCAAAATTACCACACAGAGTAGTCCAGTGGGCACTCATTAAATATAATATGAACATAAAAGGCGTCTAAGGCTTATTAAAAGGGAAAGGTGACGGGGAATAGAATTGAAATCTCTGCTATGAAATTAAAGTAACTATTCCTATAAATCTAAACCAGATACAAAAATTGTGACGAGAAACGATAATTTAAAAATATTATTAAACGGTTACCATGAACCCCAGTAAGGTCGTAGTTTTAATTATAATTCGGTAGAAACTTAAATCACATCGCGGATCCAAGGTATAGTTTATAGAAGGGTTCTTTAAAATCTTCATAGTTAAAAAGTAGATACCAATTAGGTCTTACTAATTCCAACCGCCGATCCAAATGGACCCCCGCATAAAATATAAATTAACCTAAATAATTAATAAAACAACAAGTTCAAAACACTGATCAGGCAGAGGAAGATTTATTACATCCAACAATCCAGGTCGACATTCCCATTAAATTGAACCGAACCCAAAAGTAGAGAGTCGGATATCCAAATATACCAACTGAGTTTATCCAGTGAGTAGAGTAATTTACCTATCATACAAACTTCCTTTTTCTGAATCACTTCAGTATCAACCGGTAGTATCATGACACCGATACCCAACATCCGATTAACCCTTTCCATCGAAAGGTGAAAATGTTTTGAAAGATTTTAGAAAAACAATTAATAATCTTGAACATGAATTCCATGAAATTTTAAAAAATACCGAATTTGAATTAAACATGTCAGAAGAACAAGAATTAGAATTTCAACAAGGTGACAAATGTTGGATGTGTAAAGAAGAGTTTAAACAAGAAAGTGATGAAAGTGATTCAAGTTTCAAGTGATTCAAGTTCAAATGATTCAAGTTCAAGTTCAACCAATACAAGTTCAAACAAGATTCGAGTACATGATCATTTCATCAAGTTCAATAATTACCGTGGAGCAGCACACAAATCTTGCAATCTCAATTGTAAAAAACCAACAAAAATGCCAATTGTATTTCATAATCTTAGTGGTTATGATATTCACATGTTTATGAAATCATTGGCTGAAAAAGCAAAAAATAAATTTGAAATAATTGGAAAAACAAATGGAAATTATATAAGTTTAAATTATGGATGTTTTAAATTTATAGATTCGTTAAGATTTTTTAGAATGAGTCTTGATCAAGTTGGAAAATCTTTAGCACCAGATGATGTTAAAATAACAAATAAATTTTTAGCCGAAAGTAAAATAGAACAAGAATATTATTTAACATGTCGACAAAAAGGAATTTATCCATATGATTATGTGGATTCATTTGAAAAATACAAAGAAACAAAACTTCCCGAAATTGAAAAATTCCATTCAATTTTAAACAACTCAGATATAACTAATGAAGAATATAATCGAGCAGAAACAATGTTCAAAACATTCAATTGTAAAAATTTGGGAGATTATACTGATTTATATCTCAAATTAGATGTATACATTTTAGCAGATTGTTTTGAGAAATTTCAACTTTAGAACCTTCTAGTTTTGTTTCTCTTCCTTCAATGGCTTGGAGTATTTTATTACACCAAACAAAAGAAAAATTAGAATTATTAACAGATATTGACATGTTTCTGTTGCTAAAGAAAAATATTCGAGGTCGTATTTCTTCAAATATGGGATGTAGAAAAATAACAACTAATAATATTCAACAATTTTTCAATTTTCGAGATCCGGATTGTAATGAACCATTTTTACAAATTTCAAATAATGAATTATCAAATGTTCTTGAAAAATTAAACGATACAACTCAAATAAAATATTTTGATGCAACAGCTTTGTATTCTGGAATCATGACTCAACATTTACCATTTGAAAATTTTAAATGGGAAACATTATCTCATGAACTTTTAGAGAAAATATTGTCAACTCCAAAAGATTCAATATTGGATATTTTATAGAAGTAGATTTAAAATATCCAAAAGAAATTCATGACAAGACAAAACATTTTCCATTTGCACCACACAAGAGAATAGCAAAATATGAAGAATTGTCACCATGGCAAAAATCAAGAAATCCACAACAAGATGATTCAAGTGAAAAACTAATATGTGATCAACATGATAAAAAATTCTATCTTGTTCATTATAGAATGTTACAATTTTATCTTCGACATGGAATGAAAATAAAAAGAATTCATAGTATTATTTCTTTCAAACAAATACCTTGGATGGAACCTTATATTAATAGAAATATTACAAACAGAAATATTGCAAAAAAGAACAAACAATCTTTTCTTGATACAATTTATAAACTTTTAAATAATGCAGTTTTTGGTAAAACAATGGAAAATCAAGACAAGTATAGAACAATAAAATTATTTACAAAACGTGATCTCAATTCATATTTAAAAACAGTTTCAAAACCAACATTCAAAGGTGAACAAATATTTTCAGAAAATCTTACAGCTGTTGAAATTGGAAATTATGAAAAAGTATACAACAAACCAATATATTTATGATTTAGTATTTTGGAATTGTCAAAATTGCAAATGTACGAAGCTTATTATGATGTATTACAACCATATTTCAAGGATAGAATTTCTTTACATCAAATGGATACAGATTCTTTCTTTTTAAAATTTCAATCTCATGATGTTGATCAAGAAATAAAAGATGATCCTATTTAAGTCAATATTTTAATGATTCTGGAAAATTATTTTCCTATAAAGATGAAAGACCAAATAATGTAATAAATGAAGCAATATTTATTCGTGTAAAACAATATTCTTTGTTTACTGAAAAACAATGTGGTGATAATATAAAAAATAAAGGAATTCAAAAATGCATGACTAAATTAATGACACATGACATGTATAAAGATTGTGTTGAAAAATACAAGACAAGATTTGAAATTGTTCATGCTATCAGAACTATAAAACATGACATTTATTTAGTTGAACAAAATAAAATATCTTTAAATAATTATGAGGACAAGAGATGGATTCTTGATGATGGAATTACAACACTTCCATATGGAAATCATCTAATAGAAATAATATCTCGAATTGAAGAAAAGAGTAAAGAATATACAGATTTAGATTTAGAAAACTTAATAATTTAAATTTAGAAAATATAAAAATTCAATCTTAGAAAATATAAAAATCCAATGTAGAAAATGTCGGGAGTTTGTTTTATTTAGATATTTAAAAATAACATAAATCATGAATAAAATAAATTTTTAAAAATTTATTTTTTTATCTTGTTATATTAAAGAATAAGAAACCTGAAAGAATTAAAATAAAATGAAGATCAAGAATATCAAGATTACAAATTATTAAATTATAAATTCTAGATCTTCATTTTATATTCTTTTAATTTTTTAGTCATTTCTTTTTTAATTTCACGTTCAACTTCTTTGGAATATTTTATCTTGTTAATATTTTCATTTATTTCATCTATTATTTTATTACTTTCCTCTATTTCAGTAGGTGATAATAATCCATCTACCAAAGCTTTAACTTGACATAAATATAACTTATTTATTCCATGATTTAACTCTTCGCATACTTCACGATAAATCTTTTTCTTTTTTAAAGTTAAACCGATTGAAATTCTTTCACCGAGAAAAAGTAATAAATATTGAAGACATTATAATTGAAACAAAAGGAGCTACACCGGTTAAACTTATACCAGAAAATATACTGGTTGAAATTGTAAGAATTCCAGTTATTGAAAGACAAGCAATTTTAATTCCTGTATCAGCTTTAGTCTGTCGAGATTTTATTTTTTTATAATGTATTAATCTTTCATCTAACTTTTTCTTTTCTAATAGGAGTTCATTTATTTTATTAATTGAAAGATTATTCGTAGAATCTCTATTCATGGGAGCTTTTATTTTTTCAATTGGAAGATTTTCTATATAATTAAAAACATTTTGTTCATTCAAAGATGGATAAGTCTTTCTTTCTTAAAAAGTTGGATAAATTATTTCTTCATTAATCTCGCTTTGTTCCGAAGGCAGTCGCTTGCGTTCCATTTTTAATTGTCAATTTTTACGGCTTCTTTATTTCTATATATATAATCTTCTAAACCTTTAAATTTCTTACCAGAAAGTATTGGATTTGATCCTGTGGTTGAAAATAAATCATCTAATTTTATATTATTCATACTTGCTAATTTTCTATATATAAATTCTATTTTTTCAAATTTCCTATAACCTTGATTTATTAAAAGATCTAGAATTATTCCACTCCCGCCAATAGTTAATTTAGACATTGGTTCAGAGACTGAAAATGAATTGTTTATAAGATGTAAAGTTTTTCGTTTGTTTCCAATTATAGCTCTAATAAATGTTCCTTTTGAACCCATTATTCTAATTTTATTAATTTCAATATTTTGACCATTATAAACAAGCATAACAAAGAAATCATCATGGTGGTGGAATAAATTAAAAATATGACTTATTTCATTCTTGAGAGTATCAATTACCTTCATTCGGCCATCAATTGCACTCAAAGTTTTTTTAATTGAAGAGATTTATCAATTAGGTTTTGCTTGATTTTCATCTTGGATGATTGGTTATTCATTTCACTCATTTCAAAATTTATTCTACTAATACTAATAGTTAATTGATTAATTTTTTTATTATATCCTGTTTCTAAAAGTATAATATATCTTTTAATTTCTTCATCTAAACGTTTACCAATTTCATTAATTCAAACAATTTGTTTTGTATTTGATTCTCGATTCAATTCCTTTACAAATTTTTTATTAACTGCATCTCTAAATCATTTTGAGGATATGAAAGATTTGAAATTGAATTATAATTCATGTTTAATTCTCTTCTCATCCTATCACCATTTTCATTTACAAATTTACTTTCAACTTGTTCCAAAATTGCCTTAGTATTTATTGCCGGTGTTCCACCACCAATATTCTCAGGAATTACAATATTCATTTTTAAATTTTATTTTATTATAAAAGATCTAGAATAATTTCTTTGAAAGACAGTCACTTGCGTTCTAAATTTAATAAAATAAAAACACATAATTGTCCACATATTTTTGTATTCTCTTTTTGAACTTGCAAAGTATTATAAATATAACCATCAGTTAAATATAATTTCATTTCTTGGATTGGAATAATTCCATATGAATAAAAATAAATTTTATATTTTTTAGAACAAAAAACCCAATGAGATCCATGTTCTTTTGCTGTTTAAAGATTAAAAATAATATTATCAGAATTTAAATAATTTTTAATTTCATCTCTCATAATTATTTTACATTTAAGATTTAAATCTTTTAAAATATCCCGAAGATAAAAATTAGTTGTAGTATCTAGACTATATTTATCTAAAAATTTATTTAATTCAACACATGTCATTTTTAAAGAATTAAAGATTATACTCAAGCCTGACGTAAATCGCTTGCAGACGAAGTCGGCCGGAGGCCTCCGCTAACACCTGACGGAGATGTAACCAAAAAGAAATATTTTCATTATTAAAATTAATTAAATTATCATTTTGATCAACAATTTTATAATTTATACTTGAAATAGTTTTTCTAATCAATGGAAAATATCTTGGTGTTGATATTTGTTGTACAATTCTATATCCACGAGGAACAGTTCCATATCGAAAACTATTTATACAATTTTTTATTCTTCCATTGTGATAGGTTCCTTCAACCAAATCACATAATAAACTTATAGAGGTTATATTTGAAATATCTACAATCTTTCAGCAATAAATAATTCATCAGTTGTATTATTTTCATAAATTTTAATTGTAAATCCTAAAAAAATGCCGAAGGTATAATCTAGAAATGAAACACTGTATCCTTTTTAAATCAACATGCTTATTTTTGTTGTTGAAATATTTAATAAAAAAGTAACAATATTTTCTTCACCATATCTCTTTTTAATCAATTCAATTATTAATTTAAATAAAACATCTAATTCATATGCACCAGGTGGAATTTTTATCAAACCATATCCATTAACAATACCCATAGTATTTGGTTTTATTATGCCAAATACATTATTATCTTTTGTAATATTAAAAATTGTATTAAATGTTGTAAACCATGATAATCCAACTTCATAATTATAATCTTGATTTAATTCTAAAGGAATTGGAAAATTAGCAGAAAATTCTGATTCTTTAGAATCAAAACTAAATCTGTTGAATATTTTGTAGACAAAAGATTAATCATTTTTTCTAAACTTTTCTTCATTTTAGAAATAAAAATTTAGGTTGAAATTCTTGAATTAATTTGGTGGAACAATTACAAAACCTGAACCTTCTTTTTCATCAACACTTGGAACGTTAGTGACTGCCTTCGGAGATTTTTGAAAAGCTTTTTTATATAAATTTATTATTTCTTCATACTCAGAAGTTCCAGGAATCAAAAATATTGTTTTTGGTTTTGATAATTTCAACAATTCTTCAGGAGTATATACTAAATCAGCATCATTTAATGTCCCTTGAACTTTTTCATTTAATATCCCTTGAACTTTTTCGTTTGATGCCGGTTGGTTTTCATCCAGAAATGACTCAGTAGAGATCTCCAGAAATTTAAAATTTGATTTCAATTTATCCATCACTATTTTAAACATGATAATTTATATTATTTTATATTATTTGAAATTTATATTATATATATATATATTATATTTATCATCTTTCCACTACCTATTTCAATATTTAATTCTTTTTCAACCAAAACACAACAAAAACATTTTCCTGTAAAACCATCATCTTTTTCCATTTGTATTGTTACAGTTTCTCCATTAATTGCTAGTTTATCATCCTGTTCACTAACATCAACACAAATATAGAATATAAATTTTTAAAATTTGAAAACTTTAATTGCGATTCAACTAAAAATTCATGACACATATAACTTTAAAATATAACTTTTATATAGCATTGATTGATAATTCTTTGCTTTATCAAATGCTATTGGTCTTCCAGGATAATAACTTGAATTTAATTGAACACTTAAAGATTTTAATTATTTATCATTACCGCTTGATTGAATAAATTTTGAATTATTAGTTGTATAATTAATTGTTGAATCTTTAATTCCAATCAAAATAAATCTTGGTCGAGAATTTAACAATGTTGGTTTCCATGAAAATGCACTTTCTCCTAAAATATCTACACAACCTGGTATTCTTTGAAGAAAATATACATTGATTGGTTTTGAAATCATGTTTAATCTTTCAAGAATTTGAGTTTCTAAATGTGGGCTACAAGTTATTGATGGAACCATCAACATCATTCTTTCAAATTTTATTTTTGGTGCACCACCTTCTTTTAAAATTTTTCCATAAAAACATTTTTTATAATCTTCATTCCTTTGCATTTTCAATTCAAATGGTATTAAATAAATTATTTTATTATATTGTTGAAAGAATCCAAATATATTGTTTAAAGGATATATTCCATCAAATGTTTTGTTTGAATAAAAACTTTTTCTAATTTTTTATCCTTTATTATTTTCATCACCAATACCAGTATCTGGAATCCATCCACTTAGTTCACCATCTTAATTTTTAAAATTAGAATCAGTCATAACAAATTGTAATAATGAACTCATTTCACCTTGATATCTTAAATTTTCAACTTCTGTTGATCCTAAAGTTATTGAAATTTGATTAAATAAATTTAAAAACCAATTATGTTCAAGAGTTATATCAAGAGTTATATTTGATGATTGTTGAATTTGAAACAATAAATTTCCAGGTGAATTTAATGCTTCTGCAGATGAAGTTGATGGTAAAACTTCTAAATAATCTTTCTTTTTTACAAGATGAGAAAATTTAATATTTTTATCTAAATTGAAAATTGACATTCTATTTTACTATGTAAAATTTAAGAATTTAGAATTTAGAATTTGAAAATTTAAGATATTGTTTGTTATCAATCAATTTCTTAGATAATAATCTTGACAAAATTGCATTTATGTGATTTTCACAATTATTATTACCTGCTTTTCTAGAAGCTAAATATTTTATGCTGACAAAAAACAGATTAAGCTTTTAGTAAGAAAAAAGTGATCGCTCACAAAGTAATGATTAAAATCTTGTGAAAATGAATCGGTATTTATACCTATTCTGTGACCCTAACCTTGCGTGTTCTTTTTGATGCATTAAAACAAAATTTGACTTTACTTGTAACATCTGATTCTAATTTTATCAATTTCTTACATTTTATTATTATCATTGAGTTCGTGTTTTGATTTGGCGTTCAACCATACCAGTTTCCACCGATCAATATTTATTTTCAAATTTTAAAAATATTTTAACTAATTTTTGTACTTTATTTATTTTTGATATTTTTAGTTCACTCATTTTATTTTCATGATTTTATAACAATCCAACACATTTTTTTTCTTCTCAAGGTCACGTTTTATCATTCTTATTTCAAGTAAATTTATTTTTCTTAAGAAAATAAATAACCACAATCATTACTATTGTCATCATCTTATCATTTCGTAGTAAATAAATAAGGTAGTTAATTTCAAATAATATTTAGGATTGCCAGTAAATGAAAGGAAGGGACATTATTGTTTTTGTAAATAAGCGTCTAAGTTAAGAGTCAATGACAGGTTAGAGAGTTAAATGTAAAATAAACTATATTCTGCACTATTTAAAAATTTATTTTATTATTTTTCTACTTTTTTAATACCCCTCCCTTTTGAACGTTAGCATTTAATTAGTTTTTATAAATTTCCTTTTATACATTTTGAATAATCCCCATAGATTTTATTACTAATACACTAATAAAACCACAAAATTGAAATAGTCGTTCATATGATGTATTTTTAATACAAATCTTTGTCAAGACACGAAAAAGTTAAAAATATTTCCAATAGAACTGCGAAAAAATTAAAAACAAAATATCTAAGAAATCAAATTAAAATACGTGAAATTTTATTTGATGAAGGAAAACACGCAATCTATTGGTTTTATTAAATAATGTTGTTTTAATTGGAAGATCGCAAATATCACCGAAACATTCCGTTTCTTATTGGCAATCGAAATAAAGTCAAACAATTAACTGCTACGATCGTAGATTCTATGTTTTTTTGCTGTGACCATTGTACCAGAAGACTTTGTAGTTTTCTTGGAAAGGTTATTCTCCGATTTATCCATAGAACCTTTACCTGTAACTACCTGCACCAAACTGATTGGAGCCGGCTCCCTCGCACGGACAGATTGAGATTTTCTCATCGGTATCACGTTACGAGCACTGTTTGACAGATCGATTTTTGCACTGTTCGGATCCAGAGTTAACGAAGCAAAATTAATACTTGAGGAAACCTTTCCAGAAAAAGGAATCGGTTCCTTTTTAATTTGAGTCATGGAGTGGTTTTCTGCAATTGTAGAATTGATTATTGTTTTGTCATAGTTAGAATTTGATCGGTTTCGACTGTCTTTTATTTCAGAAGAAATTGGATTTAGGGATCTTGATCTTTCATGAGTTTGGACTACGATGGGATTTTGAGTTCTTTCTGATCTATAACAAATGTCAGTGAATTTTCAATAACTTAACGTTTTGGCAAAACCTTAAACTGTTTTCAAATTTAATTTCTTTCGACGAAGTTATCGCACTGTTCTGACCGCTGTTTTTTATATAATTGCTTTTCGAAAACGAAGTCATTGTTGCTGATGAGTCTCCGGGAGACTTTTCATCAGATCTACTACAATTTGGTGATAAGCTCGTTGACCGATATCGAGGAGGAATCCACGATTTCAAGCTTGAGAATGACGAAATTCTGCCTCGACACGCTGACATTCCTTCTGCGTAAATCACACTGAAATTGTGTTGATTCTCTAATGGAATTAATGACTTTTTCGACTTGACAATTTTATCAAAACATTCCAAAGCAATTACTAAACAAATAAAAAATAATTTAATGGCATAAAAGAATTACAATGAAAATTTAACCTTTCTAAATTAGCCTTAAAAGTGAGTAACATATTAAAAAAAGTTAACTAACAAACGAGGTTTATTTTAAAACAAACCAAGAACTAACATCAGACTTTTAGAGATTGAAAATTTTATAATTTACAATAACTTCAGATTTCAATGACAACATAATATAACATATATTTGGATTTATCTAAAAATTGATTTTCCTCTTTGGAATGATGCATAATTTATCCAATTTAACCAAGTATTTAAACAAGCTTATTTTATTTTTTAAAATTTTCACCCAATTGTTATGCTAAAAATAACATAGATATCAGTGTTACAAAAAAGCAAAGAATTAAAAAATAATTAAATTCAACAGTCGAAAAATTTTCCAAAAACTTCACAAACAGCAAATTTCATGGAAGATTTTCGTCATTTGTTTTAAAATTCTTTATTCAAATTACTATGTGGTTTTTGTGATATTATATGTTAATATATTCAACCAATAAAATTGGAAAGAAATAAAATAAAACCTGTTTAGCGTGCTTTTCAACTGCAATACATTTTTAAAGATGTTAATCGTGTATTAAAAAAACTCTTCTATACTGATGGATCCGAATACCACTGGGTACCCCATAAGTTATTTGTGAGTAAAAGAAGTGATAGGTAAATCGTTCAACGATATGTAGAAGTATTAGTCAACACTTTCTAAATATCGTTGAAAGATATTAAACTGAATATAGATATAAATTTAAAAAATTAAATACTCACATATAACCTCTTCAATCATCGGAGGTAGAATTTGCTTTAAAATTGAACAATTGACATGTAAAGCCGGATTGACGTTAACTTCAATAAGCCAAGTCTATAAATTAAAAATATCAAAAAGAATAAATTGTTCAGTTTGTTTTTTAAAGGTCATTTGTTGACATATTTTTAGACATGTCATTTCATTAAAAAGGTTATACACCTATTTTCAATAAATAAAAGCAATCTATAATATAAAATTAAAATCAATAGGTTTATCTTATCGAAACACACAAAGTAAACTAATCCTGTAATGCCTTGGTTCTCAAACTTTTGAATATTTTTAGGTGGAACATCTATGTAGAGAGATCTTTGCCGAAAGCCTATTCTACAATAAGTGAACTTAGGAATGTCAGTGAATTTTTCAACTAATTCGTCGAAGGAGATTCTCTCTAGCAAAAGAGTAGGGTAACACACATACGCCTGGCATCCATAACGATGTCAGACTTTAATTAATGGAATCTACAACTAATATACACAATCAGCATAAGCAGAATTTTGATAACTGTAATAATATTTGATGTTTTCAAGAAGTAATTTTAACTCGAAAGATATTTTTATCCATACAAAGCCGTATGGTACGTGTAAATTTTACATTGAATTGAACCTTTGATTTTTTCGCGGAACACTTGAAATTGCATCACGGAACACGTTTTGAGAACCAGGCTGTTATGAATAAATTCATTTATTATAGAAAGTGATAGAAAAAATAAATTGAATACGTGAACACTTAGTAAAATATGCATGTAAACTTTTTAAATGTGGAATTGTTACACAAATAAATTCATTATATTTACCACGACATTAAAATCTTTGTGAGATATTTTGAATTTTTCGTTGGCTGTATATACAACCGGCAATATAGTGAATTTAATCATTGCAAACGGGTGTATTTAATGATTTATAAACAGTGATGCCACCTAAAGTTTTGTTGGACTGAAAAAGGTCCTTGTCAGATAAAGACCAGTTTCAAACTTTTCACAAAGTATTTTCTACAAGTATTGCTAAATACATATGATTTATCTGTGGTGTTTAAGATGGACTTACAAGTAACAGAACAGGATAAAAATTTTTGTAAAATAGGTGATGGTAAGTAATTTTATTAAATGTATTTGTTCTGTCAATATTCAGTGTTTGATAGAAAATTATTACTAATAAAAGTTTGGTTTCCTAAATTTAAAAAATCCATCAAAACTAATTAATAATAAATTCTAAACTTTATTTCAAAAAAATTTAAAAAACAATCCAATTTTAAAACAACGATCTAAAGTTGTTTTTTAATATGAATGTTTTTAGTATTTTTTTGAGGATATTTTAGCAAGCATGAATTAACAATTGGATAGATAATATTAATACACAAACATTCAATATATATTTAATATTTTTAAATTACAAACATTACTAAATATTAATTTAAAATCAAGCAATTTCATCATTCCATAATTTAACTTTAACTTATTTCAATTTATTATTTTTATTTTATTAAAGTTTTAACATATTTTTAACACGAGAATTAACTCTTCTATTTAATTATACTCACAATTACTAGGCACCTATCTCCCGATTTACACGGTACTTTTTTGCATGTTTTCGCTTTTACACGGTTTCAAAAATTATAAAAAAATTTTATTTCACTCTTATCGATACATATTTATAATAATAATATGCATATGTATATACATATTTATTTAAAAATAAAAATATAAGCATAAACAGGAAATTCGCCTATTTAAGTTTTCGTGTTTTAACAAGTTATTATTTTTTCAATTTCTGTGTTATTTACCGTTAGAATTAACTTCAACAATAGTTCTGGAAGGTCTTGAATTAGGTAAAAATTAGGAAACTATTTTTTAAATCATGATCCAGTTGTTGAGTGAGCTAATCAATTTCAAAGAGAACTCAATCAATGTTTGGAGAAATATCAAGAAATCTATAATGATTTGACCAAAAGTAGCACTCAACTGTTAATTACAGATTTTGTGACAAAGATCACACCGGAAGAAGTTCCTACACAGTCTAAAAATGATTCAGAAATATCCATTTCAAGCGAAGAAAGTGAAATTATTCCATTTCGAAAGAGGAGGCAAAACATTGAGGATTCTGATGATTAAAATTTACTAACACTTTACTATGTTTTATAAAATGTCTTTGTCTCTATTTACACGGAATTCTTAGGAACCAATCTACCGTGTAAATCAGGGAATAGGTATACATGATTCCGTAAAAACCTTCTAAATAGATTCTTCAAGGCTAAGAATTTACAATTCTTTGGAACCAAACACCTCTGTTACACATTTTAACTTTAACAAAATGGTTCGTCAAGATAACATAGATAGAAAAGCCTTTTTTATGAATTTACTTTTAAATTAAAACACATTTCGGCAAAAAAACATGGCAGAACAGACATTTTAGTAATATCCAGAATTATAAATTATTTCAAGAAAAACAAAATTTCAAGCTCATAAATAAATTATATATTACGACATTTCCATTCCCTATCACACAATTTGAAGCGAAACTGTAATTGCTTAGTCAGAAATCATACGGATTTCAGTCATTTCTGAGAACTAATTTGGTCCAAGAAATTATGAATTTCTTTGGGTTATATTTCGACATAAAGTAAGTTAGATCTATTTTTAATTACAAATTAATATATAACACATCAGCAAAATATTTTTTTTGCTAAAGATCTTTCCTAAACAAGTATAATAACTTATTTCCTTCTTTAGAAATTCGTTGTTTGCTGCCAACTTTCTTATGTTGTGACAATCATCAGAATTTGTTATAATTATAAATTATGGACATAACAGAATTTTTCGCTATTCCAAAATCTCAAAAATGGAAGTATTCCTCAACAACCATTTTCCATGGGATTTAATAATTTGATTTTGTCAACTTCTGAAATTCCTTTAAAATATGAAAAATTTAATCAAATAATATTTTAGAAGTATTATCTTAAATGATGTGAAAATAGAAAAGTTAATTACAATTCAAATACATTTAAGATTATTATTTCTTGATTATGTCAAAAACTCAAAATAATGCCCTCGTGAATACACCAAGCGAAATTCAGATAAAGTCCGCTATAATGCAAGTTGAAACATAAATCAACTCATTGGAATTTTTTTTTGTGAAAATTTAATGGATTTCAACCATTTAATGAAATGGAGGAAAATTAAGTTATTTTTTAAAGTTGTAAGCTTAAAGTTATAAAGTTATAAGAGTTGAATTATGATTTTACAAGGAAATTAAATCATTATTTAAACTTATAATTATAACTTTGATCTACAAGTTCATGTATATTATTATTAATAATGATTATGAATATCCAGGAAAAGATTTATTTTTTGATAACTTATTTTTCGTAAATTATTCAAAAAAAGTGAGTTAAATTATTTTTGAAGTTATAAAAATTATTAATTGCATTAAATAATTATATTTTTTATACATCTTCTGAAAAAAATCTTCGAATATGTACACAAAATAATTGAGTTTATGATTCTTTTTTAAAACTTACTAATATAATTTACAATTTATGCTTTTTTTCGAATTTCAGGTTTTTTTTCGACAAAAATATCTGAAATATTAAATTAATTTTAGTTTTAAGGGTAAATCTTATGAAGATATATCCTCATTTACTCGAAATTTCCTAGCAGAAACCTCAAAATTTAAATTAAAATTTTTTCCCGCCATTTTTCTTTCTAAAAATATCTCAAAATGTCTATAAATTAATTTATTATAAGGGTTTTTTCAACTTCTGATGGCTACATGTTAAAAGTTTACATGCATGTTTTATTATGGGTTGTGTTAATGTGCATTATTTTATTTTTCTATCACGTTTTGTGTTTCTATAGTGTAGGGTTTGTCTCAGTGACTATTTTACAAACAACCTCAAGGTGAGTTTGTGTGTTTATATGTTATAAATTTATTGATTTTTGTTTTATATTATAGGTTATTTGTCTCAACGTGGCTTGTTGTATATTGAAAATTTTTATTATAGAAGTATATCATCGGATCCATATTGAGAGTTTGCATGTATTTTTTATGATGTGTTGTGTATTTAATATTTAATTTTTCTATAATTTTCTATTTCTATAATTTATAAATATAATTTTTAACCTTCAAGTGTTGAAAAAGTAAAAGCAGAATAAATCTTACTTTGAGATCTGAGTCAACCATAAAATCAAATCCATATATTTCGAAAAATCCAACCCGAGTTGAAAACTTATATTTTACCGAATTAAAGACGTAGAGCATAATTTGTTGAATTTGTTTCTAAAATAATTGTTAAAATCTGAATTATTAATAAAACTTTTCAAACTTCAAGAATCGTTTGCGCCCAGTCAGGCTTGAAAGACTCTAAATTTTGATATGTGTCATTGATATATGTATTAAATTTCTCCATGCTCCATATCGTATCATCTTTTACGTCTCCATAATTTGGAGATTTCTTTTGAATGTACTAAATTAAAACAAAGAAAAATTAAAACGAAATTAACGATTGAATACAAGCAAATAAAAATTTTGAGGTTACATAAATATTGTATTAAATTACAAAGAAATTGTAAAATGCATTGGCTATAACAGTGGTCATCAAACTGTGTTCCGCGGAACCCTAGGGTTCCAAAAAAAATCAGTAATTTAAAATAAATTGCTTCACTTCCCAAACATCATAAATAAAAAGATTTTCATTCCAATTAGAACAATATCCAATTAGAACAATTATCGTTTCAACATTGTAGAGATCACTTTTCTCTATCAAAAGTTTACAACTGATGATTAAGACTTCCGATTCTTTTTTGAAAGATGCTCACTGTTCCATCACGAGTATAAACATTTTTGAAGGTTTCTTATATGAGCTCAGAATTAATAAGACATATTCCTTTGGCTTTTAGAGTGTTTATTACCTCATTATTTATAATAAATTCTGTTATTCTTATCTTTTACTTTTCCGATTACAGAACCAATTTTACCTTAGAAAAATGGATCAGTGATCAGATAATTTACTGCTTGGCGATAACAAAGCTCATATGATGAGTAAATCAGTGAATAATAAAAAATAAAAAATTGAACAACATAATTTAATTTAAAAGATAACGCCAATAAAAAACTTTTCGTACGATATATTTCGATAGCATAGCTATCATCTTTAGTTGGTCTTGAGTACCTGAAGATGATAGCTATGCTATCGAAATATATCGTACGAAAAGTTTTTTATTGGCGTTATCTTTTAATTAAATCGTTGCCAAATTTATTTAATAATTTAATTTAATCAAAATTTAAAATCACTTGAATACACTTTTATTACACGTATGAAGTAACATACAAAATTTAGTTATACAATATCAAGTACATTTATTAGATTGTCATTTGTCCAAGATTTATAGAGATTAGAAATAAAACATTTAAAACAGAAATAATTCTAAAAATAACACTTCCTATAGTACGTGGCAAGATACCATTGAAATAAATTTGATAAAAACTGTATCACCATTAAGTTTCAAATTGAAATATAACTTGGTTTCACAAGAAACGCCAACAAATAATTGGATTAAATCATTGCAGTCAAACATATTACCGGAAATCCCTCTGAATTTTCTTTTGCCAATCCATTCCTTACAAAAACCTTTTACACAATTTGTATTCAATATCAACGTGTAATTCCAAAAACTCACAATATTGATCACAGTAAAATTCCGAATCCCATTCAGAGTCTGACGAAAGATTTAATTCCATTATTGTGAAAATTAAAGTGATAAAAAACGGTCATCGACCATCTCAATTTGGATAACATTCAAAATCGCTCTCAATGTTATAAAAAAAATATTTGCGGGCTATTAAAAGCAAATCAACTCAAACACAATAATTTATCTCATTGATGAAAACTTTAGGAATAACAATGCTGACTTCCGAAACATAGCCACGATCGCCATCCAATTCATCTCCGCTCATACATATTTTAATAATATTATAAAAAAATAATACTACCAAAAGCAAATCAACTCAAAAACAATAATTTATCTCAGTGATGAAAACCTTGATGATTGCTAATGTTTTTCAGTCAGGAATTACAATGTCGACCTTCAAAACATAGCCACGATCTCCATCAAATTCATCTCCGCTCATACATATTTTAATAATATTATCCATATAGTCTAATCTTCTAATCATTTGTACTCTCAAACCGAAAGTTTCTGAGACAAAGCCCATCCATATAAATTATCAACATCTTGATATATCATTTGAGTTGAATTATTCTTTATCCACTA
Source organism: Schmidtea mediterranea (assembly GCA_022537955.1). Classification (NCBI taxonomy): domain Eukaryota; kingdom Metazoa; phylum Platyhelminthes; order Tricladida; family Dugesiidae; genus Schmidtea; species Schmidtea mediterranea. Next base: position 95,465,524 of record CM039681.1, read on the forward strand.
ATTAGTTGAGTATATTTCTCCAATTTGTCTTTTAACCTCTCGATACCATCTTCAATAAATGATGACATTATTCATGCTTTATTTGACAAACATCATTGCTTGAGCTCACCATCTTTGGTAAACTCAACATAAAAGTCCAAATTAAACTTTAGCGGTTCCTATTTGCTCAATATTTACGTTATATTCTTTGATGAAACTATCTGGTACATAGTTTTTCGATGAATTATTCTGAGATACATCTCTCATCAGCTTCACGCGACTACCATGTAAGTCAAACTCACGATGGATATTATTTTACTTTTCGTTATTCCAATTTTTCTTGAGGTAGGTTTTCATTTGGTTGTACCAAATCGTTGTTTAACTAAGCTTAAAAACAATATTAAAATAATTAACAAATAATCAAAATCTTACTTATAATGTATTCATCCATTTGCTTAGAATTTTGGGGGTTTGACATTTTTTCTAGTACTGGAAAATGAAATTTATTGTGTTTATAGTATAAATATTCTTACTCTAAACGATTATACTAGTCTTAATTTCCCCAAAATGTCTTAGATGATGCCCATATTGTTGTACAAAAATCGGCAATCTACATGATGTGATGATGAGACATTTAGGACATGCAAAACTCGGCAAACTGACATCATTTATCTTGAAATAGGATGCTTAAACAGACTTACAATAATTAATATCTTTGTGACTTTCAGTTACACAAAATTTATACAAATTTCATCGGTCCACTAAGAGATAAGTTATTAATACAATAAAATAAAATAGTTTATATTTTGTTGACTTTGTTAAATTAAATTGCAATACAAAGCAGCTGAAACATACAAAAATTTCAACAAATCATGTGTGTTGCACCTACAACAGATCACTTTGAATTTTTAACCAAACTATATAATCTTATAGCAAAAATTAAGATCTACTTATACATTATTATAGCGACAACTCAATAAAATTTATTTAATTAGGTGAAAAATATATAAATAAAAACAAACAAGTGTATAACTCACAACAGAATGTATTAAAATAAATCCATCCTAACACATTGCAAACTCAATAAATTATTTTAATTAACTGAACTAATCAAAGTTATACAACCAATTATACGTACAGGATGAACGGTACACAAGAATATTTTCCAATTAAAATCAAGCCATATTATAAAAATTTTAATTTTACTTATACTTTATTACATTATAAACTCCAAAAAAAGTATCTCAACTATGTGACGAGTATAATTCACAACAAAACATGTGTGTAGCACACAAACGAAAACATTTTCAAATTTAGATAAAGTAATATTCTTTGTTACAAAAAACTCAATAAAATTAATTTAATTATGTCTAATTCTCGTCGATTATACTTCATCACTTTGGGGTGTAGTAAAACTGTAACCTCGTTTGGCTAGGATGTTCATCAAATAATCTGTCAAATCTCTGGCAGCTAAATTCAGCCTGCAAATTACATTATATAACGTATAACCTTCATAAACTGGCTGAGTATGTGATACTCCATCTCCATATTCCAAAAATAAAACCCGTTACATGCCCAGACGCATTCAACACAAGAACTGTTTCAATTGTCACATACATAGCTTGTAAATTATCAGTCTCGAGCATAGTTTGAATCATCTCTTCATGTTTCACTATGAGATTCAATGGTATTTCATTTTGTCAAACTGGTTGTTCTTCTGGTAATGCTTTAAGTTCATAGTAAATTGAATGATACCAAATACTTTCCATCTCATTACAATGCCGTGTCCATTATAGCTATCTTTCTGACGAATTCCAATCATAACAACATGTTTTATCCGACTAACAATAGGTATAAACATTGATTCAAATAAATTTAATTCCAGAAGAATACACTTTCAAAGATATAAAAGAGAAAATAATTCAAAACCAAAATTCAAATATACGAAAATCCCTTAATGTAGCGAAAACAATATAAAGCTATGTAACCTATGTGAAATGTACAAAGATTACAACAAAACACACATTTAGCACACACACACACCGTAACATTTTAAGTTTATGATCAGGCCATCTTGTAGGGAATTAATTCCTGTTTATAAATGGTTACACTCAAAACTGTATCGGACTCTTTAATCTTTAAGACCTTAAAAAAGAAACAAAATAATAAAAAGTGTTTAGACATTAAATTTGTTTGATAGGCGGCGTTAATTTACTGTTGTCAGTAGTAAGTTATCAAAAAATTGGTGCCAGATTTTATATCCCATTATCGTGAAATGGTTGAATAACAAAATTAATCAGTACCAAAATTTATTTTTTACTAATATAAAAAAAATGTATTTTTAAATCAGTGTACTTTAAATAATTATAGGAATGCACTAAAATTATTGAACTCTTACTTATTTATAATCACTATGGAAATAAAGAATGTTTCTAATAAATTAATTAATAATTTAAGCAAGATTTACTAGACAATGATAATAATTATCACTCATAATTTAAGTATGATAATTGCATTTTCATTAATAACATTATTTAAGTCTATTGTTTAAATTATGCCGGTTACAAAATGATAGTATAAATTTGTCTATTCATTTACAATATTATACAGTAAACTTTAAAAAAATTCGAATATGCAAACAAGTGTTTCTTTATAAAAAATACTCATACTTTGTTTCACATTTTATAACTATATTTTACATTTTGAAAGAGACATACACAGAAAGGAGCATTTTATCTAAGTAGTTACATTAGATAGCTGAGAAAATGTGATTGAATTCAATTATCTAGCGTTTAAATATTATAAAACCTACATTTTCTATTTTCATTAAATTTTTCATTTGCATAAAATACACAATCCTTTTTTTATGTGATTATGAAAATTATGGAACGTATCCCTATTTATACAACTTAAGTTGTGTCTTTTTTATGTGTTTTTCCGAGGAACATATCTACCGCATTCAGTGGCGGATCCAAACCATCTAGTAAGGGTGGACGATTTAGGTAATGATGTCATATATAGGTATCCCAATGGTCCGATTTAAAATTCGCCCCAGACAATTTTATTAAATTTCATATCACTTTTAAACAATTTACTTAATAAGTCTAATTTACTTCCATTTTCATACCACATGCTGTTTTAGATTATATGTTTGCTGACGATTAGTGTTGAACTTCCACAAATAATTGACGCACTGTATAATATATCTAAATGAAATGACAGAACAACTTCATCAAAAGCAAGAACTTTATGATCATCAATTAGAGAGAGTGATTTTATTGTGTCTTTAGGCTGTTCTGTGCATGCGTTCTCTCTAACAAATTGCCTCAGTCAATTGTTTCAAAAGAAAAGTTTAGACTTACATGAAGCAAAAAATTGCATTAAAAACCTGTTGATTGTTTTAAAACAAAAAACAGAAAATTGCGAAGAAATGTTTGCTGAAATGTTTAGATCAGCAGAAAAACAATAATTAAAAAAGATGGTGGTTTTACCTACAAAAGAATAGTGCAACGACAGACATACCAGGAGAATATACCTTCGGATACATTGGAAGAATATTACAGGCAATCAATTTATATCTCTCTACTTGATGCACTGATATTGGAAATAAATACACATTTTTGCAAAGAAAATTTGCTATGTATCCAAATCTATTCTTTGATGCCAGAAAATATTATTAAACTGAATCATAAAAGTGTTGCCGAAACTATTTCTGCAATCAGTAATGTCTATTGTGTTACTCTTGGACTTAATATCCAAAACTTACCTGCACCTGAATTTACATCGGAAGTTGAACTATAGCGGTGCAAATGCATGAAGATGAAGGAATAGGACGGAATATAATCACTGCCTACTGATCTTTTTGTAACACGAAACGGCATAAACTGATATAAGCGCAATTTATTGTGTTTAATATATTTATTTTTATTTTCATTTCGTTGCAGACTAGGCCAATTTAAAAATCAAAATATTCATTTTTAATCTAAAAAATGAAAAAGAAAACTAAAAATGATCAATAAAATAAAATACTGAAATGGAGGCATACCTTCATTCAATTGTTTTTCACATTTCTGCTTTGTATATTCTCGTAAAAAGACAAGTTGGTTTCCGTATTTCTTCATAATTTCCTTGTTACAGTTGACGTATGAAGTTAAATATCACTATATTTATATAATAAAACTCGTGTATATTTTTAAGTGTCAAATTCTGTGGAAGATATTGCATAGTTGATTAAATTATATTTTCAGTACATATTTAATATATTACCAAAATGTAAAGTTTTTTTCAAAATTTTACTTCGATAAAAATAAGAATATTGCACAAACCAAATTGATTTTAATTTCTGACATCAATTAATTTAAATTATAAATGTAGATTCAATTAAAGTAAAGCAACCAGATATTTTTTATTGGAATGCGGTACATTTTGAAATCAAAAATTTTAAAAACGCTGGACACAAACGGACAGAAATTTCTTCCAAAATTTCTTCGTGTGCTAACACATGCTATAGTAATTAAAATTTATTTTAGTAAATTAATTTAAAAAAATTTACTACAAATGACTTGATACCACATTGGTTGCTGCTTAATAAGAAAGCACTATTTAATATTGTAGGATAACAGTAAATAATAGATATTCTAAATAATATAATATGTATGTATGTGTATGTTGAATTTGTATGACTGAAGATTATGTAAGGTATGTCTGAATGTCAAAGATGTAATTTATGTATGCACGTGTGTATCTTGCTCAAGATACTTACAATATAGTAATTTCCTCCTGAGAGTTTCTCACTTGTTTAAAATAATAAATATTATGTCTCCAAAGTTTTCTAACAAATATGAAGTAGAGGGCACAGAAAATTTGCGAAAATGTTAAAAACTTTACATGTCTAATGCGGGACACTTTCCGGGACAGTTTCCAGTAAGGTACAAACCACTCAAATCCGGGACGTTGGTCAACTTAAATTAAAGTGTTTACTAGACGTATCCACATTTTTATAAAAAATACATTACTTTTAAATAAGTAATTAGAAAAACGCAAAATCGTTTACGTTCAAACATTAACGAAAATTCCATTTGAAAAGGTTATTGGACAATTTAAAATAACAATGTTGTTGATATAATTGTATGTTGAATCATTTGTCGTTGCTATTTTTATGAAATTTATTTTTACAGATTGTTTCAAGAAAAATAATAAATCATGAAAATTTAAAACTTATAAAATATTTTTAAAATCATTGAAAATGATTTTTTAATGTAAATTATAATATATTAATAAAAATTAAAATATTATTAAAAATTTGTATAATTTGTTTAAACAATCTACAATATACATAATTTTTAATATCCTACCTGAAGATGACAGGAAAAGTGTCGAAATATATCATAAAGCATGTGCTTTATTAATTATTTATCTAAAAAAATAGGGGTATTATAAAAAATAACATATTTTTTGTCGGTAATTTTAAAAACGGCATAACAATTTGGTAAATTTAAAAAATGGCATCTTAAAAAAACATTTTAAAAATCATTAAAAAACTTTGCCTAGAAAAAATATATTAGACATAAAAAGCTATACAAAGTTAAAAGTGAATATTTAATTCTCTTTCGCTGACCGTATTATTAAAACTCTCGGTTTTCCACGAGGTCTTCTCGCTTACGGTGGTAGAGTGTTATCTCTTTGCAAGCTAATGACCGAAAGAGGCGCAATTGAATCTACGTACAAACCATGGTAATTAGAAGATGTAAAGTATATCTCAACAAATGCTTTAGGATCTTGTTTTAGATATACAATTACTGCACATAAATGCGAACATGGATATCCGAACTCAAAAGATCTATTGAAACTGCATTTTTTAGAACTAAAATCTACTATAAATTCTATTTCCACTAGAAATACATTTGCGTTAGATTCTGCAATCGTATATAACCGCCCAATAGTAGTGTTAGTTTAAATGCTAGCTAATTGTTTAGCAAAAATCGAATTCCCTATAGTTCTTTCTCTTCTTTGGCTAAATATTTTCATGGAACAGTTATTCAGAGATATAATAAGGTTTGTTATATCTTGCTTAATGAATTTTTTGATGGCTGAATTCATTGACTCCACTGCGTTTGAAGTGTTTTTCCAACACTTAGCAATTGGACATTTTGAATTAGCCCAACTAGAAATCCCCATATTAACAAGTTCATGATAAAATTCTTCATTTAGAACTTGCAGTTCTCGCAATACATCTTTCAAAAGCAATTTCATCATATGTGTAGGCAAGATACCAATATTTTTCTATTAACAATATGTTATGAAGATATTAAGCTATTAATAAACGAGTATGAATTTTTGAGAACTATTTGGACTTTGGATTTGTAACTTTCAAGTGCCTTGTATATTAATTGGCTTCCAGTTTTCTGTCTCACCAATTCAATAATCTCCGAAGCCTTTACTGATGAAGGATTATATTCAGAAATAACACTTTTAATAGCAATGCACATCGACAATTTTGAATAACTGCAATCAGTTGTATGAAATGGATGCATAAGGCTGACTATACACTGATCAAGAACTATCTTTTTGTATCCGGATACTTTAAAATCGCAAGAAAGTGATTTACAACTAAGTGTTATGTGTCTTGTTGCGCCGGTGAACAATATACGGTAATCTTTTAAGTATGGCTGATTTTGAAATAATATTTTTATAGCTTTTTATAATTAAATGATATTTTTTATAATTTTTACGATTAAATAATATTTTTCAAAATTTGTTTTATTGGATGCCAATTTTTAAATTAAAAAGGATGATATGCCATTTTTTAAATTAGACAAAAAATATGCTAAATTTGAAATTTTCCCAAAAATATAATCATAATATTTTTGCATGTCTGTAACCTTTTGTTTATTTACATCAAACTATTTTATTAAAAACAATCCACTTAATAAAGATAATACCTGATTGGTTAAATGAGTAATTAAATCGGTATCTTCATTTGAGTAGGGATTCATTGATAGTCGAATGTAACCAGGACAGTACATCACAAGGTAAGGAGACGTCGATGCAATAAGCATGTACGATCTGATATCAAATTTACGACCTTCCAATAAAAGTGGATTTTTGATGTATCTAAAATATTAATTTAAAATTTTTGTAATAAAAATACAATTTAAAACGTATTTGTAAGAAGTATAATAAATTTTAGTTACTTTTCTAGGTTACATTCTGAGATTTTTATACTGTGTTAAAAAATATCCTCGGCCCATTTTTGTAATGGATAACATTTGTTGCAGTGATATAGTGTTAAAGACGTCGTTGAATGATTCTTTCATTACATTTGCGAAGGCACTGGGCAAATTAGCAAAATAATTCAACCAGGCTTGTGGACATCCTATGGTGATTTTGAATAAATGCGTGAAAAATATATGTATGCTATAGTTATTTATACTGAACATGTAATAGATAAGGTAACCATTGCTTATATTGAATCTATTGAAAGTGTATGGCCAAATTGCTCAACAAACATCGTTAGCATTATAGTACTAATACTACTGTTTTGGATCCGTACATTTCCGACTTCATTTAGAGATATGAACAGAAATCACATCGTTATTCAAAAATGATTAAGCATTTTAAATATATCCTTTGTAATAACCATATAGAACTATTTTGGACTTCATTTTTGAGCTGGGGAGTGGTAGTTATGTGGGTAAGAAGTAAAAAGTACTGCATTTGAAATAATATTCCAACAAAATATTAGAAGTAAACTAAAAATCTATAATTTCATGGTTTATTAAATCTGCATATCTTTTCACCTCTGACTTTTAGCGCCAAGAATGATTTTCAAATTTATATAAATTCATATAGATCAGTGGTCCCCAACCCCCGGGTCGTGGAATAAATGGTACCGGGCCGCACAAGAAACATAAAATTATTTTCATTTTATTTACTGTGATGTATTTCTTTCGGGATTGTGCTAATTTATACCATTGTAACAAATAGTAACATCAACATTTTCAAATATTACAAATTTAAAAAAACTAGAACGTATCAATAATAAAACAAAACCTTACTAAAAGTGTAAATAGAAGTAATTAGGACATATTTTATATATTAGCAGGGATTTTAGACGAAACTGAACCCTAACATTCATTCTCCAAGTTGGTGCACGATCACCTGTCTTTACTTTAAAAAGAGTTTGAGCGCTACTACCCAACCATAAAATACCCATGAACGGAAAAAGAATGGATCCACGACCAATTTGTCAACAAACCATGTGAATCTAGCATGTCGGTAGAAGAAGATCAGTTGCTGAAGATTGCAAATGACGGCGGCCTTAAATATACGTTAAAGACAACCACTCTGTCAGTGTTCTGGATTAATGTTTTGGTCGAATATCCTGAGATTTCCGTAACCTATCTATGTGATGCGGGGTTTTCTACAATGACAGCAACCAAAACAAGACATTGAAATAAACTGTATAAAAGCAACACATTTCGGGTGTCATTGTATCCTATTTCTAACAGATGAAACCGTCTCATTTAAAATAAACAAGCCCAAGACTGTCGTTGATTTAACGTATTAATGAATTAAAATTTTCAATCACTTTATATTAATTTTCTTGTGTTATTGTATTTTATTTTGATGGCAACTTTAAATGCAATTAAATTAAAATTAATAAATCATAACAATCTAAAAGACAAACAATAAAGTCCTCTCTTTAGCAGGCCACGGTAAAATTATCAAACGTTGATCGGTCCACGGCGATGAAAAGGTTAGTAAGCACTGATAAAGATCATATATCACAATAAGACCGTTTTTTCGTTTTTAATGGGTAATTTTGTATAAACCCCTCTCTTAACTAGTTGAGTTATTCGCTGAGTGGAAAAAAATATTTATTGCACCAACAGTACTGAAACATCAAGTATAATTAAACAAGATTTCAAATAATTAAACAAATGTATAATAAATAATATGGAATAAATATTCTACTTGAAAACAAAAATGTAAATTTTTGGATTCTCATTTATAAGAATCACCATTGCATTTAATAATGTTATCTTTTTATTTCATAATATTAATTATTCAATTAATAGTGTTTGTAGGAATATTTAAAAATTAAATTTATAAAAAACCATTAATCCTTTAAAAATATTAAAACATTTTAGTAAATTTTAGAAAAGTAAAATTTTCATAATACTTTATTTTTATATTTTTAGAAGAATAGCAATTTTCATAATTTAAAAATAATATTTCACATTTTTAACAAATAATTAACAGTATTTGAGTAATTTGATTTGACCTGTTTAAAAAGAATTGTTTTTACAAATTAAAATTTGGAACTTGTTAAAATTTTAAATGTCTAAGGAAATTCTGTATACTTTAATAATATACTTTTTAAAAGTTTTGACCTATTTCTAAATTTGCACAAATAATTATTTAAGTACACAATAAATGCTTTCCTTATTATCCTTCATTTGAACATTTATACTTCCATTGAAGTTATTATAATTCATATAAACCATAATGATAAAAAAAATATTAAAATAAATAAGAAACACTGAAAAATTTATAACGCACATGTCCCAGCTTAACTCGAGTAAGGGTCACTGGTAAAATTGTAAATGCCTGAGGGAGACTCGGATAGACATAATAATTAGTTTACTTTAAGATTCACTCATGATCATGACTTGGGATATGCTTCACATATATCTACATGTATTAATTATTTATTTATCAATAATTAAAAAAATGAATTTTTAATCTTTTTATCGAAAAAAAGTGCGGTAAGGGGTTAATAACACTATTAAATGCAAAAGTCTTCAAAATAGATAAGAAACCCTCCATATATTACCAAAAATTAAAAGCAAAGTTTTGTTTTAACGTTGTGGTTAAGCCGTTCATGGCATGGCACTGGATATGAAATAGATAAATTTTAGATATTAAACTTTAAAAAAAAATAATATAAGATACATAAATTATGGAATGATAGTTTTTGCCTCTCTAAAAACGTCCCTCGACTATATATGAAACACTTGAGATAAATTGTCACTTAAAATATACCAAAGATATGAATAGGAAAATTTAAGATGTAAATGAAAATTAACACGTTTAATGCCACTAGGATCACCGGTTATACCCTGTAAAAATACCTGAAACTACGGTATTCGTACTTTTTGATGATGATGTCCAACAAGGCAATAAGAAAAAATTATATTGATAACTACAGAGGACAGACATGTGGAAAACCTAATAAAACCATTCGTTGTTAAAACTGAAAATCTTTAATGATTTAAAGACAAAGATGTTTAATTCCACTGATTCAAAGACATTTTTCTCAAGATATTCAATAAAAACATCTTTTCTTAAAACTTTTTCGTCTACTTGGAAAGATGATGTCAACTTCCAACGTGGGCTGGAGATATTGAAAAGCATCGCAGTGGTTAATAACGTTGCTGAGAAATGAGTGGAGCTAATTCAAGAATATTACAAAATTCTAAACAAGACAAAAAATTCATTCTACAGATTGTAATTGAACACACAAAAAGGTTAGCCTGACGAACCAGAGATATGTGGAATCTTATTACACCATTGTAAGTTTATTTGTATTATCAATTTAAACATCCATTTGTAAATTATGTACTTTTCTTTCGGCTATTCTTAATTTCATTTAAAGGAAAGACTTTTTCCAAATTTGGAAAAGGAATAAAATGAATAAAATTAGAGGTTGGAAGCAAGTAATTTGAAAACTTGAAAAATACGGACAAAACAACCTGCGATCATTTTTCCATAAGTTTAAAAAAGTTTTTATTAAAAACGTTACACGGAACCGCATTAACAACACTAAAAAGCCAAAATTTTGAGCGAGACCTTCCCGAGTTCAACAGACAAATCTTCAGTCCAGTATTGTCTCTGGATATCCCGGCTTAACAAAGTCTGTATATGTACAAAAATATACGTATGTGGTTAACTTTTTAATGGACAATGATGTATATACACGTCATACTACTGGGTTTTATTGAGACATGACGGCAATAAATGTTAAAATGTGCATCATCATTTTATGATTAAATTATTATAATTACTACATTTTTTTCATTTTGCTGTTTTCAGAATTTCATTATCTTTTAAAATGTGAAAGATATGGCAAGTGACGTTCTGGGATCAGCAACTTAAAAAGTGCGTCCGCGAAAGGGTTAAAGAGGCTCGCTTAATATTTGTAGAAAACCTGATGTACTACCACCTTTTATGAATAAGATTTGAAGCTGTCAGCGTCAGCTGAGTGTTCGAATCAGCTGAATACGAGTGTGTCGCTATTTTCTAGCACATCACTACACGTGCTCGTGTGTGATATGTTGAAGTGGCGTTTTTAATAGTTAGAAATAGTTAAAGGCCCCATATGTGATTTTGAAAATTTGCCAATCCTGGTTACATATGTTGTTTGTAATGTGTTGAAATGTTCTCTTATCAAATAAATCCTTTTTTAATGCTAACACCTGGGTAATACCCATTTCCTATCTTGGTGGCACTGAACTATTTAAATTTATTAACATTAAATATTGTGAATCACTAACTGGTTTTTATAACTTAATAAAAGTTATAAAATAAATATCAAAGCGCCTCTACTTTTATATAAGACATTGGATTCGACAAAGCTATGGAGAGTTAATTAACATGAATGAAAGAAACCATCATTTCTCAGAAGTCTATTGAAACTCTAAATAATTAATGACCATTTATACAAAGCTATTATTGTTTACGGCTCCACAGATAATTATTTTTTAAAATAACAATAATATAAATATATCAGTATCCATTTTCCTCGGAACAATGCAAAAAAACAACTAAAGCCAAACAATGAAAAATCATTTAATTTATTAAACAAATTATGACAACGTTTGATAAATTTTTCAATATATTCAGTGAGATTTTTCTTTCATTTCAAAGGGAAAACGTGAGGAAGAAACTCAAATTTTAAATTATTACATAAATAGGCAAAAAACAGACATAAGAATATTTGTCATTAAATAATATTTAATTATTTTAAATCAATCCAAAAAATAAATGAGTCTGATAAGTTTAGATATTTATTTATTTATTTATTTATTATTATTATTATTATTATTATTATTATTATTATTATTATTATTATTATTATTATTATTATTATTATTATTATTATTATTATTATTATTATAAGTAAAAATACCGCCGATTTTATTATTTTTGCTTATAGTCTGTTGCATGGTCCAAGAAAGAGCTTTAACGTGTCGTGTAGAAAAAAAAGTTGAAAAGAATTGTTTCAAGAGATAAATAATTATAGTCCTATTTTTATAAAATTTATATAGTTAAATTTTAGTTAAAATTCTAACAGGGGAAAACATATTTCAAATATAACACCAATTCCGTACCGACAATCTAGTCCAAGACTTTTAATGAATAAATTAATGTTTAACTATCAAAAAGATTTATATAAATAATTAAAACATTTTTATAATTTAAAGTCGACTTAATTCATGCCATTAAATCTAAAAATAAAATAAACTGACACGGTAAAATACTCTTCACCGGTACAATAACATATCTCTAGGAATGTTACGAATAGTTATATTAATTAAATGAAAATTAATTTGATTTTTAACCTTTGTACAATCCTTGCTTTTTTTTTTTTTTTTTTTTTCAAAATTTTATTTTAACAAAAAAACGGCCTTTCGGCTAAATTTGCGAGCGATGCTCAGCACTTAATACTCTTCTGTTTTTATTCTTTCTACACAAAACTGCAACGCCGATTTATAACCTGCATTGCCTCGTAAAATTTCCTATGAGACTAAACGGGAGGGATACTTTTTGTGAAGGAAATGTGCTCCCGGTATATGTGATAACATGCAATCACCGCATCTGAACATGCTATCTTGGCTAATGCTATGATTTCAGTCTTTGTTAATCTGATCTTTGAAAGTGTAGCATTGTTCTTGTCCCATGTGCCTAGGCATCCAATGACCACAGCTGATATAGTGGCTGTTTGATTAAATGCCTTTCCAATCTGCATAGCTAAATCTTTATACTTAACATAGTTATCTTCCCGTGCTTTTTCGAAACCTTCAATTGAGTCATAAGGTACCTTTAGGTCAAGGACATGTATGTCTCTATTCCTCTTAGACCTAATCACCATATCAGGTTTCAGCTTTGTTGGAATTGAGATATATTTCGGAGATTTTTCAACATCTATCTCAAAACCAATTTTCTCCAGGAAACTAACTATGCCTAGTAATACATTCTCATGCTTAACTCTTCTAGCATTCGGTTTAGCTTGGCAGTGGTTAAACACATGTGCCTGAGTCTCCTCATCAAGATGGCATAGCCTGCACTTTGTGTTAATATTGTATTTTAGGCGATATGGTCCATAGTTTAGATTTAGCAGGTTATTTCTTGCACGTACTAAGAAATAGTATTGCGCATCATTAAGTGTATCACTTGCTATTAGATACTTAGCAGTTATACTATCTCCGATAGAGGCAGCAATGTGTCCCTGCACTCTCATTTTGCACCATTGTTCAGCATAATGTAAACCTATAAAATTATGAAGTTCTTTTGAAAGAGTGTTGAGGTTTTGATTATTAATGTAAGAGATCCTCTTCTTATATGTTATCTCAAGTGTGAAATTATCTTCTATAAACTTTAAATTCACATATATACAAAATTTTCTCTTAAGAGATTGCGCCGACTTTTGAAACTTTACAAAAAATGAGGATTTGGAGAATATCTTATTGAACTCGCAATTCATCCAACTGAGTCCAGCTTCAAAGTTCCCATTTCCTCTAGATTGTGCTAGCTCTGCTATTAGCATTTTTCGAAAACTGATGTTGGATGAGTTAAACAGTCTTGTTATGCCAGTAATGCTCTGTATCAGATACTCATCAATAGCAGGAGTGACACCAAGACCTCCCAGCTTGCAATGTGTATAGAAGAAATTGTTATTCATTGCCTGAAACTTATCTCCAATCATGGTCTTTAGGAGACCCTTGATCTTTTGATCAAACCCTAACTGCTTTTCACGTCCCTGTGTAACTCTGTTTCGATCACAGTCAAGAATTCTATGACCTATTACACAGTTACGCAAGGAAAAGATAAGCTTCGAATGAATGAAGATCTTGTACGCATTCAGTTTTTGTGATGGATGCAGGTATGATCCAAAAAGAGATTTGGTCAATGTTAGTGCAGAATCAAGTCGTCCATCTATATCTTGATTTCGTTTGTTGGAGAAATCTACCCCCAGATATCTATATTTGTTATTCTCAGATATCATTGGTATCTCTTCATTATATAGATTTAGCCTATTTATATCCATATTAATGTCATTGAAAGACAAATACCCAGATTTTGATGGTTTGAATTTTAAGTTTGCAAAGGCTGCTAATTCCACAGTGCTTTCTAATGATTTCTTGATTCCCGAGTAAGAGTCCGAAAGAAGAACCAGGTCATCAGCATATGCCAAGACACTGATATTCAAGTCATGTAGAAAGAAAGGATATCTACTTAAAATGGACTTCAGGATGTAGTCAATAGACAGGCAGAAGAGTGTCATTGACAATGGACAACCCTGTTTGACTCCCTTAGTTATATTTACAGGTTCAGATAAGGCTCCTTGACAGTCAAACATAGTCTTAACATCCATATATAGCTCTTTTATTAAGTCCAATGTTTCACTCTTCAAACCCATACAACCCATACAATCTAGTCCAAGACTTTTAATGAATAAATTAATGTTTAACTATCAAAAAGATTTATATAAATAATTAAAACATTTTTATAATTTAAAGTCGACTTAATTCATGCCATTAAATCTAAAAATAAAATAAACTGACACGGTAAAATACTCTTCACCGGTACAATAACATATCTCTAGGAATGTTACGAATAGTTATATTAATTAAATGAAAATTAATTTGATTTTTAACCTTTGTACAATCCTTGCTTTAACTCCTGACATCGTTGATCTAGAAACGCTGTCGCGACTGTTAAGTTCTTTTTTGAATTCATCAATATTTCTTATTAAAGTTATTCCTTTTCCCTGGTTAAGTCCAGTTGGTTTGTTGATCCAAATATCTCCTTCTGTATAGATAAATAATAATAATAACAATAAAAATAATAATAATAATAATAATAATAATTTAATAATAATAATAATAATAATAATAATAATTTAATAATAATAATAATAATTAATAATAATAATAATAATTAATAATAATTTAATAATAATAATAATAATAATAATAATAATAATAATAATAATTTAATAATAATAATAATAATAATAATAATTTAATAATAATAATAATAGTAATAATAATTTAATAATAATAATAATAATAATAATAATAATAATAATATAATAATAATAACAATAATAATAATAATAAAAATAATAATTTAATAATAATAATAATAATAATAATAATAATAATAATAATAATAATAATAATAATAATAATTTAATAATAATTTAATAATAATAATAATAATAATAATAATAATTTAATAATAATTTAATAATAATAATAATAATATCAATTTAATAATAATAATAATAATAATTAATAATAATTTAATAATAATTTAATAATAATAATAATAATAATAATTTATAATAATAATAATAATAATAATTAATTAATAATAATAATAATAATAATTTAATAATAATTTAATAATAATAATAATTTAATAATAATAATAATAATAATTAATAATAATAATAATAATAATTAATAATAATTTAATAATAATAATAATAATAATAATAATATATAATAATAATAATAATTTAATAATAATAATAATAACAATAATAATAATAATAATACAATTATTAGGGCAATATAAATTTTATTCAAAAAATTCCAGCCAATGAAAACCGGCCATATGTGCTTGTTATTGATTTTTTGTTCAAAACACATTAGGCAATTTAGTAACTTTAAACAAACCTTTAAAAGATTCAAAAAACTTTTCCCTTTCTTTGATATCGTCAATTATGTAAGTTTCTGGAGTGAAATGGCTCATTTCAATAGTCTTAATTTTATTAGGATCAGTCAACGACTTTTCATAACTCCGTAAACTTGTTAATAAACCCAATTTATTTGTTATTAAACCACAATTTGGAATGTGATTTACTAATTGTTCACCTTCTTTGAAACGATTGTAATTGATGTGAGAAACCAATTCAGTCCATTTTAATTTAAAATCATCCGTGTTTTTCTCGTTTAGTTTTGACCAACCCAATGAAAGTAGAACCGGTTCAACTCTATTTTAGAAAATATTAAATGTAAATCAGCTTAAATAATATAAAGAAATATAGTAAAATCATTAAATAACTTACAGAGAAGCGCCATTGTGACCAACAATACTAAAAGAATTTTTAGTAGACTTAGAATATCTTCTTGATTTAATAGATTGTTCTTGCACAGAACTTTCATTTAGTTTATCATTATCATTCATATTATTATGAATAGCTTTAATAATACAATTATGATATGGTTTAAATTGCTTACAAAAAGGTAACCTTGACAATATTGTAAACGAATCAGAAAAATATAAACTGGTAAGCGTGCTTTTCTTAATAAAATAGAACAAATTATAAATTTAAAATAATTTATTTTTAAAATTTAGTATACATAAATTGTATTTAATAATGTAATTGACATATAATTATTAAATTTCTACCGATACGCCTACTTTATAGTATGATAATATTTTGTTATAAAATTATAGTTATAAATTTTTGAAAGAGTCATTCATGACATTCAAAATGAGAATTTATACTATAAATTCTTATGCATAAAGGTCTAAAAAATGATAAAATTTCTATTCATAATTGTTTTCAAAATATTTATAGGCTAAATTTGAATAGTAACATAATGGTGTACTGGGTGTAATTAATTTGTTTAAGTCTGTACAAAGCTTACTCAAACTTATTCTCCTCGATCAAAATACCTTCTCTTCCTAGGGTTTATGCTGTCTCACCCAGACGCCCCACAATTTTAATCCTACCACTATATACCCATATACTGTATATAGCAGCTGAAAATTCATGAGCAGGTGAGCTCCATTTTTAGGACTACTCCTCATGATATTTTCACTTTCGGGTTCCTGACTGCCGATGGAAGGTCTTATGTCTTTTTATATCTATACGCTTGTTCATACTCATCTATTTCTACAATTCCTATATCAATTTTTCATCATTACTGTTGATTTATTAAAATATTTTCCAAAAATTTGGGCAGCGTTCCGCCCTTATTTTATGGAAAATTCCTTGTTTCATACAAACGTTAGCCTATAGTAAATTGAAATGAATACATTATTCTAATTTCATTATTTTAGTCCAACAACTCATATTTGCTTTCCTATGGTCACCACAGTTACCACCATTCGTAAATCTCTATATTATCATCTCACAGATCTATGCCAAAATGTATCATTTTATTTTAATTTTCCACCGCGATGATTATCAAACAATGTACGTGATTTAACCCTACTTTATACTTTCGTTGACCTAAATTTCTATCACTAGTCGTACCCTTGATAATATAATAATCGGCAGGAGTTAAATTAAAAATTCAATTTTCCTACTTAAACATTTACACAAATGTTATCCCCTTAATTATTGCGATCTTCCCACAGTTTACCCTCTTACCGCTCCTACCAACATCGCAATGGCCGCTACGGTGAATTCCGACGGTGTCCTACCTCGTGATCAGTGTAACAAGGCCTGATCAGACTAAGCAGACTCCGAAGGGTGGATTGTGACAAAGCAACACGTCAACGGCCGAATTGAATGTTGCCCAGCCATTCTCCACCGACTTAATATATGTAAAATGAATATAAATAAGTTAAGGGGGACCTGTCGAGCAATGCCAAAAGACCTCGCGGCCATCCAGTATAAGTTAAATTAAACAAAACATTAACTTAGAAAAATATATTTCTACAAAAAACAATACTTACAATCGACAAGTTTGTCAGTCAAGCATCCAAATTTGAAAAATTGTCATACGTCGGCATAAACATTGACTAAACAATTGTCTAAAACAAATTGTCTCAACCACTGTCTAAAAATTTTGTGTCTACAAAAGTTCTCGCCAAAATGTCTAACAAAAATTGTCTGTCAACAAAATGTCTAAAAATTATGAAAATGACTGCTGTATATATAGTGTTTTCATGCCTGGGTGCGACCAATCAGAGAATTTTGAGCCTTTTCGGCTATTTTTTGGGGGGTTTTATTGCTTTTATTTTGTTTTAAATATTTTATTTTTCTGCTTATTTTTCTCTATTTTTTGATATTATTTTCTAAATTTTTGGTAAATCTTTATTTTTTATTTTTTAACCATTCTCTTTGATTGTTTCTCTTTTTACCCTTTGATATTTAAATTTTTTGGTCGCCGCTTCCACATATGTATTTTCTAAACCTTCTTTTGCAAGGTTTTGGCGGTTTTATATTTTAGTTTTGTGTTTCTTTCTGCATCTGTAGGCTTTTCAATGATTTTAATTAATATTTGTTTTATTTAATGTTTTATTTTATTTTTGATTTCTGCTTGCGGTGCGTGCTTATGTTACAGCAGCCATATTAATAATTTCCAAACCTCATTAATTATTTTGTTTAAATTTACACAATTTTCTCATTTTTGTTTAAATTATGGCTTATAGCTCAACAAACAAATGAGTAAATTAATTTATTCGCTCATCATTACCGTGAATTGTAGTATGATGATTAGTTTCATCTTCACATCTTTCATTTTTCATAGTCATAACTTGTACATCTGAAAGTTCTTAGCTATAGCTCTTTTCAAATGACGAAGAAGAGGCCTCAGTTTGCATTTCTTGCTTAAATTCCAAATGAACAAATACATCTTCATCGCATCTTTCCTTGTCGTTAATAATAAACACATACCCATTCTTTAAGTTATAACACCCAACGTGGCTGACATCTTGAGATTGAGCTATAACTTAACTTATTCACAAAAAACCAAACAAAATTCCAAAGTGTCTAATTCCAAAATAATCCAAACATAAACAATGGGACAAAAGATATTTAAGTAAATTCAAAGTTTCATAAAAACCCTAAAAATTGTCTTTAATCCAAATTTCAACCGTCACCAAGCTGACCTGATAAAACAAAATCTCCGCAATTTAAGCAACTGAATAACTTTAAAAAAGATTAAAATTTTACTAAACGAATTTCCACAAATATAAAATCGATTTACAAAATTTTCTTGAACACCAATCTAAAAAAGCTCGCGTCTGTGTCGCACCACTAAAATATAACTACACAAAAAATCGCGCACACAAGTGCGACAAATAAATTCATAAAGTGACATCCTGTTCATCAATATTGAACATCCTCCCCCTTTCTTTTCTTTGCCCTGCTCGGATTTCGAAGGGTCACACGAAATCAACTACAGTATGAACAAATCCACGCAATGGTTCTGAATATCTAAAACCTGCAGGTGGTGCCATCATCTGAATCATTCCTTTTGCTTTTCTTTGTCTACGTCTTTTATAATTAGTTTTCTAGCCTTCAAAATTCAGTAATTTTCATTTAAGGCACTTAATACATGCTGGTCTCCATCGTAATGGTTAAAAGATTCATGAAAATCTCGAATGATCAACTTTACCTTCCAACTTTTGTCCGATAAAATAATTATGTATCTTGTCTCCATCGGTAAGAACTCCACATGAATTAATTTACTTTTTCTTCGCAATATCTTCATGTCACCCAAAATTGGTGTCAACTTCTACAATCAGCTCTTTTCACTTATCCTTTCATTCTTTCTTCAATAAATTCCTCTGATTGTTCCATCTTTATTGTATGAAGTTCTGACATTCTTACTTCCTCAACCGTCAATATTCCCTTTTCTCTTTTTCGTTTATTTTTCTCATTTTTGAAACATATCTTTCAAAGGTTTCTGCTTGAAAGCATTCAGTATTCCACTTTCTTACTTGCTCAATTGTTCTACCATCATTCAATTCGCTTTTCTTTTTCAACCTTCGAATATAATTTTTAATCTTTTGCTCTTTTGATACATTTTTATATTCCACTCTCAGCTCTTTATCTGTGTCTACTTTCCACTTTTGACTTTGTACACGTTTCCTCTCCATTAGCCTGTTGCCTTTTAAATTCTGATTAGGTCTTTAACAGATTTCTGTGACCTTCTTTGAAAATTCCATTTCATCTTTTTCTCACATTCTTTGCAGTTGTCTTTCTAATACTTCGTTTTGACCTACGAGACCTGCTGCGGATATCGGTACGGTTTAAAACGAAATTTATAACTGCTCCCTCAAATTTTCAAGGGTCATCAGCGGTGCTTCGGACATCACGTGAAACATGATGCTTTTAACATTTCACATCCTTTTCTCCAGATTACCTGATTCTAAGGACATGGTTATGTATACAAAGAAAAGAGAACTCTTCCCAAAACAACTGATAACGTCTCTGAGATCGCTTGTGTTACCACCTTGTGTTGCCGAAACAACCAAATTTCCATTTCAAGTTCAGTAATATTAAACTGATTCCCTTTCGCTTCAGAAGGCAAATGAGTCAAATATAAACACTATTGCTAATGTCTATCACCTTCATCTGATAACTGAGTTACCAGTTCGCTTAACAACACCTTTTGTGGGTTCTCATGAGCGTTATGTTAGGCACCTTAACCAAATGTTTGGTTCATCCCACATCGCCAGTTCTGCTTACCAAAAATGGCCCACTAAACATTTGTATTCGAGGTACATCTTCAATGAAGAAAGACACACTTCGAACCCATTTAAAGTTTGAGAATAAGTTGAGAACATTTCGTCCCCAATACTTCTAATCATTCGCTTTACCAGGTTAAACTACAATCACAAATGTCAGCTATCCTGAGAGAAACTTCGGAGGGAACCAGTTACTAGATGGTTCGATTAGTCTTTCGCCCTTATACTCATGTCCGACGATCGATTTGCACGTCAGAACCGCTGCGGTCCTCCACAAGAGTTTCCATGGCTTCAACCTGCACAAGCATAGTTCACCATCTTTCGGGTCTCTATATGATCGCTCAAACTCCGCCCAGATGCGAACATCTTTAGACGGGTTGATGATTTCAACTGACGAAATTCCGACACATTTTCAACCTAGTACTGACTTATTAGTCTCGCCCATCTTTCCATCCACCTCTTTCAACAATCTTTGAAGTTTAAGGTATTTCGTGCCAATTAATACATCCACTGCTTGACGATTATCAAGCATTGAAAACCGTATATTTTTTAGGAGTTTACATTGTCATTTTTCTATTGCCCAATTTATAATTCTTATTTCCTCTGTTACAATTCCTACCGCTGCAGCTGTAAACCATCTTTTCATTTTCTGACCATAGCTTACTAATGTTCTTTTAACTGTTTTCGTAAATAAAATTTGAACCTTACACCAAATTACACTTACTTGAAGCATTTCCTCTTTATCCTACAATCCCAATTCCTCAGCAATCTTCTGGATTACATAGTTGATGAAGCTAGCATTGTCAAGAAGTGCATTCAATTTTATTTTTTAAGTTCTATACTCTAAGTAAATTTGAATAGTTCGTAAGCTTAGATAACTGCGAGACTTTATTGTTGCACCCTTTTCCCCACAATCATCAGTGTGCTTTGCTTCCTTCTTTCAAGTCGATATGCATGAAATAGGGTACAATGTTTGAACTAGCAGCCTTTTTTTCTGCAAAATGAAGATCTTCTACATTCTGAGGCTATATATGGTGCTGTTTTAAGCATTGAAGTTTCTTCTTTTTCTTCTTTGTGTCTCATTGGTTGCGTAATATCTTTAAACCTTTTGCATATGTCTAAATAATGTTCTCCGTTACAATTCAACCATTGTAATTTTTTTTTCTGAAGTACTTTGTTTTCAACTTTAACATTTTTGAGAATTTCGTCTATCAGTTGACCAATAAAGGTCCGGTTTCCTTGTCGTATGTTACCAGCTCCCTTAAAAACAACGTCCTGTCTCTTCCACTCATTTCTTTTATTGTAGTCACTACAATTATATAAAGTTTCACTGGTAGCTCGTAATAGCTCTAATTCATTTTGCAACCAATGTTTCAGATCTTGAACACCTTAGGTTACTTTTCCCATAAAACTTGGTGATTTCTGCAGGCATCTATTCAGCAAATAACTGTTTTTCATCTCACCGTCTCGTTTTATTGTAATCATTCTTACTTCTAACGTATTTAACATTCCTCCAAATTTCACAATCTATATTATCTCATTTTCACATAATGGTCGGAATCTGTCTATGTCCACGAGAGCAAGGTTTTGGTGGCATCATGTGTTATTTTATGTTTCAGTCTGCTGCTTTAGGCTTTTCTTTTGATTTTTTTATAATTTGTTTTATTTATTTTTGTTATATATTATTTTGTTTTATTTGATAGTGATGTGGTAGATATTATTTTATCAATCAATTTTATTCAAAACTTTCCAAGTACTATAAAAGTAATATATTTTATTTTAAGATTTGTGAAATTTATTTAATAATATTTTTTTAATCAAATTTCTTTTCATAAGCAATTAGATTAACAACCACTTATACTTACTAATTAATTTATCATTCAGTAAACAATAAGAGTTAGAGTGAAAAAATTAGAAAATGTGTTTAGTGTAAAAAATTTTTATTAATTTTTTGAGGTGCTAGCAATTAATAGATTTATTTTAGACTTAGTGTCATGTATGAATTTAATGAAAGGGTTGACATGCATCTTGAAAAGGATTTTCATTAAAAATAATTTTTAATAAATTTTCATGGTTTAGAAACGGTAATGTTGTGCAAGAGAAGATTTTTTTAATAAAATTTGTATTTGAACTTGTACTTCTTTCGTTTGTTCAAATTTTTATGTTTTTTTTAAATATTTGTTGGTCAGTAAACACGTATTGATATTTGTTCAGTACTTGGTTCTTGGTTACATCTTGTGTCTATAGTCAATAATATAGTATTTTATTGGGAAATAATCGACTAAGAGCAAATTTAATGATATTTTTAAGGATGTCGAGTTGTTTGAATATCAATGTTCAAAAATGAATATTATCTAAATGGGGAATTTTTATGAAAATAATGAATAAGGTACTCAGTTATTCAAAGCCTTGTATGTAAATATCGAGTTGTCTAGTGTCTGGTTAATTTTGTACAATACTCAGTCATTGGTATACCTTACTAATCACTGTTATTCAGTGTGTATGGGTTAACGGTATTTATAAGTTGATATCAAGTTAGTAAACATTTTATCTGCTTGTGGATGAATTTATTATTTCTATTATTATTATTATTAAGAACTACTTTGTAACAACCAGATCCAAACTTTTATCAAAAATTCAATTTAATAAAATTTATTGAAAAGATTTTTGAAACAACTGATTGAAAATTTCATCGTTATCAACATTTATAAAAAAGCCATTATAAAAATTACAATAAAAATGTCATCTTTAAAAAAGATGTCTAATAAATTCATTGTAATAATTATACTAAAAATTTCATCTTTAAAAACATAAAAATTCATCAATAAAAATATACTAAAAATTTCATCTTTATAAAACATAACAAATTTATCGATAAAACTATACTAAAAATTTTATTTAAAAAATTTTATCATGTAATTTTGTCAACATTAATTTACTTTCAAAATTTTCAACTTTTAAAATTTTACCTTATGTAACTCAACTGCTGACCCTCTATTTCAGGGGTTCCCAAACTTTCTGGTGCTGTAACCCCTTGAGAACATTTGCTAAGTTGTGGCGACCCCAACAATAAAGTTAATAGGGTTGCTTCTATTGATTAATATTTTTTAAAATGAATTTGCAAAGGAATAAAATGCTTACAATATTTTAAGTGTGTATTCTGCAATATACATTATACAATTAAGAGTCACACAATCGAAGCTAACAACTTTAAAGTTGAGGCTTTTTAGTTTATAAAATTTGAAAAGAAAATAAAGCTGAAGAAAGCGAAAATCTTATCACTTTAATTATAACTACGAAAATAATAGAGTTGCAAAACCCAAATAGTGTCACTGAAAAGGCTGTGCTTGCATGTTTCTTGCCATATCAGAAATACTAGGTGCGATCCTTGCAAAAGCACAATGCAGATCATCTTCTGCAACAAGTCTACTTCAGTATTTAGATTTCATAACCAACAAGTTTGAAAAGCCTGTTTCACAAATGTATATTATTTGAAAAGGAATATGCAGTCGCAAAACGATCTCAGACAGAACAGGACATGAAGGCAAATACTTGATCCAGAATTTAGTGATTGACATTGAAGAGAAATCATTTTTTTCTGCATCGCTGGTAATGAGTTCAAAGAATACCTCTTGTGCATTCTCGGGGACATCTTCAACTCTGATGGTGAAGGGACATCGAGCAAGTGCAAATGGTGTGCCAGGTAAATGTGGAAAATATC
Source organism: Schmidtea mediterranea (assembly GCA_022537955.1). NCBI lineage: Eukaryota > Metazoa > Platyhelminthes > Tricladida > Dugesiidae > Schmidtea > Schmidtea mediterranea. The sequence continues at coordinate 95,489,951 of CM039681.1, forward strand.
TTGAAATTTCTTCTTCAAGAATTTTAAAGTGTTTTTTGACATAAAGTATTGTTCTATTCATTGTTTCTTGTCCAATGTCATTTTCTTCAAAGAATGCAGATAAGTTCGATAACATAAAAATTCTATTTTCATTCAATTTTGTTTGCCAAAGTTGAAGTTTCAATTTGAATGCTCGGATCTTTTCTGACAAATCTAGCCATGTTGCATTTGGTCCTTGGAGCGATAAAATATATCGTTTAAGATTGCAAAGATGTCAAACAAATAAGCAATTTTGTGAAGTTGATTTTTTTCACCAAAAAGTGCTTCAAAGTGTGGTTTAGATTTTTGATTAAAAAAAGTTTTTAATTCATCACGAAGTTCAAACACACGAAATTCAAACCACCGCACAACAGTGTGAAATAACCGAGTATTATCGAAAGCATCCAACTTACACAAAAGTTTTGAAAACAGGCGGCTGTTTAAAGCACTAGGTTTTATATAATTCACGGCACTTAAAACGTTTTTCATTATTTTTTGAAATTCGTGTGGCAAAGTTTTCGTTCATCACTATATTTTCTTTTCCTAACACTTGTCTCTCACTGATTCATTTTCATGGGCACGCACAATTCATCAATATAAAAAAGAATATGAAGCACATGCATGAATAATTTTACTAATTACTGAATATATATATATATAATAAAATATGTTGTGACTGTAGTGAGTGTAGTCAGAGCAGGATAATAGCTTAAATTTAAAATGATAGTAAGCAACCAAATATATAGCATAGATAGGGCCTATGGCGCTATGCTATATATTTCGTTGTTAAATTTATTTATAGTTTATATTATATTGGTGGGGGGCGATTTTTTTGTCATGAAATATAGATAGTGTTTGGAAACAAGGTTATCATTTTTGTTTCAAGAACCAAACTTTGTTACATTATTTACTAGCCTACTTGATAAGTAATAAATAGGCTTCAATTGAAGGCGGCTTAAAGGTCTCAGGCGACCCCTTGCAAATAGTCACGCGACCCACAGGTTGGGAACCGTTGCTCTATTTATTTTTAAAAATCTTTTACCTTTTAAAATTTTACCTTATGTAACCTAAGTGCTGACCCTATATTTACTTTTAAAAACTTTTTACCTTCTGTAATTAGTTGACCATTGCTTTACTTTAGGTCACTTTAATTCATTTTAATTTACTCTAATGTACTTTTCTTACTTTAATATACGTTAATTTACTCTAATGTACTTTAACTTACTCTGGGTACTTTGATTTACATTTATCAAGTATATAAAATAGGTCTGAAGCTTTTTTATCGATAGACGATTCAAGTCATTTTTACTTTATGCTTTTATATCGAGAAAGATTACTTAGGCTTTTTGACCGAGGAAATATTTCTAGACTTTCTATTCGATGATTTATTTTTTATGCTTTGTAATCGAGAAATTATTTTTAGGCTTTTTATTCAGTAAATATTTTTAGTTTTTTTTATTTAAGAAAAATTTTTAGGCTTTTTTATCGATAGGCGATTCAAACCAATTTTTATCGGTAATCAAAACTACCTCATGACTATAGTGTGACCATCGTAGGCGATTTGAGTCAATTTTAATGTCAGACTTTTTTATTGAGAAAAAATATTTAGGCTTTTTATTCGAGAACTTGTTGTTATGCTTTTTACTTGCTTTTTAATGCTTTTTTACTCTTTTTTTATTGAAGAAATATATTTTTACGTTTTTTAATAGAGAAAAAATACTTTGGCTTTTTAATCGAGAAAACATTTTTAGGCTTTAATTGAAAAATTCTTTTTGTTTTTTTATCTGTAGGCGATTCAAGCAAAATTTTATCTGTAATCAAAAATACTCCCGGACCATCGTCGGTGATTTAAGCCAATTTTTATTTTAGGCTTTTTTATTGATAGGCAATTTTAGTTTAGACTTTTTTATCAAGAGTCAAAAATATCTCCTCACTGCTGGGCACTGATGAGTCCTTAAAATAGTTTGAACTGCTTAAGGGTTACTATCCCCAACCAGCGCCTGCACAAGAATTGAACCGCTAGTCACCCGTCAAAAATTGACGTTGGTACTGTGAACTAGTGGGTGGAAGGTTAGCAAAAGGTGAGCTCCTTCTCAAGAACTGCTAATGCCCTAACCTCCCTCGGGTCCATGAGCTGTCATAGAAGACTTCATGCTCTACTCGATTGTCCCTTTCTCACCTATTAATTCATAAATTACTTAATCAATTGATCCCTCAGTTCTCACATATTCAACAACTTCAACTCACATCCAAACATCAATAGCAACTTCAATATTAAAGTTAACATTAATAGATTATATTTACGATAAATAAACAATTAACATTTATAAATTAAAGATTAAGGAACAATTAACATTTATAAATCATAGTCAAATTAAATACGCGATCACAGAGTTATACTCAACACTTCTAAATGAATGAATTAAAATCTATTGGCGTCCAAAATATGACCCAATAGGCGAGCTCGGTTTAACGTAAACTGGCGCTCCCTCTCCTTTTTATTTAAACGGTTTTTTCAGCGGTTTCTTTTAGGTAAATCCTCTGACGTATGAGAGGGGCCTGGTGTCCTGGTCCTTATGCTGTCATTTCATCCGGTGACGTTCCGTAGTACTATGGTCTGCTGTTCTTCTGATAACTGGACACCACTCTGCATGAGGCCTGTACGGATGTCGTCCCTAAGCTTCCACTTGGCTACCTGTTTTTCAAGTTCCTGGGCCTTCTGCTCGGCCAGCCGCAGGGCTTTATTCTTCTGATCTAACTGTGTCTTAAAGGTATCTATTTCTACCTTTAACCTGGTTGCTGCCTCGGGGCGAAGCCACGTTTTCTCCATGTAGCGACACTTCCGCACCATGGCCTCCACCCGCTGGGTTTGAACTATTGCGGTTTGGTGATATCCGGCAATATCTTTGCGGAATTGCTCCAACATCTTTCTGTGAAGGTCCACTGAACAAAATTTCTTTTTAATCTCGTTTTTATTAACTCTAATTTACACATAACGAGTATTAATGTAATAATATATTTTAATCAATATCTTTAGGGTAAGTATTATGTCATCTAGATGGGGAAGGGATGGATATGTCTCCTTATTTTCTTATACGTCCTAGAGGTATCTATCATCATACTCATAACCAATTAATTATAACAGGCACCAGCAACGATAACATTGACAATGCCTGTGATAACCAGGGGTAGGTGCATAATCATTACATTATTAACGTTATAATATTAATACGAAACTCATTTTTTCCATTTAAAAAAACTAACCCAATTTACAAAATTTAAATTTATTAAATCCAAATATAAAAATTTCTAATTTAAATTACTATAAGAAGATTTACAAATCTTTTATTTTAAAATGAAAATTAAAAATTCTTCAACGATATAAAATTCATTATTCTGTTTTAATTTTGTTTTATTACACCTAAGCAATTTATCTTTTGCCTCTCGCTCGTTGTCATAGCAACGAGTCAACAATCGGTAAATTTATTTTTATCAACTTTTAATTTATATTTTATGTTTTTAGATAATCTAAGGAACCCCAGGACAATCGTGGTTGTCTCCATTTCGCTAGTTTATCCCACCAAGTATGATCCTCTATTTATTAACCATTTTATTTATTATTAACCCACAGGGCACTCAGAAACAACTTGCAAAGAAGATCCCGAAAGTTGGAAATTTTTTTAATTGGTGGGTTTCTGGGTGTTGATATTTTGAAACTATATGGTTGTTACCCAGACAACCCTATACAAATATTCTTCGCTTACCACTCGGCACCCGTTGCTAAGCAACGTTGTAACTGTGTTGATCGTCCGCAAAAAGTGAGCGCTATTGCTAATGCTATAATTGACCGAACGATCTATGGGTTCAACGAGCTGCCGATAGAAGGCCTGTGCTCGATTTCAACTTTTAAGTCCCATTATTCTCCTATCTTTTTCAAAGGTTAACCTATACTCTCATATCATCCATTGTTATGTCCATTCTATAGTCCTCCTCATCGTTGCCCGTATTATCGACTTTCCTATGGCCTGTAAACCCTCTGCTATATTAAATATCCATACAGTATCTTCCTTACCCTTATCCCTATTATTACTACGATATTCTCTATTATTGCTACTAGTATTGTCATTGTTACTATTATATGTATTACCGTTATTAATTGTTACGACTATTACATTTATTATCATTCTTATTACTATAATTACCATTATATTTATTGTTATTACTACTATTATTATTATTATTATTATTATTATTATTATTATTATTATTATTATTATTATTATTATTATTATTATTATTATCCTCATTATTATTATCATTATTATTATTATTATTATTATTATTATTATTATTATTATTATTATTATTACAATAATTATAATTATTATCAATATTATTAACAAAATTTTGTGTAGGGATTCGTCCTTATTCCTCAGCTTTAAGAAATATTTTTCTTATATAACAATTTAGCCGTAATCCATTTGTATTTCCCCGGTTTCCGGTAAAGTATTTTTGTTGATTCGAAAAATTTGAGCAGCGTTCCGCCCTTATTTTACAGTTTTTTATGATAAGTGTTTTAACTATTTCCAAAAATTTGCGCAGCGTTCTGCCCATATTTTCCGTTTTAATTTAACATAATTTATTTAATTCTTATTTAAAAACATTATTTTCATGATTTAGGTCGTTCGGATTAATCTTTTTCCGATGGCTATTCATTTTAACTGTTGCAACGATTTCGCAATTTTTTCCGCTACCCATTCCCTCTCTTTATCCTTACGATCTATATATGTTCATGTTATATTTAATGAGTACCCACTGGACTACTCGGTGTTAGATATTTTGAGTCGATTGTTGTTAAAAATTTATGTTAATTTTACAGGAAACGGATGATGAAGGAGCAGCCAACGGTCTACTCATTTACCCTCCAAGTTTCCCTATGTACGGATAATATTGACGTTCCAAATCCTGCGTTCCGCACGCCGGAGCCTTCACGGGCACGAATCATTGGCGATAGTCTAGTGGGCACTCATTACATATAATATGAACATACATAGATCTTAAGGACAAAGAGAAGGAATGGGTAGTGGGGAAAATTGCGAAATTGTTGCAACAGTTAAAATGAATAGCCATCGGAAAAAGATTGATCCGAACGACTAAAATCATGGAAAATAATATTTTTAAATAATTTATAAGAATTAAATAAATTATTTTGAATTGAGACGGAAAATATGGGCGGACGCTGCTCAAATTTTCCGAATCAATTAAAATACTTATCAGAAATTAACAAAGTAAAATTAGAATTCGGCTTAATAATTGATAGAATATCCTGATGAAACCATAAAATAAAGGCGGAACGCTGCTCAAATTTCCCGAATTGATTAAATACTTATCAGAAATTATAAAATAAAAGTGAACTGTGGCTCAACTATTGGTATAAGATTATTATAAAACTATAAAATAAGGGCAGAATGCTGCTCAAATTTTCTGAATTAATTCAATTACTTAACAAAAATAGTAAAGTAAAGATGGAGCGCGAAAAATAAGGGCGGAACGCTGCGCAAATTTTCCGAATCCATTAAAATACTTTTTGCGGACGATCTACCCAACACAGTTCCAACGTTGCTTAGCAACGGGTGCCGAGTGGTAAGCGAAAGATATTTGTATGGGGTTGTCTGGGTAACAACCATATAGTCTCAAATATCAAAACCCAGAAACCCACCAATATAATGCTAGGAGTATACTAAGTAAGTTATTGAATTTAATGATACTATATAGTTTTAGTAATAATAATAATGTACTAATAATATTAATAATAATAATAATAATAATAATGGAAATAATATTAATATTTTGGTAATAATAATAATAATAACAATATAAAAATAATAATACTAATGATAATAATAATAATGATAATAATAATAATAATAATAATAATAATAATAATAATAATAATAATAATAATAATAATAATAATAAATATAATAATATCAGGATCATTCTGGTGATAATGATGATTTACGTAACCCTAATGATATTATATGCCCATAATAATAGTACTATATAGTTTATAACCACAATAATGCTATACCAATAATACTATTAATAATAATAATAATGATAATATTAATATTTTAATAATAATAATAGTAATAATAATAATATTAGTATGAAAATAATGATAATTTTAATAATGAAAATAGTAATAAAATAATCATAATAATAATATTAATAATTATTTGGTAGCATTAATAATAATAGTAGATGGGTTCAATAGACATAATGATGTGAAAATAATAACTAAGATAATAAAACTATGAAACTGTTGGCGAATAGGGTGGATTTTTATTTATTTTTTCTAGGGTTTTTTGTGTGACTACCCCCTAAACGCCAGCAAGATTATTATCCTATCCCTCCTATGCACCCATGGTGATTGCCATGTTGGTACTGTACAAAGAGGTTGAAAATTCATGAGCAGGTGAGCTCCATTGCTAGAACTACTCCCCATGATATTTTCGCTTTCGGGTTCTGGACTGCCGATGGAAGGTCTTACGTCTTTCTTTTTCTATATCCTGGTCCTTACTCGTCTATTCCTACAATTTCCATACTTATTCATCATTTTTACCCATTATTTATAAAAATATCCTTCAAAAATTTGGGCAGCGTTCCTCCCTTATTTTTCGGCAAATTTCCTATTTCATTTATTCAATCACGGAATCGACTACATTTTTCCTAATTTACCTTTATCTTTCTCTACATTAAAATTTGATTAATAATTCTTTAACTCCCGGTACATTTCCCATGATTTTAAGTAGTTACAACCCTCTGCGGTCACTTTAAGAAAACACTTCTCTCTTCTGTCAGAATAGATCATTCAACTTTTGGAAAAATACTTTCAAATTTACATTCCTAGCCTATCCTATCCTTTCCTATTTGATTTTCTGATTTATTTTCTGACAAAGTTTTAAATTTTCCCTACAAAACTTTATTCCCGCATAACTAAAGTCGCACTTCCCGAATTTTATTCCGACTCGCTCCGGCCACATTTTCAGCAGCCGCCTCGAGTATACAACGGCGCCCTGCGTAGCGGTCCTGTGCACAAAGCCAGAACCGACTGCGAACTGCCGAGGGGTTCACGAGGCATGACCCACGAGCTCAACTAAGGGTTTTCACCCACTAGCCGGCACACGGTCCGTCCCATGAACCATCTATTTAAATACTTAGTATAAATAAGATTTTAAGGGGATTTGTCAGTGGCACCAAAAGATTCCACGACCATCCAGAATAAAATCAAAGTAACAAGACTTCGAAATATATATTTATACAAAAAATAACAGTACTTACAATCCACAGTCATGCAACTAGATTTGAAAAATTGGCATAAATTGGCATACAAAATTTGGTCTAAGAATGATTCACTGCTAGTCTAAAAATGTCTAAAAATTTTTCTAGTAGTCACCTGACTGAAAAAATGTCTAAGACAGTCTATTAAAATTCGGTTAGAAATTATGAAAATGACTGCTGTATATATAGTGTTTTTTTGCCCGTGTGCGACCAATGGGCGATTTTTCGCCATTTTTAGGGCTTTTTAATTATTTTATTTATTTCAAAATATTTTTGTAATTTTTTATATATTTTTCTTTATTATTTGATATATTAATATTTTATTGTTGGATTTTATTTTTATTATTATTTTCTTAAAATATTATTTTTAAACCCCAATATTTTGTTTTCTGGTCGCCTCTTCTGCCTGTGTTTTTTCTAAACCTTATTTTGCAAGGTTTTGGCAGTTTATTTTATTTTTCGTATGTTTCTTTTTGCATCTGTAGGCATTTTTCGAAATTTTAATTAATTATTTGTTTTATTTAATTTTTGTTATATTTTTAATTTGTTTTAATTAATATGTTTTATTTTATTTTTGGTCTCTTCTTGCGGTGCGTGCTTATGTAACGGCAGCCATATTGACAATTTCCAAACGACATTAATTATTTTGTTTTAACTTATACAATTTTCACCTTTTTGTTTAAATTGGTTTTGTAATTTTTGTTTTAATTTTTGCTCTGAGCCCAACAACTTACAACATCAATAATAATAAAATAAATATTAGTAACAACAACAATATCATAATGTTAACCATAATAATAAATAACGATAATAATAAAATAAATAACGAAATTTTTCGTAATAATAATAAGTTTAAATGCAAAATAATCACGTCAACCGTTGGTTTATGAGTATAAGGTCATGGATTTGATTTTATGAGTTGAACGAAAATTTGCAATCTAAATAATGAGATAACGTAAAATATTTTGGAGTGGTATTCGAAATCGATTTTAGCTTCCATGTTTAACACGTAAATTACATACGAACGATGATGTCACAAAGAAAATCTGATCTGTGGCCGATTGAACTTCCTAGTGTGGTTAGTCTCGAATCATATTGTATGCGAATTATATAATACTTTTTAACAGAATATAATTTATCAATTAACACAAAAAAAGAAATCTTTCTAATTCTTCTAGATGTTGGTCTATATGTTTTTCGTTTATTGTATTATGCAACTTTATATTTGACCTTTCCAGGACCTCAACACTACTCTTTCGAGGGTCGGGCGATAGGATTTAGGATGGGGAGAATACTGGACGGGCCTGGCTACTGCCGGCACCGCGGCTTCCCCCACTAACGACCGGTTCGATCCGGGGTATCGAAAATAAAACAATTTAATTTTACTTCTTGCCTGCATGTGTACTATGATTTGTAGATCAAAATTGGATTAATGTGCTTTTTTAAGATTATATTCTCTTATGATGGAGGTTCAACGATAATTGAATTCAGTCAAATCCATCGATCATAAAAGAAATATTTCTTTAAGCTTAAAAAATGAGAATAATGATAACAAAAATTCAATAATTATTTCATATTCAACGTAATCATAAACCAGTACGAAAATTAAATAAATAAATAGAATAACATAAAATAAGATCAATGAAAACATTACTTGGTGTCAATAATTAAAAGGTAAAAATGTCTAGTAAAAATGTCTGGTAAAAATGAAAAATGCATTGATTTTCTGTAAAATTGACTGACTTTTGCTCAACCAGCACCGCCTTTTATATCATGATTGTTGGTGTGTGTGTTTTGATGCAGTAAAACAAGGAATTTCTCGAATATTCCAAAATTATAAAAACTTTTATTCTTTTTGATTTAAATTTAAATTTTTACATTTTTATATCTCAAAATTTTTATTAAATTTTTATTTATTTTATTTTTCTTTAAATTTCCATTTTTAATTTATTTTAAATTTTCTGCTCAAAACCACACAGGCGTTATCGTGCTGGTTAAACAAAAAATGGGCTTTTATCAGTTTTTGCCCAACATCACTGAAAATTTAAATTCGAAAAAAATGCGCACGAAAAAGTTTAAATTCGAAAAAATTCATTTGAAAATTATTCAAAAAAATACGAGCGAAAAAATTTAAATTCGAAAAATAAACACGCACACACTAATCAATTATCTTAATTACGTAATGACGCAATCAAGATTAATTACCTAATTATGTAATAATGGGGGCGGGGCTACTGTTGATTTTGTATGTAGTTCCAGTGTGCTCATAACTTCTTACTAATATGTAATAATTATTAATTAATTTATTTATTTAATAAACAAATCGCAGACTAAAATATATTAAGTTTTATTCTCGTTTAAAAAATATAATCATAAATACCCACAAAAATTTCAGATTATACGTCCAAAACTAGGGAAAGTTCAATTCTCCCAGAGTTAATCCCAAGGAGAATTTAAACTGGAACTGAATTCATCACTTTAGTTTTTTGCAATAGAAACATAACAAACGTATATAACATATAGCAAATACACAAATTGCACGCATAAATCTTTTACACTTTATTCTAATTATCGGTATATTGAAAAAGATTTTGGAATCGAATAAAAAACTTTATTTGCTTAATTTTTGTTAATAAAAATTTATAATATACAGCTGTTGTTGTCAATTATTTGATATTTTTTCAGGAGTTTCCAATGAATTAATTATTATCTTGATTATCGTAAACAAAGAGATGTTCGGGATGAATTAAATGAATGAGTATAAACCACGCATAAACATAAATTAAAAATACAAAAATCATTTAAAACTAAAATAGTTATTTGATTTGTGTGATTTTCAATTAGTTATTAAATTTAATAAATATTAAACTATGAAATTGTATTTTGATATCGTTTTAACTTGTTTTATGATAAATAGAGGAACTAAAACAAAATGAGCATGAATACCTTCTATGATAACACTTGAACCAAAAGGATTGACTGGTTATTAGCAGTCATAGCAAAATGACTCACCTTTTACTAGTAGCCACCCATTGGAATACATTTTCAACATCATTTTAACGGGTATCCGATTGTAATATCTCTGATGTGCGTGTATGATGGGATTCCTTTGAAAGTGGTCTCGAATATTATTTCTTTTTATCCATCAGGTACCCAGCACCTGAGACGACATCATGGTTATGACAAATATATCCTAATGCGGCGCAAGTCTGTGCCCACTGTTTTATATATTGGTGGGTTACAGGGTTTCGCATCTTGCTTATCCTTCTAGTTGCCCTAGTAACGCCATACAAAATGATGCTGATCGCCACTTGGCACCCGTTGCTAGGCAACGTTGGTAATGTGTTCAAGTGGTGGGTTGCCCGCAAAAATTGAGTACCATGTGCTAGTACTATAGTTGCTCGGACAATCCTCGGGTTCACGAGCTGTCGATAGAAGACCTATGCTCGCTTTGCTCGGTCCCTTGCGTGGAATGCGAATTAAATTTAGACTGATTAGTGTAGATGATTTCGAGTCTACCCCACTATGACTGAATACATGAGAGCTGATTTATTTAACGAACAAAGGACATGCATATCCATAATAAGTTAAGTTGATCGACTTGACGCTTGTGCGGCTCGGCGTCGGGCCCGTTCCTTGCGTCCCGGCCGGCGGATGGTCGGTTGAATGGCTGTCGCCTCTGAGCTTGGTGCGGCACTATCAACGACGCGTTGACTCGGTAGTTGGGAAGGGGCGAAGATGAGCGGATACGTTACCGCTTCCCCTTCCCGACAGGCTGCTAGGGCAACCTCTAAACCCCTGACTTGTGTGCGCAGACTCCGATTGAGCTGGCGTTCTTCGGCCCAGCCTTTTTGAGCTGCGGTGAGTCGTTGGTAGAGTATCTTTGTCCGTTTAGGGTCTAAACAGGTCGCCTTGACCTGCTGCACCTCGCGAGTTAATTGCAGGACCTGACTGAGTAACTCCGCATTCGTCTGCCTTGCGCGGTCTAGTTCGGTCTGTAGGATCCTTAGAGAGGACATCACTGTAAGTAAACGGGTTGTTACAACTTCAATTTATGATTAGTCTAATCTTTAAATTTATCAAACAAATCAAAAGTTAATTCCAGTTACATGAGAGAAAAGGGAACACACAAATTTCTAATTATTATTGATCAATTACTACACTATGTTGTTTCTATTATCTTAGTTGTCTGGGCCATACCGCTCTAGGCTTCGCTTGAGGGCTTCTACCGTGTATGGGCGCCGGGTGTCTCGAACTGGACGGTGTGGATAGGCGACTGCGATTCGCCCGGCAAGGATGTCCTCCATCACATTTGCAAGGTACATCCTTGCCTTGACTACCTGCAAATCCACCCGTTCTTGCACCCGCTCCCACTGGGTGAGGAGTTCCTGTGCGTTAGCAAATATTTCGGCGGCTGGATACTGTTGTTTTTCGGATTCGTGCGGGTTACTACTCGGATCCCGTGCTTTCCAAGGGATAGGATAAGGCCACTGTGATCGGGGTCCGACTATTGCGTCTGCGGCTCGTAGTATCACTCTCGAGCGCTTTTTCCCAGTTGATCGTACGGTTGTCTGATTGAGGGACATGTTCTGCAACAATTGGGAATTAAATTATGAAAATAATATTATGAGGAGGAATTTCTCGGTATCGGTTAAAGTGCGTTTATGTATGCGGGTCCAAGATTTGGAGTGCTTATGGTTAAGTGTGATGGCGGCTAACATTGAGGGTTCTTCTGGACTCGGTTTAATTGTGGGACTTGTAATGGGTATCAATCAAAAAGTAGCATGACTTGGTAACTCGACCTGACGTTTGGGGATGTCGCTATCGGCTCTGGGAGTCATGAAGAGCTAATTTGTTGAGAATTAGTTGCCCAATTTAATTTATGCGGGGTTCTTATTTATCGGGTAAAATGGTATTTTAAGTTGATGGGTTCGATTGGTTTCATCACTTCTAACGCATGATGATGGAAAAATCGATTTTAGTTTATCATTGTGCACTTCATGTCGACATTCGAACGGATATTCAGTAGTCTGGTCTGCTTTGGAATTGGTAATTTCGTCGTGGTAGATCGTGTTTTGTTTATGTTACTTAAGTCGACTTAATGTTATTGACGTATCTGGCTTAGTTAATTTAAACCATTTCGGAATTTAATATCGATGCTCATTTGAATATTCTGATCAGTATACTTACGCGAAAAATATTTATAATTCGCCGTAGCGTTCGGGGACTCCTTCGCAATGCTATGCTACCCATGCATTTGGAATTTATTATCTTCCTCAGATGGAGGGTTTTACTCATCGTTTCGTCGGGATATTTATGGTTGTGTTATGGTTATCATCGAACCTTGATGTAGACGGTGAGTTTTTCTGTGTTCTGTCGTTAATAAAACGTTTTTATAATTGGCTTTTTCATAACGTAAAAATGGATTTTTGATTATTATACTAATTACTTCAATTTTATAGCGGTTTGGTCTACTGTTCATGCTACATTTAATTAATCTTGGGCTTTTACTTGATTTAAAGCTTTTATTAGGTTGTTGATATAGAGGTCATTGTCAAATTGGATCCATCACATCTATTCCGTCTCATTTGATGAAATAATCGGTTTTGGTTAACGTAGTACCTCTCTTGTTGGGAGATTATTTTAACCTTATCGAAACGCAGTATGATAATTTAATTAAGGAAACTATTATCATTATCCTAATACGATAACTTAGATCGAGATTTACCCTCATCCAATAACTATTTTAACCTTTTAGTCACGAAACTCTTTATTTGTTCATCGTTATTGACGTCTGGTTGATTTAATGTTAGCAATCGGGTCTATTGAATCTCAGTTAAAACATGATTTTAGTACTTAATTTAGTTCAAACCCAAGTTTAACTAACTTTATTCATTTGATTTACGTTAAATCAAAAATTCTTTGTCTAATTTATTACCACAGGGTTTTAGTTTATTGGTCATCATAAACTTCATCTAAGTTATTTAAAACATAATGCTAATTTATTGGTAATCATAAACTTTATCTAATTTATTTACAACATAATTTTAATAGACCTTGTCGAATCTATCTAAAATAGGGTTTTATTTCGTTGGTAATCATAAACTTTAGCGAATCTATTTAAACCAGGGTTTTATTTTATTGTTAATCATAAACTGTATCGAACTTATTTATAAACGGGGTTTTATTCTATTGTTAATCATAAACTTTATCCACTTTATTTAAAAACGGGGTTTTATTTTATTGTTAATCATAACTTTATCTAATTTATTTAAAAACGGGGTTTTATTCTATTGTTAATCATAAACTTTATCTAATTTATTTAAAAACGGGTTTTATTCTATTGTTAATCATAAACTTTATCTAATTTATTTAAACATGGTTTTATTTTCCAAACTTTATCTGATTTACTTTACAGCATTAACACGAAAATGGTTATATCAGCGATTTCAATTTACTTTATCCCCGTACCCTTTCCCTTTAATAGACCTTAAGGCATAGTATGTTCATATTATATTTATTGAGTGCCCACTGGACTACTCGGTGTGGTGATTTTAAGCCGTATGTAATATGATTTTAGGTCGATTTTACAGAATTGAGAAACAAGGAAGCAGCCAGAGACTTCTTCCTTATTCCTCGATTCAGCTATAGGGATGAGTATTGACGTTACGACCGCTGCGTTGCGCACGCTGAGTCTTCACGGGTACATATCATTGGCGGTTTTCCACGCACTTACATGCATCTGTACTATGTAGATTTTATTTACTTGCGTTGTGTGTCGGCTGTGGGCCGGAAAAATGTCGACATTTTAAGTTAAAAAAAACATATAAAGTAAGTTATACATATCAATAATATTTATTAATTATAAAACAACATAATTACCCATTTTTAACCATTCCATAAATTGAAAAACATCATAGCATAAAATAACATAACATAACATAAATGCCTCTCTCCCACGTCGCCGCCAAGCAGAGCTCTCCAGAGATGCTATGGACGTGACGTGGAAAGAGGGTTCCAACCAAAATATTCCTCACCTAAAAATTAAGATTCTCCGAGATAATCTGCAAATAGATTTAAAGTTCTAAAACAGTTTTAAAATAGCTTCACAACGATTTCAAATGGTTTGAAAAATGGTTCACAATTTTCAAAAATGGTTAAGTTAAATGTGAAAATGGATCAGTATATATACCTAATTTTCTGGTGTGTGAAATTTGATGTAGTAAAACAAAATTCGACCTTGTTCTTTTCTAGCAAATTCTATTATTTATTTTTATTATTTTTCGATTTATTTTTATAATTTTTTATTTAGAATTTTTATTGAATTATTGCTAATTCAAATTTTTCGATTTAAATTTCACTTTAATGAACTTTAATTGATTTTTTCAATTTCGTCGAATTTGTTGTGTTTTCTTGTTGTATTTGTGTAGGTATCGTGCGGATCTTGGTGCATTTTGTTAATATTTTAATTTATTTTTATGTTTATTATTTTATATTTAATTCTTTTATTTCTCAGATTTTATATTGTTTAATTGATGTTTCAGTGGGTTTATTTAAATTGCGTGTTATTTTTGCGTGTGTGTTTCTGATCCATTTAAACATTTTTCAAGGCCGTTTATGTTCTGGCCCAACATAAAACACTCGGGGGTCCGTAAAATTGCGACCCGCAATTTCAATTGATTTCAAAATGATACATACATTTCCGTTTTCAGTATTCACATTCATAAAAATGCCTACGGTAAGGTTAATCATCAAGCTAAAGATGGACTTAAGGTCCGGCTACTGTACATAACCAAAAAAAAATCGGATAGTTCAGTTTTAATATTAATGCAAGTTGTTTATAATATCAGTTCAAATCACTGTAGATCAGTACGAGTTAATCAGTTCAAATCAATATCAGTTACTGTAACTCAGTTATATTTGTTTTCGAATGAATCGCTGACGGCTTGGGTTTCGCTTTCGAGCTGGGTTGATCTTGACGGGTGGTTAATGGAAATCTGCGAGAGTCTTGTCGTTTCGTTAGTTTTGTTAATTTTTCGAATTTGGGTGAACATTCCTCTGAATTTTTGAATTTGGGTATTTTGCCTTTGCTTGTTTTTTGTTAGGCCGAGGATGAGACAGCATATTAGGAGTATCATGTTAAAGGTTATACTAATCGGTAGTATAAGTTCAATTGATAGACTTGTTGTACTGGGTTCGTTTTTAATTTGCTTTCCTTGTTGTTTTTTGATTGATAGGGCGATTTCTTGGATTGGTTTATTATTGGGATTTGCTTTGGCTTTTCTTTGAATCTGTCTGATGAGGGTTTCTAGGGTTTTCTTCGTCTCTCGATTCTCATTTTTTATATTAGCTATTTCTTCATTATTTTTCAGTAGGGTTTGTACCATTGTTTGGGTTTTTTCGATATTCTGTTTTATCTCGTCCTTGTTCTCTTTCACGGGGCATTGTGTACATTTTAGGTTTATTTGTTGGCATTCTTCATTATTGGGATTACTACAAATTTCTTTGAAATCGGCACAGGTGCTGTCTTCTCTTCTGAAGGGTTGGGATTTCTCGCATTTTTCCAATGGATTTTCAGTATTACACTTTCTCATCATTATCATCATTATTATCCACAGGTTTGGGTTCATTCTTTCTATTTTTATACATAATAAATTTTTATCTTTATCTACAAGATTGTTTCGTTTATTTACAGTGGAGTTTAGCCCTTTTTACTCTTTCTCTTTTTCCGGGGTTGAGTGTATCTCACACTCCTCTTTAATTCTGTTTTCTGAAAATCTCATTATCAGGACTTGGGCTTTTATTAATCGCTCGGTTAGTCTTGGGAGTTCTTTTAGTCGCTCTTTGTTTTCTTTGATTATTCTCTGTTGATTACAGATTTTCATTTGAAGATTTCTTTCTTTTGTTTGTTTTCTCTTGAGTTGACGTTCATAATTGACTCGTTTGGTTGTTTGTTTTTCCAACTTTCGTTTTGTTTCTTGAAGCTGTTCTGTTAGCGCTTTGACTTCATCCTGGGTTTGTTGATGATTTTCTTTTATCTCTCTGGCTTCTTTACAACTGTCCTCTAGTTGTAGTACGTATCTCTGTTCGCTTTTTCTGCTGTCTCTCATTCTCTCTGCTTCGGTTTTCCAATAATCTTCCAGGATTATACGGGTTTTTATTTCGGCTAATTCTCGTCTTAATCGTTCATTTTCTCTCTTTTGATCTCTGTTTTCTCCCATGCTGGATGTTAGTTTTCGTTTTATCATATTGGCTAACTGTTTTGATTGTATTAGTTGATGATTTATCCGGGCGATTTCTGAATCTTGTTCCTCCATTAACTCCTGCCATTCTTTCCTTTCGGCTCTCCATCTGTTACTATAATACCTCAGTGGGTCTTGCTCGATTGGTTCTACTAATTGAATTGGGCTTGGTACGTATTCTCCGTCTTCTAGATTCATTCGGATTTCTACTTTATTCGAATTCCTGCTAAATATACATCGATTACAATTTTGTTTTTATTGTTTTTATTATTTTCGTTATTTTTACACTTTTTACAATTTTCTCTTTAGATTTACATTGCTGCTTCGTCCGTCTCCCCGAATCCTTCATCGGGTTCGGCGGGTACTTGAGTTGGAATTTCAGTTGGGTATAATGGCATAAGCAGGATTGGTGGTCGGTTCTGCAAGGTATTTATCTCTTCACGCAAGGCGTTTGATATTTGTATCTCTTCGTCTAAGAGATAGGCAAGGTATTCTGTATTTTTTGTTAACTCCTCCACCTGCGTTTCCAAACGATGCGTATTTTCTAACGCTTTTAACTTTTCAATCTCTTTTCTCAGATTCTGTTCATTTTCCTCATATCCTTGCTTCATCGTTTTGATCTCTGCTTCAACTTGTTCTTTCAACTGTTCGTTAACTTCATGTTGGTGTCTCAACTGAATTTCTTTGAATACTGCAACTCCTCGGTGTCCGTTCACCTCCTGTTGGAGTTCTGTTATCCTCTCGTTTAATTGTTGGTTTTGTCGTTTTTCGTCTGTAAGTTGATTTCTCGTTTCTGCTGCTCTCTTGTACATTTCGTTGAATTGTTGTTCGTATTCCTTTTCGTGTCTCCTGAGCCTTCTTATTGTGCCTTGTCTGATTTTTTCCCGAAATTCTAAGTTTTGGACCTGCTCGTTTAGTTCTTCGATTGTTTCTTTCTGCACTTCTACTTGTTCCCAAAGCTCCCAATCTTCCATATTTAATATCCTTTTGGGCAGCAGTCTTATCTCTTTTTTGGCTTCTTGGAAGTGTTCTTTCCATTTTTTCGCTTCTCTTTTTATTGCTTTTTCTTTGATCTCCGTTTTCCATTGTTGTTTTTGTTCTTTTCGGTGAGCTTCGTCCTGTTCGATTTGCATCTCTTTTACTCTAGTTTGTTGGTACTCAACTTCCTGCTCTAGTTTCGCTATATAGTTAGATTGTTTTACGTTGGCGTCTTCCCATATTTTGCATTCTATGCGCCATTTTCTCGCTTCTCCTGTTGTTTGGATCACCATTCTTTCCTGTCTATCGTTTCTGGGCTCTCTAATTTTCTTTGCTGGTTTTGGCCCTTGGTTTCTCAGTTTATTGATCTCGATCTTTGCGTTTTCCCATTTAGCTTTGTACGCTCTTGTTCTATCTTCTTCTTCGGCTATTTGCTGAATATAATGTCTGATTCGCGATTCCCAATTGCTTCTTGACTGTTCTCTATCTTCTGTCCATTTGATTTTCCAATATCGCGCTTGTCTTTTTGCCCATTCTTTGGCTTGTTCTAAATGGGTTCTCTTTGTTTTCTCCATTCGGTATTGGGTGCTAATCTGCCCAATTTCCTCCTGCATTTGTTGTATAATTTTTATCGTCTCCTCTCCTTCTTCTCGTATCTCTGCTTCTTTATCTTTTATCACTTCTCGCAATCTTTCGATTTCACTTTGTTGATCCTGCTTCTCTTGCTCTAGGGTTTGTATCTCTTTCCTTTGTTTTTTGATTCTATTTTGGTTCCGCATGAATTCCTTCATCATTTCCTCTTCTCGCTCTTGGTACGTTTTCTCTTTTCCTTCTGGGTAAGTTATTTTTTGTTTTAGTTGTTTTTCCCACTTTTCTTTCATCATTTTCGTTTTTAGAGTCTCTTGTATTAATTCCTCTTCTGCGATTAGTAGCATTTCTTTTAATTGTAACGTTCTTTGTCTCCATAATTCTACCTCTTCATTTGTTACTTTTATTGACTCTATTTGATCTTTGATTGCTGGTTTTGACTCTTCCGCTTCTGTTACAACTTCTTTTGTCTCGTTTGGATTCATAATTGTTTTCTAAATATTAATAATCGATTATTCTATCCTTTCGCTCATATCAAAATTTTATCATAATTTACATCATCTCATATTTTTGTGATTTTTGAGTTTTTATTATTTTTTGTTTTTACGTTTATCTTTATTTACACTTTTTACACATTGTTTTCGGTTTCTATCTACTGATCAGCGAAACGGAATCCTTTGATCCGCCCGTTGATCGGCTTTCTACACACTGGAGATATATCGACTTTTAACCCACACGCTTCACATGTGACCATATGTCCACAGGGAATATAAATTATTTCAACATGTTTCTGCCAACATGTCACACATTGATACTGCTCCAAGATAGCTTCTTTTATCATGGATTTGTCACGATTTTCTTTAGGTTTCTCTTGATATCGCTTGACCGCTCGGATTATTGCTTGTGTCGAGTCGTACCATTCTAAATTGTTAGCTAATCTTTCTTTGATTATTTTTCTCATTTTTTGAGTATCTACTCCTGATAATAACATTACGGTTCTCGTTTTTGGTCGATCTAATATATCTTCCACTTGTTGATTGGTAATTATTATTTCGATATTCTTTGACTCTTTTTCTTGTTTATACATACATTTTCCTTTATGTTTTAGCTGTTTAACATTCTGATTTGGTATTGGCTGTTGATTTTTGCATCCTTCGCACATTATTTCTCTTGCTGTTTGGCAATATCCTTGACTCGCAAATTCTGCTGCTCTTGGATTTCCTTTGAAAGTTTTAATTCTCTCTTCGAATGTTCTATTTATGGTCTCTTTTTCCCATATTAATTCTGTTGGATCTTCGAAACTCTTTATTATCGTTATCTTTTTCTCGCCTCCCTTTTCGTCACTGTCTATTTCTGATTGTCGGAGTCCTTCTGATCTGTTCATCGCTTGGTTTCTGACATCTAAATTTAACATAAATGGACATCTCGGGAGTTTTTCTCGATGTTCTCGTTTTGCTGTTTCTCCTTTTTTCCATTGTGCGAGTTTTCCTTGGCAAAAGATGCATGTTACTTCGTCTGGTCGTTCTGGCGTTCCCGTAAAATAAAATCCTTGTGCGGCCATTTCTTGACTTTGTCGGTCGCTAAATACTTTATTATTTTTAAACGTTAGGTATCTTTGTTCCTCTTTTCTCATGTTTTCGTCTTTTACTCTCATTGGTGGGTACACCTTCATTCTGATTTGTTGTGGTCTTTCTTCCACATCAAAATCCGCATAGTATGTTATTGCTGCTGTTAATATATTGGTTTTTTCCTCCTCTTCTGGTTTTTTCCATAGTCTCGTCCATATCGAATCTGGTCTTTCTCTCATCTGTATTGTTATCTCTTCGCTGATTCCGCTTGCCATCTAAATATCGTCATTATTTTTGAAATTTTTTTTTTTTTTTTTCTGATTTTTCTGATTATTTGTAATTTTTTGATTTTTATTTGATTTTTATTATTTTATTTACATTTATTTACACTTTCTTTTTCTCTTTACAACGTTTTGTCTGGCTTCTCTACTTCTAATTTTATATACAGATTATCTTCTCGCAAGAATCCTTCTTCTCTCAATCGTTGTTGCGGATAAAAACGTGGTGTACCAATTGCTGTATTCCAGTCGGTTGTTGGTCTTCCCATCTGTGGTTCATTTCCTGTTCTGATTGGGTTGCGGTAGTCCTCTTGTCCTTTCATTGTTAATATCATATTTTGTTTAAAAGGCCATGTTAATAGCTCGTCGTAATCTCCTCTTCCTACTCTGATGAAGACACTGATGTGGGTACCTGTTGCATTTCCATCTCTATTTGGGTATAACCTAATGCCCAATTTGTATCCATTTTCCCAACTGTATATTGGTGGGCTGTCTAAGATTCTCTGTGTTCCATCTTTTGCTCTCTGAAGCTTTTCTGCGAATTCAGTTATTTTCCATATAAATGGTGCTGTAGGATGTTTTCTGACTATAGAGTTGTTGGTTTCTAATTCCTTCAGGCTGTTGGTCATCTGTTGCATTTTCTTTTCCATTTCGGCCATTTTCTTGAGTGTATTTCCTTGGCTTCTCTCGAAATTCTTTCTGGATTATAATATTTCTCTTATTAGTGCCTTTTGTGTATCATTTTCTGTTCGTAGGCTTTTTACTTCCCATGCCAACATTCCTATCGTTTTCATCATGATTTCGGTGTGTTCGATGCTGTTTTCTATCATATGCTTTTGCATTTCCGCAATTGGTAATTGTGCTTGGCAATTAAACTGTTCCAATGGACATTTGACTGGTTTGCCGATACATTCGTTCCAATGTTCTTTTAATTTGACTTTATCTCGCCTGTCGCAATTGTTTGCGCATATTCCTTCGTACAGATCGCATACCTGTTCATCTTTTGGATTCCGATGTTCCATTTCTATTCTTATCCATTCGTCGATGACTCCACAAAACTCGCATTTTTTCTCTCTCTTAATGCATACTCTATGGTGTTCTTTCATAGTCTTTTTCGTTGTAATGGTTTGACATTTTTCACATACTATCTCGTTATATTCACATTCGTTTGTGTGACTTTCGGCTTCCTTCATAAGTCCTTTCCATTCACATTCCGTTACTCGGCATTGAACTAATAGATTATTGATTTCTTTGTTGGTGGCTTTATCCATTGTTGTAGGATCTTCATCTCTTTCCAATATTTCGTCGCATCCAGGGCATTTTATTGTTTTTGTTTCTATCACTTCTATCGTACAATCTGTGCATATTCTGCATCCACATTTCGTCTGTCTCGCTCCAATCAGTATTTCTTTACATTTGCAACATTTTAATCTTTCTTTGATATCATTCACCACTCTAATTTTTTCTTTCATTATTCGTCTCGTAGTTTCGGATGGATTCTCGCTTCCTCTAATTCTCTCGATGATTGTCTGCATATCTACAAAAAATTTTCAATTACTTGACGTTGCTTTACTTCTATCGTTTTATTTATACATATTTACACGGTACGCTTTATTTTTACTCTACTGTTGAATCCGGTTCTGGGGTGAATTCTGGCATTGATGCTATCCATTCCACCCAACTTGCTGGATCTACGTGCTGTTGATTGTTACGTAGTCTTCTAATTTCCTCAGCTTGCCATCTAACTTGATCTGCTAATTGTTCGTTTATTCTCTGTAATTGTAGTATAGTTCTTTGTTGCTCTTCTAGTCTTATGGCTTGTTGTAGGCCTCTGTTCACACTTTCCGTTAATACTAGATGAGTATTTGTCCACTGAGTTTGCGCATTGTTTGTTATTAATGTCATTAATTCGCATTGTCGTCTCCACGTTGCCTCGATTCCTTGATCTTGGTATATTCCCTGATTTAATTCTACAATTTCTATAGGTACATTGGCAGCTGCTGGTTGTTGAATTCCTTCTGTGAACGGTGGTATTCTCACTTGATTTGGTTGATTTACGTTATTCGGATCCATCTGTTGATTATAATACATCATTAATTCATCTGCATTCTCTCTGTTTGCGTATTGTCTCTAGCGCATTTTGTACGATATTTACATATAGATATACATATTATTACTACTAATATACTACATAATATTTTACACTATATACAATGTCTCTTTTCGTTTTACACCATCGTCTCCGGGGACTCTATACGCAATGTCCGTATATCCCCGTATTTCTCATTCATTATCTGGTATACATCAGATTCATTTGACCATTGTTGTGCTTCGATAATGGGCGGTTCTTTTAACCAGAGTCCGCTTGTACTAGAATTTCCTATGATTTCATATTCCTCCGTTCTTTCTACATCGTATTGTCCTAGCTCGATGTCGTAATTGAATTTTTCTACTGCTGGCCAATTCTGTTAGTCCAAATATTTTTGGCGGCGCTACTATTACTCGGGTTGGGAATTGTAACCAACTTCCGTCTCTTATTTCGAATAATGGTCCATATACATTACTGCAACTGAACATGTTGGGTACAAATTTCTCTGGATTTATCATCCTTGTCACTGGTTGAGCGAATCTGATTTTTCCTTTATGCATTATCTCTAATTCGTTTATGCATTTATCTCTTGGAATTGTTGAATTCTCTGGCAGTTTCGCAATTGTCTTTTCGCATTTGTATGTATACATAACTTCTCCAACGATTCTTCCGAAATATCCTTCTTGGAGTGGTAGTAGTGGAATTGCGTTGTCTGGATTCGTGATTGCCATTGCCAATTTTGTTTTTTAGTATTTCTCTGTTCAGGATACAATCATTTTTAACTAAGTCGTAATATATTTTCTCTGTTGACGCCAATCCTTTGTGATATAGGAAATCCATCTTGTTATTTATATACAGATATAATTTTACATCTTTGGGGTCTATTTGCGCTTTTGCGTTTGGTATTGCTGTTCGCGATAAGAATATTCCTTTGTAGTTGGTACTGGCTACCATTTCGTCACATTTGCTCACCATTCGTCCTTTTATAAATCTCATTCCGATTGTGGTATCAGTTGATATTACCACCGTTGGCGTGACCTCTGATCCGATAGTCGTGGTGATCGTTGGTTTTCCGATTCTTCCGGTTCTCCGTAATTCATCCAACGCGCTCTTTTGCGTGTTAGTTTCTGTTTCACTGTGCACTCGTCCTTGCACTTCATCAAATATTGCGCTTTTCAATAAGGTGAGTCTGCAAGTTCTGGTATCGGCGTGATACACGATCGTTGACATTCCCGTATTGCATGATCTATCTGTTGCTAAACATTGAGGGTACTTTTTCATTGCTTGTGTATCTGGATCAAAATATCCTTGATATTTCTCCAACTTTACTTGATAGCTTTCGATCACTACTACTCCTTTGACTAATTGATTCAATAGGGTGTACTCTCCTCCTTGGCATGTTCCGTCTCCAGCCGTTATTCTTCCCGCAGCATATACTCGGGTAGTTTTTATTTTCCCTTCTTCGGCTGCTACATTCACTCGTCCAGCTATTGAGATGCGTCCTGTCGTGAATCCTTCTTCACATTCGCTCCGCGTTATTGATACTACTGTTGTTTCCGTTCCAGCTTCTATAATTGTTGAATGTGAGTGATGTCCGCAATGAAATGCCACGATTTTCCTTGTTACTGAGCATTCTTTGATTTCCGTTTTGATGAAATCTACTTCTTGGTATACGTTATACGATACTGCTGTTGCCGTTGTCTGTAATCTACCAGGGTTCGCTGCTTTGCACTCTTCCGTTTCTTTTAGTGAGTATTTATCACCAATCTTTATGTTATCATAATCGTATACTACGAACGGTTCTACTCCTTTTATGCACATCATCCATATGAGTATTGTGGTGATTATCGCATTCATTCCCTTTCTGGCTGTTTTTGGATCGCTTGCATTAATCGTTGTCTCGAATTCCGTTAATAACTCTTTTAACTTTGTCTGCATTATCTCAGTTTGATCATCTTTACTTACCAGATTTATAAAAGCTTGCCATCCTCCTTGAGTCAGGATGAATGGTTCAATTACCTTCCTGATGATATCCGTTATTGCGAATTCATATCCGTTTGGGTTGTATCTTGGAGTTCGCTTTCTGTATATCACTATCGTATTGTACATCAGGTAGGCCATTCCTACTAAATATCTATTTGGGTCGTCAGATCGTTTCGTTAAGTGATTTATTATCAACAATAATTCCTCTGGATCTCTAGTTGTGGTTCGTACTTTGTTATCCATTATTTTATTTATTATTGGTTTTATTGCTGCCCAAAGCTGTTGCGCTTCTGTTCCGATATTATTAAGTTTTAAATTTCTCTTTATTTCTGGATTTGCTAATCCCAGCATATCGGTTATTAATCTGTTGATCCACTTTGCTCCTTGTTCTTGGCCTTTCATTTTTCCCTGTAACTGTTTTGTTACTTGACTGAGCTTGTTTAGTTTCGTTGTCAGTTGATCCATCTGCATCTGTTCTTTAGTTTTCCTTTCTGGAGCTGGTTTATCAATTTTTGGTCGTCCTCTGGATTTCTTTTCCATTGCCGTACCTGTTTCTTTTCGTTTAGGTTGTTCATCTGCCGTTTCTCTGGATGTTGTAGCTCCTCGTTCCTTTATCCAATTATCCCATTCGTCTCCTGTCGAGCTTCGGCGTCTTCTCTCTTTCTTTTTATTTTTCTCTTCGGTATCTGGCTCTATAATTTCGACTGGTTGTCTTTGACCACATACCAGCTCGTCTGGTTCGTCTGTTATCATATCATCTTCATTTTCTGTCATGAACAAATCTCTTGATTCCGGTATTCTCCTGGTTGTTTCTTCATCCACAATATCATTTAGATCATTTAGTATCTCTTCATCTCCTGTTGTAATGATGGTTACTTCATCCGTGGCAGGTGGAACTTCTGGTGTGTTTAGACTCTCCTGTCGCCCTATTGGCGTTTTCGTTTTGATTTCTCTTTTATTGAGTTCTCTACCTGCGATCTTTGCTACTGTTAATATGTTTATTAATCCCAATTGCATTTGCGTAACTCCAATTTCAAGATCGTCGTCTAATGATCGTCCTTCGTATTGTAAATGAAATGGCAATTCATACGGTATTCGCTTTTTTACTTCACTTACTTTGGCAGTGATATAAAATTTTCTTTCAATTGGTTCGAAATCTGGCGTCATAATTTTTAAACTATACTTTTCTATTACTTCGGCTGCCCATTCGGTGTGTTTCCATTTTCGGATGATTTCTCGGAATTGCTCTGGGTACCACGCATACATTCTCCGATACTCCTCTATTTCCTTTACAATATTTCGCAGGTTCTCTACTCTGTTACAAGAGTCGATTATCCATTTTGCTAAATCTGTTACAGTTCGTCTTTGATTCTTTGCTCCAGTTCTCAATATCGCTGCTAACTCTCTGCATTTTTGCGTTTCCGTTAATCTTGTTAATCCTTCCTCCACAGGATCGTCTATATCTGTGGGCAAATATTTTATTCCTGGAATTCGTTTTTCGAGTACGCTAATTCGCGGTCTCGCTTGTTCTTGTTGGATTCGCAATTTCATTTCTCGTTCTGTTTCTACTTCGATTGTAATGTATATCGTATCGTCTTTTACAAATTGGGGTGTTACGTATTTTTTCAATAGAAATTGTGGTACTCCTCCTGCGACATTTTCAGTGGATCTTGGCTTCTGGCTTATCATCGATCTTGGGTCTACTCCCAATTTTTCGCTGTGTCGCTCTTCCCATTTTCCGGGTTTAGCGATTGAAATGGTGACTTTTCGATTAAATGGCCATTCTAACTTTCCGTCATATCTGCCTCTTGCTAACAGAAAATATACTGATAGATATTTTCCTTTCCCTACCCCATCTCCGTTTGGGTACACTCTCAATTTCATCCGGTATCCTCCGATTTCCGTATAGAATTGACGACTTGTAATACCGATAATTTTTTCTTCTTCAGCCGATTTTACTTTTTCCGCCTATCCACCTATTTTCCATGTGTATGGGGCTAGTCGAGCTCTATCGTTTATTTCCTCGTCTTCCTCTGGTTGCCATTCCATTTCGTTTAACATTTCCTCTGATAGATTTTCATATGGTTCATCTTCATATAACTCTAAGGTTGTTTCATTAGCTGCCTCTTCTGGCGCTTCTCCTGGTACATATTTTCTCCACTTTGGTTCGGTTCTCTCCATTTTCCATTTCCAGTCTTTTGTTTTTTCATCATACACCTTTTTCCATGGTGTTGATCGGCATCGAGAATCATCTATAGGTTGCAATTTTGTGCTTAATTTCGCATCTTGTCTCCATAACTGGTAGATAGTTAATATTTGGTCCATCTTTCTTTTCATTTCTTCTTGAAATTCTTGGATCTGTTGTTCCTTTTTTGTTGTATTTTTCTCTCTGGTTCATCCATGGCTATGATATTAATGGTTTGTCCGTCTTCCCATATACCTAATTCGTATATCGGGGTTCGTTCTCGCGGACTTATTTGTCGTTTGTGGTACATTATTGCCACATCCTCTACCATACCATCGTCACTATTTTCGATTATTGGTTGGATAATTTCTCGATTTATTCGTCGGTATAATTCGTGCATTTGGCAGTCGGGATCTACCAGTATTTCTTTTATTTCATCATTTGGTAGCTTTATTTTTATCTTTATTGGTTCATCTCCTCTCATATCTCTTTGATGCTCTCCATATTTGGCTATCAGCTCATCTGTTCTCTCGTTGTCAAATCTCATAATGTCTGTGTCTCGTACAGCTTCTACAAATATTTTTATTGAAATCGGTCTCGTTAACGATAGTCTGTTAATATATTTCCTAGCCTGGTCTATTGCTTGTTCTGTCGTTTTTATCTGGTTTTGCCTCATTATCTTTTGTCTCTCTTTTTCTAATCCAGGTTTTATTTCTTTGTTGTACAGTATTTGGATTTTTTGCCATATTTCCGCTGTCGTTTCCTCGGTTTCATTTTTGTTTAATGTTACTACATTTATTCCGTTTGGCCATATTAGAGCATCCGCTAGGTGTATATCTCGCTTTATTTTCCTTCCTTGATAATATAAAGGTTTATTTTTATAACTGGGTCCTAGCTTTTTCACTACCCAATTATACAACTCGTTTGTGCTTTCGCCTCTTGTTGCTATTATTTGTCTTGGTATCTCTGGAAAATCAATAATTACCTGATATTCTTCTCTATCATATTCTTTCAGATTCTCTTGGTACTTTCTTATCATGTCTTTCCATGATGCCGTAAATGTACCATTATCTTGTTGATATCCCTTCGCAATCAGTTTCATTATTCTGCTGTATGCGGTTGTATCTCTGAGATTTAGGAACATTTGATTTCGATCTACTTCTTCTACAATCTCGTTAATTTCTTTTAATATCTCAGTTTCATCTTCTCTTGGCACGTTCGTTTCCATTTCCTCTAATTCGGATTTTGATTCATCTTTGTATGGTTTATTTTCCTCGCATGACTGAAATATTTCTCCACCCAGACTGCTTATTTCACTTTCGTCTTCATCTGTTTGATCGTCTGGAATTTGTCTCAGCATATTGATATGTGGTTGTTCCTCCTCTTTCATTATCTTTGTTGGTCCTTTTGTTTGGAACCATATCTCTTTTATTCTATTCTCAATTTGAGCTTCACTCCACGTGGGCTTTTCTTTTCTGATTCTTGTTTCTATTTTTTGTAGCAGTATCCTCTGGATTCGATTTTTTGTTATTATTGGCTCTGATATCTTTTCTTTTCCTTGTGACGTTGATGCTTCCTGCTCATCTTTTTGCAGTTTTAATTCTGGCTCTTTCATTTCTTGTGATAGCACTTTCTTTGCCATCACTTCTATTTTTTGATCTAATGCTTGCTCTTGTTCTAAATGTTTCAGCGCTCCGTCTATTTTTAATATTAGTGCCTTCTTTCTTAGTTCCGCTTTCTCTGAGCAGGAGTATAAAAGAAAGAGGGAAAACACGAGAGGACCATAACTCATCAGACAAAAAAAGAGGACCAGAATTCATCAGACAAGAAAAGAGACATTACCAACCAGACAAGAAAGGACAATTATTATTAACTAGGTACGAGAGAGCAGATATTATTAACTAGAGTGAATCGACGTGAACGAGCAGTAGTAGGTTAGTAGAGAAATCCAAATCCAAGTAAAAGTCAAGGTTATCTATCAGACAGGGTGGTTCTCCCTTGGACAACGTACCCTAAGATAATCCGAGCCAAACAGTGGTTAAAAGGTGCAAATCAAGTAGTGAAATTGTGATTACAAATATTGAACCAAAGGATTGATTTGTTATTGTGATAAAGTGCAAATAAAATTATTCTGTGTTGGGTTTGCTTATTTGATCGAAAAAGGACACGAGGAGTCAGAGGGAACCGACTTTCAATAATAATAACCCAACAGGGATAAGGGTAAGAGAGATACTGTGAGGACATTTAACATAGCAAAAGGTGTACAAGCCATAGTAAAATCAATAATACAAACAACGATAAGAAGGAATAAGGGAATGGACATAATGATAAATGATATGAGAGTATAGGTTAACATTTGAAGGAGATAGGAGAATAATGGGACCTAAAAATCGAAATTGAACACAGGCCTTCTATCGGCAGCTCGTTGGACCCATGAATCGTTCGGTCAATTATAGCATTAGCAAGAGCGCTCACTTTTTGCGGACGATACACCCACTCGAACACAGATCCAACGTTGCTTAGCAACGGGTGCCAAGTGGTAAGCGAAAATATTTGTATGGGGTTTTCCGGTTAACAACCATATAGCTTCAAAATCTAAAGACCCAGAAACCCACCAAAAGTAATGAATCAATGAGGAACCATTCGAAACCCAATAATCATGGTAGGTTACAGGGTTTCATGGTTTGTTTGAACTAATCGGTGGTTGCCCTCGTAACGCCATACAAAATGATACTGATCGCCACTTGGCACCCGTTGCTAGGCAACGTTGGTAATGTGTTCAAGTGGTGGATTGCCCGCAAAAATTGAGTACCATGTGCTAGTACTAAAATTCGGATTCTCACAATAATTTCAAACAGTTTAGATTTTCAAAACAATTTTCAAAATAGTGCTAAAAATAGTTAAACTTCGAAACGGTTTTAACGATTTTCAAAAATGGTTAAATTTTCAAAATGGTTTGAAAAATGGTTAAGTTAAATGTGAAAATGGATCAGTATATATACCTAATTTTATGACGTGTAAAATTTGATGCAGTAAAACAAAATTCGACCTTGTTATTTTCTAGCAAATTCTATTATTTATTTTTATTATTTTTCGATTTATTTTTATAATTTTTTATTTCGAATTTTTATTGAATTATTAATAATTCAAAATTTTCGATTTAAATTTCATTTTAATGAACTTTAATTGATTTTTTCAATTTCGTCGAATTTGTTGTGTTTTCTTGTTATATTTGTATAGGTATCGTGCGAATCTTGGTGCATTTTGTTAATATTTTAATTTATTTTTATGTTTATTATTTTATATTTAATTCTTTTATTTCTCAGATTTTATATGGTTTAATTGGTGTTTCAGTAGGTTTATTTAAATTGCATGTTGTATTTGCGTGTGTGTTTCTGATCCATTTAAACATTCTTCAAGGCCGTTTACGTTGTGGCCCAACATAAAACACTCGGGGGTCCGTAAAATTGCGACCCGCAATTTCAATTGATTTCAAAATGATACATACATTTCCATTTTCAATATTCACATTCATAAAAATTTCTACGGTAGTTAAATCATCAATGCAAAGATGGACTTAAGGTCCGGCTACGATACATAATCAAAATTGGATAGTTCAGTTTTTATATCAATGCAAGTTTTATAAGATCAGTTCAAATCACTATAGATCAGTCTGAATTAATCAATCAATGTAAATCAGTTATATTTGGCTTCGAATGAATCGCTGACGGCTTGAGTTTCGCTTTCGAGCTGGGTTGATCTTGAAGGGTGATTGATGGAAATCTGCGAGAGTCTTGAAGTTTTGCTAACTTGATTGGTATTTTGGATTGGGTTGAACATTCTTCTGAGTTTCTGAATTGGGGTATTTTGCCTTTGCTTGTTTTTTGTTAGGCCGAGGATGAGACAGCATATTAGGAGTATCATGTTAGAGGTTATACTAATCGGTAGTATCAGTTCGATTGATAGACTTGTTGTACTGGGTTCATTTTTAATTTGTTTTCCTTGTTGCCTTTTGATTGATAGGGCGATTTCTTGGATTGGTTTATTATTGGGGTTTGCTTTGGCTTTTCTTTGAATTTGTCTGATGAGGGTTTCTAGGGTTTTCTTTATCTCTCGGTTTTCGTTTTTTTTTATATTAGCTATCTCTTCATTATTTTTCAATAGGGTTTGTACCATTGCTTGGGTTCTCTCGATATTCTGTTTTAATTCGTCCTTGTTTTCTTTTGTGGGGCATTGCATACATTGGAGGTTTATTTGTTGACATTCCTCATTATTGGGATTACTACACATTTCTTTGTAATCGGCACAGGTGCTGTCTTCTCTTCTGAAGGGTTGGGGTTTCTCGCATTTTTCCAACGGGTTTTCAGTGTCACACTCTCTCATTATTATCATCATTATTATCCACAGGCTTGGGTTCATGCTTTCTATTTTTATACGTAATCAATTTTATATTTATCTACAAGATTTATTTCGTTTATTTACAGTGGAGTTTTAGCCCTTTTTATTCTTTCTCTTTTTCTGGGGTTGAGTGTATCTCGCACTCCTCTTTAGTTTTGTTTTCTGAAAACCTCATTATTAGGACTTGGGCTTTTATTAATCGCTCGGTTATTTTTGGGAGTTCTTTTAGTCGTTCTTTATTTTCTTTGATTACCCTCTGTTGATTGTAGATTTTCATTTGGAGATTTCTTTCTTTCGCTTGCTTTCTTTTAAGTTGACGTTTATAATTTATTCGTTTAGCTGTTTGCTTTTCCAGCTTTCGTCTCGCTTCCTGGAGCTGTTCTGTTAATGTTTTAATCTCATCTTGAGCTTGTTGATGGTTCTCTTTTATCTCTCTGGCTTCTTTACAACTGTCTTCTAGTTGTATTACATATCTTTGCTCGCTTTTTCTGCTGTCTCGCATTCGTTCTGCTTCGGTTTTCCAATAATCTTCCAAGATTACACGGGTTTTTATTTCTGCTAATTCTCGCCTCAATCGTTCATTTTCTCTCTTTTGATTTCCGTTCTCTCCCATGCTGGAGGTTAGTTTTCGTTTTATCATATTGACTAGCTGTTTTGACTGTATTAGTTGTTGATTTATCCGGGCGATTTCTGAATCTTGCTCCTCCACTAGCTCTTGCCATTCTTTTCTTTCGGCTCTCCATCTTTTACTGTAAAATCTCAGTGGGTCTTGCTCGATTGGTTCTACTAATTGAATTGGGCTTGGTAAACGTTCCCCGTCTTCTAGATTCATTCGGATTTCTATTTCATTTGGATTCATGCTAAATATACATCGATTACAATTTTTGTTTTTATCATTTTTCATTATTTTTTGTCTTTTTACACTTTTTACAATTTTCTCTTTAAGTTTACACTATCGTTTCGTCCGTCTCCAGTTGCTCGTTTTCTGTCGCTTCATTCTAGTTTTCTCGGCTTCTAATCTCATTATCGCTTTAAATTTTCGTCCGACTTCTTCATCGGTACCGTTCATTTTCGTTAGAATTCCTACTAATCTCTTTATCTTGTGGATGTCCTTTGAGTGTCCATGTAATACCATTGTTTTTGCTAAAAACGGTAAGAATCCAATTGCCATTTTCCAGTTGATTTTCCTTTCTCTTTTGTAAATATCGAAACATGCTAACATTTGTGTTATGATTACTCTTACGATTTGAATAATAAAAATTATTCCTAAGATTCCTGCCATCATTTGTCCGAAGATTAAGAATCTTCCCCACATGGCTTTCATCATATTTGCTGTAGCGTGTTGAAAATGATCCGGCGATAGTAACAATTCGTAGTTGGGTTTCTCTCCATAGTTGTTACCTCCCGTTATAGTTACAATGTTAGATAATATTGATTGCCTTTGTGCTGGGAATAATAAATGTTCTCTGGCTCGTTCCAGATCTTTTGTTTGGTATATTCCACTCTGTGATATATCAACTGGTTTGAATTCTGCTTCGCTGGCCAATTCTGTTAATCCAATTATTTTTGGCGGCGCTACTATTACTCGAGTTGGGAATTGTAACCAACTTCCATCTCTTATTTCGAATAATGGTCCATATACATTACTACAACTGAACATATTGGGTACGAATTTCTCTGGATTTATCATCCTTGTCACTGGCTGAGCGAATCTGATTTTTCCTTTATGCATTATCTCTAATTCGTTTATGCATTTATCTCTTGGGATTGTTGAATTCTCTGGCAGTTTTGCAATTGTCTTTTCACATTTGTACGTATACATAACTTCTCCAACGATTCTTCCAAAATGTCCTTCTTGGAGTGGTAGTAGTGGAATTGCGTTATCCGGATTTGTGATTGCCATTGCCAATTTTGTTTTTAATATTTCTCTGTTCAAGATACAGTCATTTTTAACTAAATCGTAATATATTTTCTCTGTTGATGCCAGTCCTTTGTGATATAAGAAATCCATCTTGTTATTTATATAGAGATATAGTTTTACATCCTTGGGGTCTATTTGCGCTTTTGCGTTTGGTATCGCTGTTCGTGATAAAAATATTCCTTTGTAATTTGTACTGGCTACCATTTCGTCACATTTGCTCACCATTCGTCCTTTTATAAATCTCATTCCGATGGTGGTATCGGTTGATATTACTACTGTTGGCGTGACCTCTGATCCGATAGTCGTGGTTATCGTTGGTTTTCCGATTCTTCCGGTTCTCCGTAATTCATCTAATGCACTTTTTTGAGTGTTAGTTTCGGTTTCTCTGTGCACTTGTCCTTGCACTTCATCAAATATTGCACTTTTCAATAAAGTGAGTCTACAAGTTCTGGTATCGGCGTGATATACAATCGTTGACATTCCCGTATTACATGATCTATCTGTTGCTAGACATTGAGGGTACTTTTTCATTGCTTGCGTGTCTGGATCAAAATATCCTTGATATTTCTCCAACTTTACTTGATAGCTTTCAATCACTACTACTCCTTTGACTAGTTGATTCAATAGGGTGTACTCTCCTCCTTGACATGTTCCGTCTCCAGCCGTTATTCTTCCCGCAGCATATACTCGGGTAGTTTTTATCTTTCCTTCCTCGGCTGCTACATTCACTCGTCCAGCTATTGAGATACGTCCTGTCGTGAATCCTTCTTCACATTCGCTCCTCGTTACTGATACTACTGTTGTTTCCGTACCGGCTTCTATAATTGTTGAAAGTGAGTGATGTCCGCAATGAAATGCTACAATTTTCCTTGTCACTGAGCATTCTTTAATTTCCGTTTTAATGAAGTCTACCTCTTGATATACGTTATATGATACTGCTGTAGCTGTTGTCTGTAATTTTCCGGGGTTTGCAGCTTTGCACTCTTCCGTTTCTTTTAATGAGTATTTGTCACCGATCTTTATATTATCGCAATCGTATACTACAAACGGTTCTACTCCTTTCACGCACATCATCCATATGAGTATTGTAGTGATTATCGTATTCATCCCTTTTCTGGCTGTTTTTGGATCGCTTGCATTAATCGTTGTTTCGAATTCCGTTAATAACTCTTTTAACTTCGCTTGCATCATTTCAGTTTGATCATCTTTACTTACTAAATTTATAAAAGTCTGCCATCCTCCTTGAGTCAGGATGAATGGTTCAATTACCTTTCTGATGATATCTGTTATTGCGAATTCATATCCGTTTGGGTTGTATCTTGGAGTTCGCTTCCTGTATATTACTATCGTATTGTACATTAGGTAGGCCATTCCTACCAAATATCTGTTTGGGTCATCAGATCGTTTCGTTAAGTGATTTATTATCAACAATAATTCCTCTGGATCTTTGGTTGTAGTTCGTACCTTGTTGTCCATGATTTTATTTATTATTGGCTTTATTGCTGCCCAAAGCTGTTTCGCTTCCGCTCCGGTATTATTAAGTTTCAAATTTCTCTTTATTTCTGGGTTTGCTAATCCAAGCATGTCAGTTATCAATCTATTGATCCACTTAGCTCCTTGTTCTTGACCTTTCAGTTTTCCCTGTAACTGCTTCGTCACTTGACTGAGCTTGTTCAATTTTGTTGTTAATTGATCCATCTGCATCTGTTCTTTAGTTTTCCTTTCTGGAGCTGGTTTATCAATTTTTGGTCGTCCTCTGGATTTCTTTTCCATTGCTGTACCTGTTTCTTTTCGTTTGGGTTGTTCGTCTGTTGTTTCTCTAGATGTTGTAGCTCCTCGTTCATTTATCCAATTGTCCCATTCGTCTCCTGTTGAGTTTCGGCGTCTTCTCTCTTTCTTTTTATTTTCCTCCTCGGTATCTGGCTCTATAATTTCGACTGGCTGTCTTTGACCACATACTAACTCATCTGGTTCATCTGTTATCAGATCATCTTCGTTTTCTGTCATAAACAAATCTCTTGATTCCGGTATTCTCCGGGTTGTTTCCTCATCTACGATATCATTTAGATCATTCAGTATCTCTTCATCTCCTGTTGTGATGACGATTACTTCATCTGCTGCAGGTGGAACTTCTGGCGTATTTAGACTCTCCTGTCGCCCTATTGGCGTTTTCGTTTTGATTTCTCTTTTATTGAGTTCTCTACCCGCAATTTTTGCTACTGTTAATATATTTATTAATCCCAGTTGCATCTGCGTAACTCCAATTTCGAGATCGTCGTCTAATGATCGTCCTTCGTATTGTAAATGAAATGGCAATTCATACGGTATTCGCTTTTTTACTTCACTTACTTTGGCAGTGATATAAAATTTTCTTTCAATTGGTTCGAAATCTGGCGTCATGATTTTTAGACTATACTTTTCTATTGCTTCGGCTGCCCATTCAGTGTGTTTCCATTTTCGGATAATTTCTCGAAATTGCTCTGGGTACCACGCATACATTCTCCGATATTCCTCTATTTCCTTTACAATATTTCGCAGGTTCTCTATTCTGTTGCAAGAATCGATTATCCATTTTGCTAAATCTGTTACAGTTCGTCTTTGATTCTTTGCTCCGGTTCTCAATATCGCTGCTAACTCTCTGCATTTTTGCGTTTCTGTTAATCGTGTTAATCCTTCTTCCACAGGGTCGTCTATATCTGTGGGCAAGTATTTTGTTCCTGGTATCCGCTTCTCGAGTACACTGATTCGCGGTCTCGCTTGTTCTTGTTGGATTCGCAATTTCATTTCTCGTTCTGTTTCTACTTCGATCGTGATGTATATCGTGTCATCTTTTACAAATTGAGGTGTTACGTTTTTTCAATAGAAATTGTGGTACTCCTCCTGCAACATTTTCAGTGGATTTTGGCTTCTGACTTATCATCGATCTTGGGTCTATTCCCAATTTTTCGCTGTGTCGCCCTTCCCATTTTCCGGGTTTAGCGATTGAAATGGTGACTTTTCGATTAAATGGCCATTCTAACTTTCCGTCATATCTGCCTCTTGCTAACAGAAAATACACTGATAGGTGTGTTCCTTTTCCTACCCCATCTCCGTTTGGGTATACTCTCAATTTCATACGGTATCCTCCGATTTCTGTATAGAATTGATGACTTGTGATACCAATGATTTTCTCTTCTTCAGCCGATTTTACTTTTTCCGCCCATCCGCCTATTTTCCATGTGTATGGGGCTAATCGAGATCTATCATTTATTTCCTCGTCTTCCTCTGGTTGCCATTCCATTTCGTTTATCATTTCCTCTGGTAGATTTTCGTATGGTTCATCTTCATATAATTCCAAGGTTGTTTCATTAGCTGCATCTTCTGGCGCTTCTCCTGGTATGTATTTTCTCCATTTTGGTTCGGTTCTCTCCATTTCCCATTTCCACTCCTTTGTCTTTTCGTCATACACCTTTTTCCATGGTGTTGATCGGCATCTCGAGTCGTCTATAGGTTGCAATTTTGTGCTTAATTTCGCATCTTGTCTCCATAACTGGTAGATGGTTAGTATTTGGTCCATCTTTCTTTTCATTTCCTCTTGAAATTCTTGGATCTGTTGTTCCTTTTTTGTTGTATTTTTTCTCTCTGGTTCATCCATGGCTATGATATTAATGGTTTGTCCGTCTTCCCATATACCTAATTCGTATATCGGGGTTCGTTCTCGCGGACTTATTTGCCGTTTGTGATACATTATTGCCACGTCTTCTACCATGCCATCATCGCTACTTTCGATTATTGGCTGTATAATCTCTCGGTTTATCCGTCGGTATAATTCGTGCATTTGACAATCGGGATCTACCAATATTTCTTTTATTTCATCATTCGGTAGCTTTATTTTTATCTTTATTGGTTCATCTCCTCTCATATCTCTTTGGTGCTCTCCATATTTGGCTATCAACTCATCTGTTCTCTCGTTGTCAAATCTCATAATGTCTGTGTCTCGTACAGCTTCTACAATATTTTCATTGAGATCGGTCTCGTTAATGATAATCGATTAATATATTTTCTAGCCTGGTCTATTGCTTGTTCCGTCATTCTAATCTGGTTTTGTCTCATTATCTTTTGTCTCTCTTTTTCTAATCCAGGTTTTATTTCTTTGGTATACAGTATTTGGATTTTCTGCCATATTTCCGCTGTCGTTTCCTCGGTTTCATTTTTGTTTAATGTTACCACATTTATTCCTTTTGGCCATATTAGAGCATCCGCTAGGTGTATATCTCGCTTTATTTTCCTTCCTTGATAATATAAAGGTTTATTTTTATAACTGGGTCCTAGTTTTTTCACTACCCAATCATACAACTCGTTGGTGCTTTCGCCTCTTGTTGCTATTATCTGTCTCGGTATCTCTGGAAAATTAATAATTACCTGATACTCTTCTCTATCATATTCTTTCAGATTCTCTTGGTACTTTTTTTATCATATCTTTCCATGATGCCGTGAATGTACCATTATCCTGTTGATATCCTTTCGCAATTAGTTTCATTATTCTGCTGTATGCGGTTGTATCTCTGAGATTTAGGAACATTTGGTTTCGATCTACTTCTTCTACAATCTCGTTAATTTCTTTTAATATCTCAGTTTCATCTTCTCTTGGCACGTTTGTTTCCATTTCCTCTAATTCGGATTTTGATTCATCTTTATATGGTTTATTTTCTTCGCATGATTGAAATATTTCTCCACCCAGACTGCTTATTTCACTTTCGTCTTCCTCTGTTTGATCGTCTGGTATTCGTCTCAGCATATTGATATGTGGTTGTTCCTCCTCTTTCATTATCTTTGTTGGTCCTTTTGTTTGGAACCATATCTCTTTTATTCTATTCTCAATTTGAGCTTCACTCCACGTGGGCTTTTCTTTTCTGATTCTTGTTTCTATTTTTTGTAGCAGTATCCTCTGGATTCGATTTTTTGTTATTATTGGCTCTGATATCTTTTCTTTTCCTTGTGACGTTGATGCTTCCTGTTCATCTCTCAATTCTGGCTCTTTCATTTCTTGCGATAACACTTTCTTTGCCATCACTTCTATTTTTTGATCTAATGCTTGCTCTTGTTCTAAATGTTTCAACGCTCCATCTATTTTTAAAATTAGTGCCTTCTTTCTTAGTTCCGCTTTCTCTTGTTTCAGGATTGCTTCTTTTTCTTTTAATTGATCCTCCTCTTGTTCCAAAGCTTCCTCTTGCTTTATTTTCTCGAGTGTACTCTCTATCTTTTGTGTCATAATTTCATTTTCGAGTTTGTCTATCTCGAACACTAATGTTTTCTTGTTTTGATCTTCCGTTATCATCATCTCTGCTCGGTTACTCTCTTGAGTTTCCGGTTCGTCTGATTTCTCAGTTGTCATTTCTTTTAGTTGTCGACGTCTCTGTTTTTCTTCCTCTGTAAATTCTTTGATGGCCTCTATTTTCTCCATCGTATTCAATTCAACTGTTTTCTCGTTATCGGTTATCATATTTCCTCCCCCTTCGTTCTCAACACACTGCTCCGCAGTGTGAATTTCATCTGGAATTTCCATTCTCATCATATTGATTCTTTTCGGGGTTTGTTTTCGATTCTCCCATCTTTGCTGGATTTCCTGAGCTTCCTCTGTTTGTAGTCTTTGCCATTCAGCTTGTTGTTGCTCTTGATATTCTCTAGTTCGCAGCTCTTGAATCTCCTCATTGCTTCTCATTACGTTGATTCATTGTTGTTGTATATTGGTGGGCATTTGTTGCATCATCTCATTTAGTTCCATGGGCATGCGTTGTAGTGTTTCTCGTAGCATATCTATTTCCTGCATCACGTTAATTTGTGGATTTCTCATAGGATTATTATTTGGTCTTGGTTGGTTTGACTCTCCTCTTATGTTACATTGCCTTGCGAGGTGTCCTTGTTGACCACAATTGTAACATGCTTTGCTATTAAGTTGTCTACATATTTTCTCAGTATGCCCTCGTTTACCACATATCTGGCAGTTGTAATTTCGGAAACAATTTTCTGACCGATGTCCTATTCTTTGACATGTGGAGCATTTTTCATTTGCATTTGGATTGTTCCTGAAATTATTATTATAACTTACTTGGTTATTACCTCTATCCTCCGGATTTCTCGTTGTTGGTGGCTTGAACATCTGCTGTGCTCTTGGTATGAATTGATTCATAGCTGGATTGGTATTGTTGTTTTGATTGTTGGCATTGACTGTTGATGTTGTTGGTTCTGTGGCCAAGACTGCCACTTGATATCCCAGTCCCAGATGGGCTTCACATCTATTTGCGATTGCTACTGCTTTGTCTAGTGTTTCTGGTGCCAAGCATCCAAGGTTGGCTCGTATGTTTTCTCTTTTGATTCCTCTTATGAAGACGTCTACCATTTTATCTTCGGGTAAGTCTGCTTCTCCGAAGGCTTCTTTACATAATTTCTTTAATTCACAGGCGTATACTGCGTTTGATTCGTCTCGTCTTTGTTTTCGGTGTAGGAAGTCCAATATCTTCCTATTCCCCTTTTTCTCTATTCCGAATATCTTTATTAAGAACTCTTTAATCTCTGTCCACGTTGTCAGTTTCGTTGCGTCTCTTGCTTCTTCCACGAATACATCTTGTGCGCTCCCTTTCAAATACAAGGGTAATCGCTCTTTTACTTTTTGATCTGTCCAGTGACAGATGTTTTTATACACTTCAAATTCCTTTATAAATGTATCCAATTTATTGAGACTACCGTCGAATGGTTCTCCTCTAAACTTTTCTCTGAATTCTCCTACCATCACATTGTTGTTATTTGACAATGCATTTGCATCCGGAATTGAAGAATTTATAGAAGTTGTCATGTTTGGATTGTTGTCTAGATCTTCTTCGTTTACTGATTCTATTGTTGCCAACTGGTTTTCGATATTACGTAATTCGTTCTCTTCGCTGCTATTAAATTCAAAATCGGTCAGTCCGCTATCTGTGCCGGTTCCGGTTGCAGTTGATACTTTGGTATTAACACTTCTGCTGTTGCGAACTTTTTTCTTTTCCTCCGCTTTTAATAAACTTTTTTCTCTATTCTCTTGGCTTTTGCTTCTCGTATGGTTGCTGATGCTATCAATGTTTACGGTTATTCGTCTGCTTGACTGGTTTTCTCGTTTTCCCTTTTCTTGCTTTGGCTGCTTTGAAATTCTGGTTGCTTATTGCTCGTAACTACTTTGACGTTTATTCCAAATTCTTTTCTTTATTATCTTTTGATTTGTCGTTTGCTCTGAAATATCTTCTATTTGCTTTGCTTTGAAATTGGCTTGGATTGCTTTGTTTGACTATTGATTCCTAAAAATAAATAACACTCCAATATTTTATACTCTATACTAATTTCTCCTCCATTTACCATACTATATACGTTATCATCCCTTGTTCGCATTTATCGTGGTGGTCTTCTTTATCTGACTCACCCCCCTCATTTTAAGTCTATTTTTAATTATCTATTCCTCGTAATAATTATCTATTAATCTCGTATCAATTATCTATATAGTCTTATCAGTTATCTATATAGTCATATCAATTATCTATATCATAATATCAATAATATAAGATCATCATATTCATACTTTCATTCATTCCATTAATTATTTTTCCTATGTCTCCCGAAAAATACATTTACTTAATCCTCAATCGCTGGCGCTCTATGCCCTCTATAATTTCCGTTGGCTCTTCGGCCTTCGGCTTTTAACTCTTTTACTGGTCATCTGTGACCTTAATATCTATCCATAATCATTTTTCATCCTTACCCATATCATATCTTATCTGGCACTCTATGGCCTCTAATATCTAATCATATTCATCCGGCACTCTATGGCCTCTAATATCTCATCTGGCGCTCTATGGCCTCTAATATCTCATCTGGCACTCTATGGCCTCTAATATCTAGTCATAATCATCTGGCACTCTATGGCCTCTAATATCTCATCTGGCACTCTATGGCCTCTAATATCTATCTATCAACTTCATCTTTACTCATATTCGTATTCGTCTTATTCATATTATCTCTCATTGTTTCACCGGACTTGAGCTCATCAGTGACTTTTGGGTATGTTTGAGGCCTCACACTGACTCTCAAGCCATGGCGTCTTTTGGCCGCGCATTCTTCCGGTTACGCTTTACTCACCGCCATTCGGATATTTGGTACTCGGTGTGGGATCCGGGTTATTGTACCAAACTCCTCGCTGGGCAATAAAAAAAACATTCCCTCGGTACTCGGTGTGGGATCCGGGTTGTGTACCTCGGAGAATATAAAAGTATGGAAATGCCTAGACGTTCAATCAAGTTCCAAAAGCGGTTTACTTGATTTCCCGAATAGTGAAAAGAAAAGGAAGCGATTAAATGTGGGAGCGGAAAATAACTATCAAATCTCTACCCGCTCCTTCCATCAGATTTCTCGGCTCAATTCGGCCGCTCTCATCTGGCTTTAGTAGGACATTTTGAGTATGAACCATTTACCGGTTAGTTCACATCTCACCTACCGTTTGGCCCCGATACTCGGTGTGGGATCCGGGTTGTTGTATCGAGTTCCTCCCAGCGAAAAAAAGAATCGTTCGATACTCGGTGTGTGATCCGGGTTTTTGTATCGAACGGCTCAGCGCCATCAGTCCCTTGGCTGATAACAACCTGAGCACGACAGTCCGTAGCTGTCCTCTGGTGCCTCACCACCAGCTAGGGAAAAAAGAAGTCATCTCTAGGTACCTTTAATCAAAACTATTAATTCTGTTCCGTGCACTCTTTCTCTCACCTCTCGGTCTATCTTTTCACTTCCCCCTTCAAAATTTGTGGTAATCGCATCAACAAGCTCCCCAAAAGAGGTGATCAATCTCTCGCCGGTTACTTGCTGACATACGCGACTTGGCCTACCAGTTCCTTTCTCAGTAGGGTTGATCAGGGTTTCCCTTGGGTGAGCGTACTATCATTAGATAGCTCAGGTTAACCATTTTTCCTCGTCCTATCTCAATATAATATCAATAAAACAATAGTATCAATAAAACAAAAAGAATTATACACTAGGAAACTCGGTTGTCGAAATTTTTCCGTCCAATATTTTGTGTCTCTGTGCATGTGTTTTAATTATTTCCTTAATTCGGCTTTCACGTATTTGGTCTATTACCTTTACTTATCGTTGTCGGGTGGTTTTATTATTTACAAACATTGCATATTTCTTTTATATAATAATTCGAGTAATACATAATACACATTTATTTCATTTCATCATAACAATTCATGAAAAGTAAACCGTTAGTCTTTCCTTTATCTTTCGCTGGCATAACATACAGTGCGACTCTTGTGCGCATCCCTGACAATAACTCAGGTGTCCGCAAGGTATCACCATTACTCGTGCTTCCTCTGTTTTGCACGCATAACATTCCGAATAAGCCTGGTTTGCTCTTTCATTGTTGTTGCTATCTCGTCTTCAATATTTTTGACTTTTTCCATTAACTTGTGCCAGCTTTTCCCAAATTTGGTTATTTCCAATCTCATGGACAGAATTTCGTATATTCTTTCAGTTGTTACATCTTTGTCAATATCGCTCAATTTTATTAATATGCAATGTTCGTCGGAATACTGGTTGGGAATCGTTGATATATCCTCTTTAGCTCTTTTAATTAACTTTTGTTTATTAATTAGTTCCTCAAGATTGTCATTTTCGATGTTTAGAATCCTCTTTAGTTTTTCTATAATTTTTGTTGGTTCCATCTCTAAAATTATTAAATTACCCTTTAAATTTATCTAAATACTAATTAACTAAATTCATTCACTTCTTTAATACGTTTTGATTTATTTTATCAACTACTATTTTACTCATTACCTGTTGTGCTTTATTCTATTACCGTTGGCTTCCTCTATTTGGTTCCGTTGCTTTCTCTTGTTTATCATTACTCCCCTTACTTACCCCATTTCATTTTATCCCGAATTTTGCCCTTCAATTATGTGTTGTTTGCTTATGCGTTTTGTCATTGTTGTCTTACTGGATGTGGTGTCGTCAAGTATTGGTGGGTGTTGAGTGTTTGGCGTTGCTATCCCTGTAACAATCGTTGTATCAATGGGTTGGTTGTTTTAGATGTAGTCAGCCTGGTTGTTTTTCATTGTTTATATCGTTATCTTGTAGTCGGGTTGTTCGTTTTTCATCAGTTGTTCTCTGGATTTTTGTTTCATGACGTTCTCATCTCTCTGGGGTTTTGCAACATATCGTCCCAACATCTCTGTTTAACTTTACACATTTGCTTATATTTCCTTGGGTTCTTTGTAAAAACAGTCCTTTTATGAGTCCCCAAATTTGAACCTAGCAGTCAGGTTGATCGCTTTTTATTGATGTTTCAATTTTCTCCTCGATCTTTACAATTGATTTTGCAATCTTTAAACTCTATATTCCATCCCTCCCGGGTTCGATAACATGTCGTCCCGACATTCTCCATTTACACCTTAAACATTTACTGATATTTTCTTTGGTTTTTCGCAAGAACAATCATTCAATCCCGGCTGAGGGTGTGCTGACAGAATTCCCTGTTGTTTCTTAACTTGATTGTCTTGGTCTTTCCAAATAACAAAGCTTCAATCCCGGCTGAGCCCCCAAATTTGTACTTGGTGGGCTAGCCATTCGTTTCATCAACATATTTTCTCCTTTTGTAGTCGGGTTAGTCGTTTTTTATCTTTCTGTATCGAGCTCCCTTCTTTCTCATTTGTCATCTCTCCGGGGTTCGGCAAAATGTCGTCCCGACATTTTTCTGTTAAAAAGATAGTTATGCTTTATGTCCCCTCGCTTGTTGTACAAGAAAATCATTCGATCCCGGCTGAGCACCCAAATTTGTATGGTGGGTTACAGGGTTTCGCATCTTGCTTATCCTTCTAGTTGCCCTAGTAACGCCATACAAAATGATGCTGATCGCCACTTGGCACCCGTTGCTAGGCAACGTTGGTAATGTGTTCAAGTGGTGGGTTGCCCGCAAAAATTGAGTACCATGTGCTAGTACTATAGTTGCTCGGACAATCCTCGGGTTCACGAGCTGTCGATAGAAGACCTATGCTCGCTTTGCTCGGTCCCTTGCGTGGAATGCGAATTAAATTTAGACTGATTAGTGTAGATGATTTCGAGTCTACCCCACTATGACTGAATACATGAGAGCTGATTTATTTAACGAACAAAGGACATGCATATCCATAATAAGTTAAGTTGATCGACTTGACGCTTGTGCGGCTCGGCGTCGGGCCCGTTCCTTGCGTCCCGGCCGGCGGATGGTCGGTTGAATGGCTGTCGCCTCTGAGCTTGGTGCGGCAC
This sequence comes from Schmidtea mediterranea, assembly GCA_022537955.1. Lineage (NCBI taxonomy): Eukaryota > Metazoa > Platyhelminthes > Tricladida > Dugesiidae > Schmidtea > Schmidtea mediterranea. The sequence continues at coordinate 95,533,841 of CM039681.1, forward strand.
TATCAACGACGCGTTGACTCGGTAGTTGGGAAGGGGCGAAGATGAGCGGATACGTTACCGCTTCCCCTTCCCGACAGGCTGCTAGGGCAACCTCTAAACCCCTGACTTGTGTGCGCAGACTCCGATTGAGCTGGCGTTCTTCGGCCCAGCCTTTTTGAGCTGCGGTGAGTCGTTGGTAGAGTATCTTTGTCCGTTTAGGGTCTAAACAGGTCGCCTTGACCTGCTGCACCTCGCGAGTTAATTGCAGGACCTGACTGAGTAACTCCGCATTCGTCTGCCTTGCGCGGTCTAGTTCGGTCTGTAGGATCCTTAGAGAGGACATCACTGTAAGTAAACGGGTTGTTACAACTTCAATTTATGATTAGTCTAATCTTTAAATTTATCAAACAAATCAAAAGTTAATTCCAGTTACATGAGAGAAAAGGGAACACACAAATTTCTAATTATTATTGATCAATTACTACACTATGTTGTTTCTATTATCTTAGTTGTCTGGGCCATACCGCTCTAGGCTTCGCTTGAGGGCTTCTACCGTGTATGGGCGCCGGGTGTCTCGAACTGGACGGTGTGGATAGGCGACTGCGATTCGCCCGGCAAGGATGTCCTCCATCACATTTGCAAGGTACATCCTTGCCTTGACTACCTGCAAATCCACCCGCTCTTGCACCCGCTCCCACTGGGTGAGGAGTTCCTGTGCGTTAGCAAATATTTCGGCGGCTGGATACTGTTGTTTTTCGGATTCGTGCGGGTTACTACTCGGATCCCGTGCTTTCCAAGGGATAGGATAAGGCCACTGTGATCGGGGTCCGACTATTGCGTCTGCGGCTCGTAGTATCACTCTCGAGCGCCTTTTCCCAGTTGATCGTACGGTTGTCTGATTGAGGGACATGTTCTGCAACAATTGGGAATTAAATTATGAAAATAATATTATGAGGAGGAATTTCTCGGTATCGGTTAAAGTGCGTTTATGTATGCGGGTCCAAGATTTGGAGTGCTTATGGTTAAGTGTGATGGCGGCTAACATTGAGGGTTCTTCTGGACTCGGTTTAATTGTGGGACTTGTAATGGGTATCAATCAAAAAGTAGCATGACTTGGTAACTCGACCTGACGTTTGGGGATGTCGCTATCGGCTCTGGGAGTCATGAAGAGCTAATTTGTTGAGAATTAGTTGCCCAATTTAATTTATGCGGGGTTCTTATTTATCGGGTAAAATGGTATTTTAAGTTGATGGGTTCGATTGGTTTCATCACTTCTAACGCATGATGATGGAAAAATCGATTTTAGTTTATCATTGTGCACTTCATGTCGACATTCGAACGGATATTCAGTAGTCTGGTCTGCTTTGGAATTGGTAATTTCGTCGTGGTAGATCGTGTTTTGTTTATGTTACTTAAGTCGACTTAATGTTATTGACGTATCTGGCTTAGTTAATTTAAACCATTTCGGAATTTAATATCGATGCTCATTTGAATATTCTGATCAGTATACTTACGCGAAAAATATTTATAATTCGCCGTAGCGTTCGGGGACTCCTTCGCAATGCTATGCTACCCATGCATTTGGAATTTATTATCTTCCTCAGATGGAGGGTTTTACTCATCGTTTCGTCGGGATATTTATGGTTGTGTTATGGTTATCATCGAACCTTGATGTAGACGGTGAGTTTTTCTGTGTTCTGTCGTTAATAAAACGTTTTTATAATTGGCTTTTTCATAACGTAAAAATGGATTTTTGATTATTATACTAATTACTTCAATTTTATAGCGGTTTGGTCTACTGTTCATGCTACATTTAATTAATCTTGGGCTTTTACTTGATTTAAAGCTTTTATTAGGTTGTTGATATAGAGGTCATTGTCAAATTGGATCCATCACATCTATTCCGTCTCATTTGATGAAATAATCGGTTTTGGTTAACGTAGTACCTCTCTTGTTGGGAGATTATTTTAACCTTATCGAAACGCAGTATGATAATTTAATTAAGGAAACTATTATCATTATCCTAATACGATAACTTAGATCGAGATTTACCCTCATCCAATAACTATTTTAACCTTTTAGTCACGAAACTCTTTATTTGTTCATCGTTATTGACGTCTGGTTGATTTAATGTTAGCAATCGGGTCTATTGAATCTCAGTTAAAACATGATTTTAGTACTTAATTTAGTTCAAACCCAAGTTTAACTAACTTTATTCATTTGATTTACGTTAAATCAAAAATTCTTTGTCTAATTTATTACCACAGGGTTTTAGTTTATTGGTCATCATAAACTTCATCTAAGTTATTTAAAACATAATGCTAATTTATTGGTAATCATAAACTTTATCTAATTTATTTACAACATAATTTTAATAGACCTTGTCGAATCTATCTAAAATAGGGTTTTATTTCGTTGGTAATCATAAACTTTAGCGAATCTATTTAAACCAGGGTTTTATTTTATTGTTAATCATAAACTGTATCGAACTTATTTATAAACGGGGTTTTATTCTATTGTTAATCATAAACTTTATCCACTTTATTTAAAAACGGGGTTTTATTTTATTGTTAATCATAACTTTATCTAATTTATTTAAAAACGGGGTTTTATTCTATTGTTAATCATAAACTTTATCTAATTTATTTAAAAACGGGGTTTTATTCTATTGTTAATCATAAACTTTATCTAATTTATTTAAACATGGTTTTATTTTCCAAACTTTATCTGATTTACTTTACAGCATTAACACGAAAATGGTTATATCAGCGATTTCAATTTACTTTATCCCCGTACCCTTTCCCTTTAATAGACCTTAAGGCATAGTATGTTCATATTATATTTATTGAGTGCCCACTGGACTACTCGGTGTGGTGATTTTAAGCCGTATGTAATATGATTTTAGGTCGATTTTACAGAATTGAGAAACAAGGAAGCAGCCAGAGACTTCTTCCTTATTCCTCGATTCAGCTATAGGGATGAGTATTGACGTTACGACCGCTGCGTTGCGCACGCTGAGTCTTCACGGGTACATATCATTGGCGGTTTTCCACGCACTTACATGCATCTGTACTATGTAGATTTTATTTACTTGCGTTGTGTGTCGGCTGTGGGCCGGAAAAATGTCGACATTTTAAGTTAAAAAAAAACATATAAAGTAAGTTATACATATCAATAATATTTATTAATTATAAAACAACATAATTACCCATTTTTAACCATTCCATAAATTGAAAAACATCATAGCATAAAATAACATAACATAACATAAATGCCTCTCTCCCCACGTCGCCGCCAAGCAGAGCTCTCCAGAGATGCTATGGACGTGACGTGGAAAGAGGGTTCCAACCAAAATATTCCTCACCTAAAAATTAAGATTCTCCGAGATAATCTGCAAATAGATTTAAAGTTCTAAAACAGTTTTAAAATAGCTTCACAACGATTTCAAATGGTTTGAAAAATGGTTCACAATTTTCAAAAATGGTTAAGTTAAATGTGAAAATGGATCAGTATATATACCTAATTTTCTGGTGTGTGAAATTTGATGTAGTAAAACAAAATTCGACCTTGTTCTTTTCTAGCAAATTCTATTATTTATTTTTATTATTTTTCGATTTATTTTTATAATTTTTTATTTAGAATTTTTATTGAATTATTGCTAATTCAAATTTTTCGATTTAAATTTCACTTTAATGAACTTTAATTGATTTTTTCAATTTCGTCGAATTTGTTGTGTTTTCTTGTTGTATTTGTGTAGGTATCGTGCGGATCTTGGTGCATTTTGTTAATATTTTAATTTATTTTTATGTTTATTATTTTATATTTAATTCTTTTATTTCTCAGATTTTATATGGTTTAATTGATGTTTCAGTGGGTTTATTTAAATTGCGTGTTATTTTTGCGTGTGTGTTTCTGATCCATTTAAACATTTTTCAAGGCCGTTTATGTTCTGGCCCAACAATATGTTGGTTTATTACTTACAGTTTAAGCTAGTTTGAGGATTTACGAGATTTACAATTATTGTCGAGATTTAGAATAAGCCTGGAATAATAGACTGGTTTTAGAATAGCTATCTATAAAGTTTTAAAAATAATAGTGTTTTGTGTTTTCATAAGATTAATACTTAAAAACTTTTTGTTTGTTATTTTTTTTAAATGTTGTGCAGGATCTTCTAATAAATAATTTTATTTAATAGTTTTGAAAAAGTAAGAAAGCAATTATTTTATTCTAGTCTGACAGTTTAACTATTAAAATTTATAAATTTATTTAAAATTTAATAAAATTTTTAAAATGATTTGAATTTAACGAATTTTTAAAGTACAAAATATTCTAATAAATATTGCTGATTGTTTAACTAGATCACAACTTTGCTCATAACTCTCAGATATTTTCAATTATCATTAGTGAGTTAATTTTATGTTTAAGAAAAGTTATGTTTATCATTTCAAAGCAACAGCTTCAACAGTCCCTAACAATTTGTTTGCATTAAGTTACTCAAATGAATTGATTTGTGGAATTGTCCATAAAAATTCTGTTTGTCTTTTTACAGGAATTGATTTATCTAATATATCATATCGGCATATATTTTGTGAAAATGGTTCAAATTCTCTCTCTAGTGGCATTATTATATCAGTTCTGTATACATGCATATCTGTAATAAACTTAATGTTATATGTAGATTGGTGTGATATATTTACATTCAAAACCAGCACTAGCTATTTTAAAAGAAGACGTTTTTTATATTTATGAAACAAATGGATCAGGACTGTTATTTTCAGTTGATTCCATGAAAATTGATCCCGATCATTCTTTCTGTTGTTTTGCAGCCATTAATTCATCTTACATTTATATCGGTATTAATTTATTCATATTTATTGATTTTTTGAATTTTCTGTAAGAAATTAATTTAGTATTTTCAGAATTTTTTAGTTAAAACTAAATTTTTACAGACATATTTTTCCAATAAACTATTTAAATCAAATGAAGGAAAGATAAATTTCGAGATTTCCATTGACAGAGTAAATATATAAAATTTGATTAAGTAGCCTGCAAAATTTAATTTTGTTATAAAATTTTAAAGTTTTAAGTGACGATTTCATAGGCAATTATATAGTAGGCTTACCAGTTTTTACTCATTAATCTATCATCATCATCTTTATAATTGCTATTTCTAAATATCTGATAATAATAATATGGATCAATAATAATAATAATTGTTTATTTTTACATTTTTTTCAAATATGGATGATTTGAACAGCTTTAATGCTCTAAATGTGACTAGGAAATGATGCTATTATCAAGAAGTTATAAATGTTATGTGCCATGAATAAGTGGCGAGAACTTAACATAAGAATCAAGATGGTGCTGAGAAAGAATTTAGTATGGCTGGCTGCCTTTGACTATTATAACAGTTTGTAGACTTTTATTTCATCTTTGTTAGCCCAAATACCTAATGATTTCAAATAACTCCTTGTTTTTCTGACAAATTACGCTAATAAAGCTTTATTTTAACTTTAGACCATAAGTTTAGGATTTGGTTCTATCTATCCCATCTCATTCACTTTCTGTAATAATACTTGTTGATGTAAATTGGCTTGAACATTTCAGTATTTCCACATTCCAATAAATTGTTGCCACAACCAATACTCAAACTCTAATAAACACAAAGTTTAAACAACAGGAATTAGGAACAATCTTACAACATAGAATACATAACTGATTGTTCAAACTATATAACACTTCAAATATGACAATGCAAAGATAAACACAAAATTGTGTTCACTAATATTAATCAATTATTTCAGTCGACAGTTATCAAGAACTTGGGAACGGAAATGACGGGCTGTCATTCCAGTGTTAAAGCATCGCATTCATTATATACATTTAGTGATTTTTATAATCAATTATTATTATTAAAAGAAAACACCAATAAAATACTCTTTGTGTTTTGAATAGGTACCGCTTGGGTACAATTTAGGTACTGCTAGGTGAACAGCCCTGATTCTAAATAATAGTAAAAACGGATATAAAAATATGAGCTTAAATTTGTGTTACTAATGTCGTAATCTGAAGGTTTTACAAATTATAAGAGGAAGTTAAGTAAACAGATGGGAAATTTAGAGTATAAATCGTTTCTAAATCGTGTAAGGTACGCAATATGTTTATTAATAAATCAAAAACTCCGGTTGGATTATGTTCTGATCTCGTTTATCAATTTACATGTAATGGGTGTAATGCCACATACATTGGAGAGATTTCCTGTCATCTCTGTACTCGAGTTCTATTGCAATGTCGATTGAATGGATAAACCAATATTAGTGAGCACAATATAGGCTGTAAAAGCAAAATAGGAATGTCTGGTTTTAAAATTTGGTTGAAAAGTTTAAATAATTATTGGAAACATGTGATAACTGATAAGGTCATTGGATCCGATGATTAATGTGCAAAGTGCTATGACTACGAATGTTTTGAATGTTTTTAAAGAGATTGAGTGTAATAAATTGTGATAAATTGATGTTTCAGTATTGTTTTAAAAATTTTTTAAATTTAAATATTATTAAAATAATTTAATTTATAAAATATTGCATTATTTTTTTAAAATTTTTATATAATATAGATAAAAATTATAATATTTATATAAAATTTTTTTATAAAAATTAGTTAAAAATATGAAAATATTTATTTAAGTATTTATTTATAAGAATATTTAATTAATATAAAAAAATAATTTGTTTAAATTACATAACATTTCAGTTGGTTTTTTGTGTGCCTGAAGATGACAGTCAAACTATCGAAATATATCGTACGAAGAGTTTTTTATTGGCGTTTTCTTTTAATTAAATCGTTGTCAAATTTATTTAATTATTATTATTATTATTATTATTATTATTATTATTATTATTATTATTATTATTATTATTATTATTATTATAAATTGCTTATCAGGTACTGATAATGGATATTTTCTGAAATTTGAAATATTGAGTTCGGATGTTGTTCAATTTAAAGGTTGCATGAGAGCTCATAATAGTAGCATGATTTGTATGAGTGCTGACGATAAATGGCTAGCATCAGCAGATGAGAATTCTACAATTCAATTTTGGAAGTCGACAACTGAATCAACGCTAGATCTGATTTCTAAGGTGATTTGAACACTAAAATTTCATTTTTGTGTTAGTATAAATTAAAGAAATCATATTAGTAAGCAAGCCACTGAATCATCGTTACGTTAAATCGAATAAGTAACAAAATCACTTCATGTTAATTGATTTCCGAATTGTGCAGCAACAAAATACATTTAGAATCAGTCACACGACTGCAGATTGCCTAAACCATCTGAAACTCAACGAGTAGAATCATTGACTTATTGTCATTTAGATTTTGTTAATGTGATTTCTAGGCTGAAGAAGACTGATAAACTTCTTCAAAAAACAAAAGTAATAATATGTACAAATCATAATGGTAGTTGTTATTAAATTATTGTGAAAATCGGGAAGAACGATAATATGAATTAAATTTAATCATTTTAGAAAGGTAGGTGTTAATGACATTAGTTTTCCCCCATTTATTATTATTATTATTATCTCTAATTTAAATCGATTTCTTAGCTGTGGTAAGTTGATTTATATGTGACATTTTCATTATAAAAATACAAATAATTTGGTTATTGTGTATTACAATATGCAATTTTAAAATATAATAAAAAAAAATTAGAACGCCAAATGAAGAAATTGATTGCTAAGAAATTATCCTCATCATCAAAATATTTGTGAAATGCTAAATTCACACGCAATAATGATGTGATAGTTATGATATATTGAATTAATTAATTAATCTCTATAATTTCGTTGTTGATTGAATTTTGATAGTAGGGGATCATGATTTTATCACCAATGTCTCACAAACATTTTTACCCGCTTATTATATAAGTTTTTATTTATAATTTTAAAATCTTTAAAATTTTGCCCGTGTGCGGAGATGACAGGAAGTCTTTTAAATGTATGTCATATTGCACCCATTAAATGAAACCTTATACACTAGACCAGATACTAAACCAATTGGGGTTTGATATTTACTGCTAAATATATTTAATAATTTTATATACATTCGATTTTGTGACAGAAAACTTAAAATTTTTAAAACCTTCAGAATATTAGATTTTATAGGTTCACCGTCCTTTAAGTGAATTATAATTTCAAATGTTTTCCTCAGACGCAATCAAAAGCGATCAATAGATTGCTAAGTTAGTCTTCCTACATAAACTTTAGAATATTCATTTTTATTCAAACTTTTTATTCTTTTTTAAGAAAAATGCGCGTGTGTTATGTTCACTTCTAATTAGGCCCCAGTGGGTTTTGTTAAATATTTATCATTTAAATAAATCAGGGTTTTTAATTTATTTAAATTTAAATTTTTTTATTGGGCACATGCCTGAATGTTAAATAAGCCGGTGTTTTCCCTTAGAGAACCGACTGCATGTTTAAAATGTTTCTGTAAGTGTGAGTTACAGTTATTATTTTTTATTTTGATCCCCCGTAGACAAAATCTGGGTACGTGCATATATACATACATACATATATATAAAGTATGATAAACACCTAGTCAAGTTATTGCTAATATATTATTAAAAAAATAACCGTTCTCTTCTGGACAGCATATGCGATTTATAATATAAGATCAGCATCACTACTATTCTATTCTGTATGTGCAAAACCAAAAAAGTTTACACATCAAATTATGCACATAATTGATTACAATGGTATACTAGTATCTACATTTTCTTTATTTTGTACTGGAAATACAAACTATATTTTATTACGATGATTTCAAGTTATTTAACTGTTATATTAATTTGATAAATATTTTTATGTATAAAAATCCCATTTTAGATTTATTTTTATGATCAAATATGTTATCAAATTATACTAAGTTTTCAAAATTACGCATCAGTACATTATAATAATTTTAAGTAGTTTAAAATTCATTTTTGAAATTTAATTTGTTTGTTAACATTTTTAATTATAACAATTTTTTGTAATTTGATTTTATGCTCCCTTTTTCATCAATGTTATCACACACTCTTTTCTGTTCATAACTAATTCTGTGAGTATCAATTATTTTAACTTTTTATTTAGGGTATGCTATTAAAATATGCATATATTTGTGTAATATTATTGCATAACGCAGTGGTTCTCAACCTTTTTCAGATAGCGGCACTCTAACGGCAAATTTGAAAAATTGACGGCACCCTACCCTTTTTATAATAATATTTCAGCTATAAAAATAATAACAAGTTTTGTAAGTTCTATATTTAATAAACTAAATCTTTTATAACATATATTAATGTGAAATTTGAACTTGATGCTTTTTGCATATCTCCTTATTATTAAATCACGTATTTTACAAATATACTCTTAACTCATTCTCAATTGAGTTCAGTTTTTGACTTTTCTTGTTCTTAATATTTACCAAAAATAACTGAAATATGTACCGCTATTTTAAGTAATTCAAAATCTTAGATAGTAGCCTTTTTTAAAATCAACCCTTATATGAAATTTATAAATTTTCAATAATAAAATTAGCAGAGCTCGCGGCACACTTTTCATATCCCTACGGCATCCTATGGTTGAAAAATACTGGTATAACATATCAAATATATCAAGGTCTCTTTAAATTGTGCCATGTTCATTAAAAAATTTTTCAACATTTTGATTAAATAAAATATTATAAATTTTAACACAGTACTCGCCTCCAAATAATGATGTACTAAGTCAACCATCAACTATGGTAATGCTTACTGAGAAACGGGTATGTGCAGTAGGATTTACCAATGGACGGCTGTGTCTTTTCAATTGTGAAACTGGCAGATTGTTGGCTGAAATTTGTGCACACTCCAAAATTATCACAGGTTTAGCATTCAAGGTCGATGTTTTAATATCAGTTTCCGAGGATACGATTTGTCGCATTTGGCGTATCGGATCTGGCACAGATTCAAGAGGTGACGAAAAACCGTCAGCATCGGTTAGTTTTTATTTTGTTTTCATATATATTTTGGTTGTTATTTTAAAACTCAAAATAACTTTAAAATGAAATAGAAAGTGAAATTAAAGGAAATGGAAACAAAAAAATTAGTCGGAAGTAAAATTGATGTGGAAGTACAATAGAACAGAAATGAAAATTTGGTAGTGTTTTGAAAATGTAAAAATTCAAAGAAACAATCATTAATAAATTAACTGTAAAACACAAATGTTCAGTTAAATTAACGAAATTAGACAAATATGCAGGTAAGCACAAGGGTTTTGGGAAACGCTTCTCAAGTAGGAATTCTAAAGTTTAAACATTAGGAAAAAGTCATAAATTATTTGCAACTATAGTAGAAAATTTAATGTTTTATATCTATAAAATAATCAAATATGTAAAATATTATTGTTTTTGGTGCAGAATATCGATATCTAGTGGAAAATGGTAGAGTATTATTTGGCAGCAAACTGACTAAATTAATATTTTTTGTATACATTATGTAGTTAACATTAGAGTGGTTAATATTTGCTTATGGCGAACCAATTACCCATTGTAAAAATCATATTATTGTTTCATAAAACTTAAAATGCTGTATACTTTTTGACAATACTGACCAAAATAAGAAATAGATATGTTTAATATATGTATTCTTTGATATAACTATCGTATAAAAACATAGAATTAAATTTTATTCTCTTTACAAAATAATGAAGACATCAAGATTCTAAACAATAGAATACACGGTCCGAGGACCGCACAGTTTTCTATATTATTTCTACTTTGATCTTAACAGATGAACATTCGACATTCTTCACACAGAATATTTACTTTTCTATCTCTAGATAATATACAAAGTTTGCATCTTCCTCGTTTCCCATTCACATGTGGAGTTTGTGCTGCCTTTTGAGTCTGAACTGTGTTTACCTCAACTCCACAGGCTTGAATAGTTTTTAAAATTCTTGGTTTTTTGAACATGTGGTAAGCGAAGTATTATATTTTGAAACTGAAACTGAAAAGCAAAAACAATAGACAACTGAACTGTCTTTATAAATCGACTCTACTTACTCACTACTGCCGTAAAAAACATTAAAAGCGTGTTCGGCCGGTGTTATCAGCCGATTTATTGAGCAAGAAATGAGTGCACACTAATTACGGTATGATGTCTCATGCATACTCCAGTATGTTTATAGCTAAAAACAAAATAACTTTAATGCTTTTAGAATAGAAAAGTCATCCACTATGCTTGACGATGAAAAGAGAAAAATATATAAAATATGAAAAAATTACTTACAAAGTTATTAAGTAAAAATACTTTCTGGGATTCATATAGACCCGACTCAGCATTTTAAGGGTTAATGATCTTCATCGAAATATTATAATGCAAATTACTTTTATGTGTTATCATTCTTTTTATTGTAGCATAACATATAATGTATGTCTTAATAAATCTTTTATTCATTAAACATATAAATAAAACATTTTCCTAATAGTATTATATTATTTAACGATTTTGTGACTATGCATATGTAGATTGAAATAAATAAAATTAAAAACTCTTAGAACAAAATATAAAAAAAATAATATACAATGAATTTTAAAAATTGTCAGGTTAGTCCATCCAAATTTCCAAACGAGTTTACACATCGAACGTATCCTGTTCGATTTCTGTTTAAAAATCCTAACAACTCTATGTCATGGACTGTGCCGGTTATATAAATCACTTATCAAACATACGGTATGTGAAAATAATCTTTCGCCAGGTGTCATAAGAATTTTCTTGCTAAAATAGCCATTTTCGAAACGGTTTCGCATTTTTTCCCACCACATGAAATTTTATGATATTTTTTAAACTTGAAATGGGAAAATGATCAAAAATCCGATAATAAAATTTCTGATTTTCATTTGACAACCTTAGTTAATACTCGACATAGGATCTGTGTGGAAAAAGTCGATGTCTAGTCAATCTCGATATAGGACCGCAAAGGGTTAAGAAAAATATAATTTTAAGAGTTAATATTAAATTTTTAAATTTTTAAACATAAAATATTAAAATATTTAAACAGTAATAATTTGTTCAAATGTATAAATTAAATCTATATTATTTTGGTAAGTTTTTTACCTAATGATGAAAGTTAGTCAGTCTAAATATATAGTAAAAAGTGTGTTTGAATTGTGCTTTCTTTTAATTAAACCATTGGATGTTTATTTAATTATTTATTTTTTATATTCTTTATCTTTACAATAATTTACTGTCGTATGAACAAAGGCTTCAAAGTTCGAAAACAATTGTAATTATAGTACAAAAAGTAAAATATAAAATAAAATATATAATTCTTCGCCAACTGTTTCAGTTTTATTAACCATTGTATATATTAAATTTTTGAGTGAAGGCTAATTTAAAATAAAAACAATAATATGATAAATTCGTAAAACAAATGCAATAAAATATTTCTAAGCCAAATACTTTATATTTCTGTGACCCTATGTATGATGAATATTTGAATAGATTTTTATCTAGGTATTTAATAACACCGCCAAGCAGATATTTTAATGACTGATATTAAATATAAACCCAAAAATTTAAAATGTTTTCTTATTCATATTTCACATACCTTTATTGTGCTTAGTTAGATGGGTTCCAGGGCTCCTTGAAATTAACCTTATTTAACATAAATCTTTTTTTGATTCTGAACGTCTATAAATAACTTTATTTTTCTGCGTTACATAGTTCACATATTTACCATGTAAATAACTAACGAAAACTTTAAATTTTATAGTAAATATTTATTTTAATAATTATTTCTCTGGGTGTCAGGAAGTGACATTTACTAATATATCAGCATTGTTTTCAGTGGTATTAAAACAAAAGCGGTTTTTATATGTAAATTTTCAAATACTGATGAGCTTAATTGCTTATTTTTTATCGTTAATTCTATTGCTTTCATCCTAAATAAAAAATATTTATATGAAACCATGGCAAGTTCTTTAAGAGTTTCATAGAAAATGATTTTTTCCAATTAAAATTTCTTTGAGTTCTAAATAATTGCAATAAACTATTTTAATTTTTGCTGATTTAGATCACAAATTTCCTAACCAGGGGAGGGTATCACGCACCTGTAAAAAAATTAAGAAAATTAACTAATTTTAAAATAAATTTAAAAATATACAAAAATAAATGATATTTAAATAAATTGTTTGGTTCATTGACAACAGCTCATAATAAATAATATCATTGCTATTCCATGAAAAGTAAAATTTTATATATAGATATTTAGAATAGCTTATTTTAAATACTAGAGAGGTTTTATGAGGTCGGCACTATTGGTTTAGTGGAAAGGGCTTTTTTCTGGCAGAATGCTATAAACAGTAAGACACAATTTTATTTTTCTATTGCTGCGTATTGTTACCTTTTTTTAAAACTATAAGGCGTTATATTCTGACTTTAGTTACTAATCAAGATGTAATTACTCTAGAAATAAGTTTTAGCGTGATAAGTTGAGAAGTAGAATTCTATGCATGGTTAGCCAGTGGATATGGAATATTTGTGAGGACCTTTGATTTTATTTTTATTAAAACACAATTTTCTCTATTATTATCGGATAACACAAAATTCATTAGGCAATTCTTTGAGGAAAGCTTAATGTTCAACGAAAAGGTCATGGTCAGCAAAACGTAGGTTTCGGGAATCTTTATATTAGATAAAAAAAATTCAAAATCTCAAAGATTCTTCTGGAAAAATTTAAATTTCCCACAAACTGAATTTAAAAAAATGTTTGTTATAATATATTTCCTAGCTCAGACTATCTATCTCTATAAGTGTCTTGAGCTAGAGAGCTCATATCCACATACGTTGTCAATCTCAACGCAAAGAAATTACGAAGTGGTTAAAAAGTGATAAAAATAAATTAATTCCAAAATTATCATAAGTAAAATATCATGTATAAAAGTAAGATAAACCACTTATACTGACTGCCATAGAGAAATCTGATTCCTAAAATAAGCCATATTCTACATGTTTTGTGAATAGAAAGAAATATTTAATTCTGAGTTTTTATCAAAGAACAGAAATTCTGATTTTATCCAGTATTTATGACGTAGCTCTTTCAGTCTTCCACTGGAGAGAGCTAGGCTTCCTTAATTTCACTCATTTTTAATTGACTAGTATGTTTCATTTTGCATCTTCCATAATATATAGTTTGTTCTGAAACTGCATCAGTGAATCAGTTTTTCATTTAATATAAATACGCTAGGAAACTGTAATAAATAATAATTGTCACCATAAACTTTAACTCAAATTCAAGTTTTTATCGAAATCACATCATTCTCTTTTAAGGAAAATTTGGTAGTAACAAGTTTTTAAATGATTAATATAAAAGATCATACAGCACGTCAATTTCAATTTGTACCAAATATGGATATGGCATGCATAATATGTTGCGTGGTCTTTGATAAATTGACAGTTTTATTCACAAGTTATTTTCACAACGATTTCGCTATTATTTTACAACGAGTCGTTGTTTTTCGAAGTTGCTTTGTTTATTTTTTTTATTATTCCGGTAATCACTTGTAAGATGTATAGTAAAGTCATTGGAAAATTTCAAGACGAGAATAAGGCTATTGGTTACAAAATCGAATATTTCTGTGACCAACTTATTATAGTTCATTAGGTAATACAAATACAACGAAAGAAAAAGGATGGCATTGAAATTTACATACACAAAACATCAGTCTCATCTTATATATATATTGAATCCGTATTACAAATTACTACAGATGCTGATAAAATGTTGTACCGTCGTAAATAAAACTTATTGGACCATCGTACTACCAACAAATAAAATTTAATATAAATAAAAAAAGAAACAATTCCACTTTGGAAACTTAATTAAGAAATAAAGACAATAAAATTTTTCAAGAAAGATGTTGATATCCAACTGTGATGCCCAATAATGAATATTAAAAACTTTGTTTTAATAGTCAGAATTAATTAGACACTTTGAATTAAATAAATTATTATATAAATTATGACTTTTGAAGAGATTGTAACTGGCGACCACGCCGAAA
The DNA here is from genome assembly GCA_022537955.1 of Schmidtea mediterranea. Classification (NCBI taxonomy): domain Eukaryota; kingdom Metazoa; phylum Platyhelminthes; order Tricladida; family Dugesiidae; genus Schmidtea; species Schmidtea mediterranea. Next base: position 95,548,904 of record CM039681.1, read on the forward strand.
AAATCGAACCGATTCATGCAGTAACAAGAATTCAGAATCGGAAGCTGATTATGGCATCTTTGCGTAAACAGGCAAAAGACATTTTAAATTTTAATGTCAGATGATTTGATGGCCGAAGCAATATGGAAGCAGAACAATGGCTCAAGGACATTGAAGATTAAATGCTACTTATTGATTTGAATTTAGTAAGTATTTTTGACTTACTTTTATCTGAAGAAGCGTCTATCCTTTGGAAAGAATTTAAAGAAATCTCCACAACTAGTGAAAATGATCGTGAATGGTTTAATGACACATTTACAAAAAAGAAGTCTATTATGGATAAAATTTGTGATTTATCATCAGTGAGACAAAATCACGATGAAATTTTCGTTACATTTGAAATTCGAGTAAAGAAACTCATTGACGAAGTTTATGACTGTGGAATTTCAAAAGAAAACATCGTCAAACTGATTTTATGCCACAGAGTTCGGAACGACCGTTTGAAAGAAAATATATTGACGAAGGCCAATATTATAAGAGAAGAAATTAGAAATTTAGCAAAGGTATATGAAGCACGAGAAGGTTACGATACGAAAGAACGATCTGAAGAAGTCCAAGCAGTAGTTAAATCGACTTATGCAAACGTTACTCAAGATAAACAGAAGCAATGGATTCAAAAATCTTTTAATAACAGAATATACCCAAATCGTCAAACAGAAATAACTTACCAAAATAGAAATGAAAGAAACGAAAGACAATTTTATAAGGTGAAACCAGTGACAGAACAATATAATGAGAGGACAACTATGGAGCGTAGACCATCACCTTTAGTTTCAATGAAACATATCGCACGTAAGATTTATAATAGATGTTGTGGTTTACCAGAACCAGTAGAAGATAGGTTAAAACCTAGTCAATGCTTTTGTTGTGGACAAAATTACCATATGCGATTTGAATGCCCATTGAAGGACAAGTGCTTAATATGCGGTAAGGAAGTTCATTCATTTAGAAGTTTCAATTTGTTAGTGAAATCACGAAGTAATACACAAAGACTAAAACGAAGAGTTTATTGTATACACGAAGAAAACGATGATAGATCAGATGAATTGATAGAACCAGTCATTCATAATGTTGAGACGAAAAAAAACCAAGAAGACCCTGTTGCTTACATTTCGTCAGTAGGGTCGAGACAGTAGATGAGTTTAAAAAACGAAATGTTGAAAAGAAGGATGTGATGTTTAAGAAGAATGATAACAGAAAGTGGAGTATGATGGAAATAAATGGATTTCATGTAGAGATGCTATGGAATTCAGGAGCTTCAATCAGTGTGATGAGTGAGAAATGTTGGAGATTGGTTGGCAGTCCAATATTGATGGACAGTAGAATACAGTTGAGTGGAGTATTTTCAAAAGAAGATGAGAAACCTCTTGGAAGCGTTAAAACCGTTGCAAAATGGAACAAAAAATTTCGTGAATTGAATGTTATTATTGTTAGGAAAATTCATACAGATTTCATAGGAGGAGTAGACATAATGAAAATATTTGGCATGGAGCTTAAGGAAGTTAATAATATTGAATCCTCGTTAGTTAACAAGAGATTTTCAGATTCTGATCGGTTAAAGAATACGTTATTGACACTCAAGTTGGAGAAGAATTCGAAGTTGGGTACTTTAATATCTCAGTTTAGCAACATTTTTATGGCATCCAGATTTGACTTAGGTCATACAAAAGTAATAACACATGAAAAAAAGACTTCAGGTCCTCCAATTTTACAAAATCCCAGAAGACAACCCATGCATTTAAAAGGCAAAGTTGATGAGTTAGTATAGAATTTATTAGAAGTTGGAGTTTTGTGGAAATGTCAAAGTCCGTGGAACACACCATTAGTGATCGTTGGAAAACCCGATGGCTCTATAAAAATGTGTCTAGATTTCAGGTTATTAAATTCGGTTACAAAAAAGTTTTTATTTCCTATGGCAGACATGCAATTATTATTGGATTGCTTAGGTAAGTCAAAGATATTTTTTTCCATTGACTTAGGACAGGCCTATTATCAAGTAGAGTTGAATGAAAATTCGCAAATCAAGACGGCATTTTGTACAAAAGAAGGACAATTCTGTTTCAATAGGTTACCATTTGATTTGTCAACAGCTCCTGCTACTTTTCTGAAACTGATGCATCAGATATTGGAAGGATTAGTTTTCAAAGGAGTGGTTGTGTACCTTGATGACATTTTAATGTATGGTGAAAATCAGGAAACTCATGATAAACTCCTATTTAAAGTATTCACACGCATTAGAGATTCTGGGTTAAAAGTCAATCCAGAGAAATGTGCGTTCAATAAAAGTGTATTAAATTTTATTGGTCATACAGTGAGTGAAAAGGGAATTCAAATAAATAAAAGAAAGATTTCAGAAATTGAAAATGCAACTGAACCAAAGAGTACTACAGAATTGAGATCATTCCTAGGTTTAACAAATTATTATCGACGATTTATCAAGAATTATTCAATGATAGCAGCACCTCTGTACGCCGCAACGACAGGTAATGACAAAATGATTGTTTGAACTGAAGAATGTAGGAAAAATTTTGTCAATTTAAAGAAACTCTTATGTAAAGCACCAATATTAGAATATCCAAGGGCAGATCGACTATTTATTATTCATACGGATGCTAGTTTTGGAGCCATAGGTGCAGTTTTATCTCAGATTAAGGAAGACGGCTTCAAGACATTTGGTTCAAGACATTTGACAAAGCATGAAATGGGATATTGTGTGACTAGAAGAGTTGTTGGCTCTTCACAAATTTATTGTACATTTTAGACAATATTTATATGGGAGAAAATTTGTAGCCAGAATGGATCACAAGGCATTGACATTTATGAATACAACAAAAAACCATTAAGCCCACAATTTTAGACATGGATGGCAAATTTATCTGAATACGATTTTGTGTTATAATATAGAATGGGAAAAGAACATGGAAATGCTGATGGTATGTCTCATTTAAATAATACCATATGCTCTCATTGTCAGATGGAACACAAAGATGCCAAAGAGGCAAAATGTAGAACTCGGTACATAAATAGTTTACAAGGAAGTTCAAATATTATCAAAATTATTAAACAGAAGCAAAACGAAGACAGAGTTACTTCAGTAATCATATCACATCTTAATGGAAATGAAGCTCACATATCTTATGAAACAATCAGTAGCAGTATATTCAAGTATTTGAAGATATTACAGATACAAGATGACGTATTGATGATTAATACAGACGGAAAACTTGCAGTGGTTTTACCCGACTCGTACGTAAAATCTTTAGTAAATTATTTTCATATTGAACTATGCCATCTGGGTATCAAGAAAACCTTATTTTATTTAAAGGACTTTTTCTTTTGACCATCCATGAATCAAATTATTACAGAATGTATTAATAAATGCAAGATTTGTGCAAGTAGAAAGATTGATCAAGGACGAACAAAAGAAATCTTATTGCCAAGAACAGGAGAACGATTTTTAGAACAGATAGTAGTGGATATTGCGTATATGGATACAAAAGAAAGTAAGAAATACATGATAGTGATAATAGATCGTTTTAGTAAATTGGTCAGTTTATCAGCAGCAAGTACACAGGATGAAGCAACAATTTTGAATGTCATTTTGAATCATTGGATGTATCGTTTTGGTAGACCTGAAAGCATTCTTACAGATAGAGTAAGAATTTTTGAAGGATCAATGTTTCGTGATTGGATGAAGAAATTTGGTATAAAACAAGAATTTAGTTCACCGTACTAACATCAATCAAATGGTTTAGCAGAGCGAATCATAAGAACAGTTGGGGACTTGTTGGCAACATCATTGGCAGAGATTAAAACAAAGAATAATTGGTGTAGATTGTTACCAAAGATTGAATTTAGTTTGAATGCTACAATACAAAACTCAACAAAATTCTCACCTTTTGAAATTGTATATGGCCTGAAAATTAATTTATATTCGGGAGTAGGACATATACAAAAATTCAGAGAAGAAATTGAGAATGAAACGAAAACTAATTTAGTAAAGGCAGCTACAACTATGCAAAATAGAGATTTACACAACCGGGGTACTCGAGTTTTCATGATGGGAGAGAAAGTATTAGTACGCTTGGAACCACATAGACGAAAGAAAGAGGGAATTCAATATGAAGGAACTTACAAAATTTTAAAATTCTTATCACCATGACAAGTTGAATTCCAATTTCCACACTCAATCAAATCAAGAAGAATCGAATGGCTGAAGAAGTAAAAAGAAAATGAAGAGGAGGAGAGTGATGTCCAATAATGAATATTAAAAACTTTGTTTTAATATTCAGAATTAATTAAACACTTTGAATTAAATAAATTATTATATAAATTATGACTTTTGAAGAGATTGTAACTCCAACCATTATAAATATATCACATCCATAAACTGTTGAGAATTTGGTCAGTTTGTTCCCTTAGCCCTCATGTAGTTTAGTAACTTGGAGAATTGATTCAAAATTTGAGTCTTTTTTTCAAGTAACAACAATAATTAAAAATAAAAGTACACAGCTTGCACAATTTGAAATACGCCGTCTGAGTCAATTCATTGCGTTGTTTGGGCAAAATTTTTGTTCAATCAATTATTCGGTGAACCAAGATGTCGTACCAGATCAAAACGATCCTGAAAAAATGAATGAAACTGTTTTGGATGGATCCCAGCGAATTCAACGAATTGAAAACAGCTTTGTCAATACTCCAGTTATTACATTTTGCAATATAGATGACATGGAATTCACCAATAAACTCTATTTCTTGGTAGATGAAATAAAAGTCTCAATATTCAAGTTTTATTGCTCATTTATCGAAAGAATAAGTCTTTGCAGTAAATAAAGTGCTGCAGAAAATAAACAAAAATCTAAGTTGTAATGAGAATATATTCATCAACAATCGAAATACTCGTTTTACAGACGAATAAAGAAATTGAGTATAAATATAAAGAAATCTGCAGGCTCTTCAAAATTTCAATGTATGGATATAAGATGGATGAAAAATATATACCGCCAATTTGGAAAGTAGATGGTATTCGAATTTCTTTAGGATTTTTATTTGACAAATGTTTGAAAATTAGTTTTTACAGTGTAGTGTTCCTTTTAATTTTACACTACGTTTTATTTAGTGCTACCTGTACAATTATTTTGATAGTATTATTTAAGGAGTAAAGCATGTATTTACAATTACGGAGAGCAGAGGTTCGTGAAAATTATTATGCAATATGTCTTAATTATGTAATATGTAGTTCTGCAGTTTTTTTCTACCCCTTTTGTACGTAAGTTGAAGGTAATGACAGTGTTAAGAGTCAAATAATGTGTAGCCAGAATATAATTCTCTACGAAGTTGCCATTTCAAAATTTTAATATGTTGCGAATATTAGTATACACGCGTGCTTTTGAGTCTAAATATTGTAAAGTGACATGAAAAATTGTGATTTCAGAAAGGCTTTAATACCATATTTTAGAAAATAGAATTCTGTTACACTTAAAACTCTATGAAGAGTCAAGTTGTACCGTACAAAAAAATTATTCACAAACTTCAAAATGTCGGTTACTGAATAGGTGCATTAAAAAAGAATTAAATTTGACGCATATAGAAAAGAACAATTCTTGAAGATTGTCAAAATTAGTTACTTAATCAAAGATATTAAAACATTTTAAAGTTACGTAATCATCGATTAAAAAAAATTCGTTATTGCCTAATCACACATTAAAACAAAATAAACCTTTAAATAATGTTACACAATGGAGTGATTTAAATAAAATGTTCATTCAGTCTATATTGATAACTGTTAAATTTGTGTTTTTACCACTGAAATAATAATGATATTATGCAGGGATGGAAACCAGTTTCCAAAACAGGTTAACCGTTATTTTTTTTAAATATTTCACTAGCTGAAACCGAAAAATATATATTCATAAATAAACCAGTTACCTCTTACCGAAATTCTAAAAAACCGGTTAAAATTTCGTAATTTTCCAATTTAAAATGTGTTCTACTCAATTTATTTTTCTTCCTTTCATTATACGAATTAGTATTTCCTCAAGCTTAGGTCATACCCTTCATAATTATGGTTATCCCAATAAACAATGTCAATAAATAACCTACTAATAAAAATGAGAGATATGATTTTTGTGGTTATTTATAAAAAACACAACTGCAAAATTTTGATTTCGAAAAGAGAATAAACACAAAATATAAAAAATATATATGTATAAGTATACCAAGATTAGTATATTATAAAGTTGATTAATTACGCAGTGCAAATTTATAATGTCACGTAAGTAGAAATCAAGATGAGTACTCCAAATTTCAAAAACAAAAACCTTGAACAGTACTATGAAAAACAATGCGAAACATTATCTCCTAATTCAAGGGTCAGCAACCTTTTTAGTCAGAAGAGCCAAAAATTACAATTTACAAAATTTCAAACTTTTTAATGAGCCACCAAATGTTTTTTTACCAACAACAAATAGTACTCGCATAAATAAAGTCTTTTGATAAAAAACACTAATCTAGTTATCTATATATAAGTAGTGTTTTTCACAAACTGAGTATGTTTTTATTGAAATGCCTCTCTAAATTTGATTTCTTATTATGTGCGAGTTTTTCTTGGCAAATGAGACAAGTCGGAAAGCCACCTGAGTTGCATATCAAACCGAACGACTTCGTCCAATCTCAATTGAATTCTCGCAGTTCTTTTTATGTCGATGCCATGCTTGGGGTGAAGCTGTAATAAAGAATTTTTTAAATTATTATTTAGGTATCCAAAACAACAGGTGAGAAGTTTTGCAATTTTTTACTATGTCAACGTATACCCAAGTAAATACATACGAGAAGCTAGGCATAATGAAATATCATTTATCAAAAAACATTTTACAGCGATATTTTCCAATTAAAAATACTTACCTAAATAAAATACATAATTTTCTAACAATTTAAATATTAAAATAAATAAAATTTCAAAAATAGGTTTATTAAACAACAATTTATTATTTTAACGCTAATTTTTAAATAATAATAGCTATAAAATAGATAAATAATAAAATAGGTAATTTATTGAATATATATTTTAATAAACACTTTCGCGGTAATATCCAACAGTAATATTTAGTGATTTGGACAATTCTTATTGACTTCAAAAAAGTAGTTAGGTTTAGTTTGGGAAAAAATATGTATAGTATGTGTTTTGAAAATATAACTTATTATGTTACCTACCTTTACTTCGGTTTTTTTATTATTATATATATATATATATATGTATGTATGTGTGTGCATACATAACTTTGAGAAGATAATTCACGTCTAGCTCTTTACTCGTAAAAACAAACTATACGTCACAGCCAAAGCATTGGTGAAGACGCCAAATTGTCTTGAGTCGAAAGTGAATTACAGAAACATCAGGCTACGCGTGTCACGGTTAAGGGGTGCGATGAAAAGCGAGAACAAGTGGCTGAGAGATAGAATCGGTACCTATTCCTCGTTAATCGATTCAGAACGATTTTTTAATGTTTTTTGATAAAATAATATTTGCGTATGTAACTAAAGAGTCACAGTTTCACATCCAAAGTCCCGCATGTTGCTCGCGAGCCGCAGGTTTGCCGACTCTTGTTCTAATTGTTCAGTTAACTCAGATGTTATCTCATTTCCTGGCTTATCCCATAGTGTATACTTTATTTTTATGTTATATTTATAGTTGTGTAAGAAAATGCTAATTTTATTAACACTAAAGTGTTTAGAGATGTTTTTCTGGCCTCCGCTTTATATTGTCAGATTTAAGGACGTGTATGACTTACCGCATTTTAGAAGACATGATAATTTGGGGAAATAAATAAAATTTATTATATTCATAGTGTTATCTTTTTATAATACTACATTAACAATTGGATTAAACATTGGTAAATGTTAAGTTCTGTGTTCAAAATATATTTTGGCGATATATTTTTTTAATTCAGTTTGCAGCTATTATGCTTATGCAGTTTGAAACTGAAAATGTTACTGAATAAATTACACATGTTTATAATTTTTAATATTAAAATACAGGTAGTCCCCGACTTACGACCGCTCGACTTACGACCATCCGCACTTACGACCAATTTTTTTTCAATTTTTTCATAGAAAATGATTAAAATAGTTTCGTAGTCTTCCCTATAATATGTATATGAGAAAAATTTGTTAAAAAAACACCCAATGTACAAGATACGATTTATTTAAGCATAAATAATACGTTTGTTTTAGTGAATAATTTTAATCATCCCAAAAATGGCTGGAACTAGTAAAACTAATAAAAGCAAAAGAAGTGTTATAGACTTGGAAACTAAACATAAAATAATATTACAATTTGAAAGTAGTAAAAAAGTAAAAGATATAGCATATGATCTTAAACTGTCTCATTCGACAATATCTACAATTTTAAAAGATAAAAAACGAATTTTGGAAGCTGTCAAAGAATCGACATCTATGAATTCTACAATAATAACAAAAAAAAGACAAGGTCCCATACATGATATGGAAAAACTGTTAGTAATTTGGATGGAGGATTTGATTCAAAAACGAATTCCTTTAAGTCTCGCAATTATACAAACCAAAGCATGCAGTCTTTTCAATATGTTAAAATCAAAAGAAGGAGAAAGCTATGATCAGACTTTTACTGCAAGCCATGGTTGGTTTCAAAGATTCAAGAAGAGACCTTATCATCAAAATCTAAAAATTAGTGGAGAGGCAGCTATTGCTGATCATATAGCTGCTGAGGAATTTGTTGTTAAATTCAAATAGTTTTTAGAAGAAAACAATTATACAAAGGAACAAATATTTAATGTGGACGAGACCGGTCTGTATTGGAAGAGGATGCCTGAACGTACGTATATTCATAAGGAGGAAAAAAGTATGCCAGGGTTTAAGGCTTTTAAGGACCGTATAACAATTTTATTAGGCGGAAATATTGCTGGTTATAAATTGAAACCTTTTGTTGTACATCGCTCGAAAAATCCAAGAGCATTTAAAGGAGTAAAACGTAATATGTTACCAGTGCATTACAACTCTAATAAAAGTGCTTGGATGACACAATTACTTTTTGAAGACTGGTTTATGAACGTATTTGCAACTGAAGTAAAAGAATATTGTAATCAGCATAAAATTCCATTTAGAATACTTTTGCTACTGGATAATGCTCCTGGACATCCGACACACCTAGGCGACTTACACCTGAACATCCAAATTATGTATCTGCCTCCGAATACTACGAGCATTTTGCAGCCCATGGATCTGGGTGCTATAGCTACATTTAAGGCCCATTATTTAAAAATTACATTCACTCAAGCAATTATGGCTATTGAAGAGGGGATTACTTTAAAAGAATTTTGGTCGAAGTTTAATATTCTTCAAGGAATTATAAATTTAGCAAGCGGATGGAAAGAAGTCAAGGCTTCTTGTATGAGCGGAATATGGAAAAAACTAACAAAAATATTTGAAGAATCTACAAGTTCGTCGATCGAAAAAGAAGTTGACATTGAGGAAATTACGGATCAGATTGTAGATCTTGGTCGGCAGCTCAATCTTGAAGTTGACAGTGAAGATATTAACCAACTTATTGCACACCAATTGGATGACCTAGCGAATGAAGATTTATTGGAATTTGAAGCACAATGTGTTGGAGAAAACGTTGATAAAGGCCAATCGGATGAAGAAGAAAGTCCACAAAAAAAATTTTTAGTAAAAGAAATGAGTGATGCTTTTCACCAAATTAATAAGGGAATGCGTAAATTACAACAAATGGATGTAAATGAAGAACGATTCTCAGAAGTAAATAAGCTGATTCAGAAAAATTTGGCTTGTTATTATGAAATTTACCGGGAAATGAAACCTCAAACTGTTCAGACGACATTAGACAGATTTGTTAAGAAAACTAGGATTGGATATTCTTTTTCTGAAGACAACGCAATGGATTGCTCTCTAGTAATAAGTAAACATGATGACGACACGAAAATAACGCTAAGTTGAATAAAATGTTTTTGTTTAATTATATATATTTCTTATTATGTATTTTTGTTTTGTTACATATATAATATGTGTTATTAGTACATATTTAATATAAATTTTTGGGTTATTATTTCATTTTATAAATTCTAATAAAGTTTTCATTATATGAATTTTCGGTAGTTTCATTTCTCCTGATCCTAAAAGTTAGTAGTACAGTATCTAATATTTTTCTTTAGTTATTCATGATGAAACTCGACTTACGACTTAATCGACTTACGACCGATGACTAGGAACCTATCTCGGTCGTAAGTCGGGGACTACCTGTAAATGATAATCGGTATTAACCCCTTAACGACGGCAAAAATAAATCATTTTTTTTATTATTGATAATTAATATATAGACCTATGTCATAAATTTATTACACAGCCCGAGATATAATCGTTAGTGAATCTTAAACAAAACTTTATATTTCGTATACGCTCGGATATGTGCGTTAAGGGGTATTTACAATTAGATAAATATGATAATTTACATAAATAAACGCAGTAGTAAATAAGAAATTTTAAGTTTATGAAACTTAAGAGTCAGTGAACAATAAACTTGATTTTAAAAGTTCATAATGTTTTCCTTTGCACTGAAATTTCTTTCACTTCAATCCTAGGCCACATTCTGCAATTATAATAACGTGAATGATAATTTTTTATTTTGTTTCATGATAGTACGCGTTGCTACGCTGAAGCGAATTAAAAAATAATCATTCACGTTATCATAATTACAGAATATGCCTTTCTGATGTTCGTAAAACTAAACATGTTTTACATTAACAAAGTAATTTTAAAAACGGTTTTTAACAGTTAACCGTTATTTTGCAAACCGGTTTAACCGAAAACCAATATTATTCTAATGAATATAAAACCGGTTAAATTTTAACCGAAATTAATTTCAGTTTCCATCCCTAATAATATGTAGAAAATATAAATAAATTTATTTAGAAAATAAATAATCAAACATTTCAAACTGATGTCTTGAAGGTCCAGCTCACAAACTGCGGAAACAAGAATAAATACACAATTATACAAAGCGCTATTTCAAATAAAACAGAAAGAATTAAAGAAATCGGCGGACGAATCACGGAAAAGATATTGGAGGCGAACATAATGAATGAGATAGATACATCTGACCAAACAACCCATACGAAAAATGAAGTAACAGAATTCAACCAAATTTACGAAACCGTGTAAGATCAATTGTCAAAAACTGTCATAAAAGCAGAGGTAAAAAGAATTAGAACTACGAATAAAAATGGAATTACATGTAAAATGATTTCTGTTAATATGTGCAGATAAAGGAAAAATTTATTCAAAACAAAAAAGATAGCAACAGGGTGAAAAATCTAAAAGCAAAATTCAAGAAGTAGGAGAATGAAATGCTGGAATTCAATCGAAATCATGAGATCGGGTGGGGGCATTCATCTGAACCAACATACAGCTGAGATTTCAGCAGACACAAGAAAAATTACAAAAGCAACAACTAGAACGAGAAGGAAAGGAAAATAATCTCATACAAGACATAAGCGAGTATCGAGAAAGAATAACTTCATGGAAATAAAAAAGAGACTTTCAAGGTAAATCATTATCAAACTTGCAATATTTACACTAAAGAACACAGCGAAAGGTAACACAATTAAAAATACGTGTAATTTATTTGCCAACGCAAGTGATTAATGAATTCTTGTAATTCCAATGCAATTGATTGAGCCCATACCAATCGGGTTTACTGAATTGTGACTTGCAAAACAAATTGCAAGAAAGCTAATCCTTATATTGAATCCGGAACTAGAACTAATCCCGCGTGTTGACCGCAATGGGAACTGTCACTGGTCTGCCAATATATGCCACCCTATAAACTGAATTCACCAATACTAGGATAAATTAGTAAATTGTATTTCCAGTTTCTAGCAACGGTAACGCAAACAAATCTGTCAAGGAACTATTTATTGTAAATCGCGAAAACTAAATAAATGATAAGAAAACGATAAATTGTTTTGAAGTTGCTATAGTGATATATTTATATATATTTGTATAATTGTAATACAAGAAATTTTCAGTCTTTGAATAGGAAGTTTGAATTATTTATTACTGCTTTTAGTATTATATATTAAAAAGTAAATAATCATGAACTTTTGTTTTAATTTTCTAATCAGCCTCATAATAAGTGAAAAATTAGCATTTAAGTGAAAATTTAGTCAAGTCAATTTACAATCATAATTGGCATTTAGGAAGATTCAATCGGAAATATCTTAACAAAATCTACGAAATTTATAGGAAATATTATTAACATATTATTAATATTATTTAAATATAATTTAAATATTAAATCCACCGATTCTATTTGTAAACCCATCCCTAAACAAGTTCCACTAAGTTCTCATTACTTTTTCCTTTTACCTAACCGGAAAAATATTTTAACCTGTTTTTCGTGAAATTGTTGTACTTCAATAATGTTATAAAATGCATCTGAGAGATATTATAAGTCGGTTGATTCATACTTGCTGTGGATTCAGAAAAATGTTGGCAGTGTCATTAATAGAAACATTGTAAGATATCAAAAATATTTATATATTTTTCATTAAAGCTTTATTTGATGTTATCTTGGGATGGAAAGGTCAGATTTTGGGATCTGATTGCAAAGCCATTGGGTTTTATTTTCGACCAAATCGAATTTAATAAAGAGTACTTATGTGAAACAGAAATGGTTGACACTAATTTTCCATTAGAAATTATATCTCATGTAATGAATATATTTTTTACAATCAGAATCAACATATGAAACGTTTGATTTGTTCATTTTAGAGGCTTCCCACAGTTCACCTTATGCGTTATTATTTCTTGCTAAGCCTAAGATATATAAACGTTATGTTGATGATATGTTTTTAGTATATCCTAGTTTTAATGATGTTGTCCTTTTTAAAATTATATTAATGGGCTTAAGAGGTTAGTTCTTTTTTACGTTTTAAGATTTGTTAGTAATATATAGAAATCCAATAGATACTGGCCTATACATTACATCTTATAACTTTTGTGACTTTAAATATAATATAGATATGGTTAAAGGTTTGATTTTTAGATTTTTGTGAATCTAACAAAAATATAAACATTTGCGTTTCTCTTTTGAATAAAAATGGATATTCTAAGGCTTTTGTAGAAAGACTGACTAAGCAAACCATTGATCGCCTTGTGATTGCACCTGATGAAAACATTGATTATAGTCTACTTAATGATGGTTAATCTTTAAAATCTCATGTTTTAGTTATTCCATATTCGGAAGGTTTTAAAAACTTTCATTTACTGCAATCAGTAAAGAATTGAAATATATTTAAAATAGTGTCAAATTGTTTAAAATTATTAAATATATTAAGTAATAAATCTCAAACCCCATTTTATTTAGTGTATAAGTTTTCATATAATGAGTGAAATGACACATACGTTGGAGATACTTTCCTTCATCTCCACAAACGGGTTTAGGAACATAGTCGATTGAGAGGCATGAGTAATATTATTGAGATTTTAAAAACTGTAAAGGAGCAACTGATTTTAAAGATTATATAATTTTATATAAAGATTATATAATAATAAAGAGAAAGGATTTTATGTGAGGCATTGTTGATAAAATAACAATTCCCTACAATTAGAGTTTCTGAAAATTCGGTTTTTGGATTTTTAAAACTGCCAGATATCGGATAACCGATCAATACAGTATTTTCTTCATAGATTTTATGAATAAGTCCCATAACATTAGATTCATCTTTTGACAGGTGTTTGGTACATTTGGCCATTGACTCTCCGATTAAATTAGATCTCGTAATTGCTCTTATTGAAATTCCATCGACAACAGTTAGTTTATTATTGGCTACAACATTTCATGAAATCAAACATTGTTTTTTGTTTTTTCATCACATGCTCACCATTATGACCATCTTCTTGACTTGACTTACTTAGCATAATTCCATGAATCGTTTTTATGTGGTTTATTAATGAACCATTAGAGCCATTGCTGTTTGAAATTTTTGTTTTGCATATTTTACATTCTGCTTTTCTATTAGAAATTTGGTTAAAATGTTCCCATATTTTTGATGCGTTTTTGTAACTCATCTAGATGGGCTAAAATAAGAGGCTTTAATTTTGAAAGGATTAATTAAAACTAACTGAAAGAATTATTTACCTTTATGTTTTGTCGATAAAAATAAATTTTTAAGTTTTATTTAACAAACTATTGAACACGAATCGACAATTTATATAAAAGTAGAAAATTATTGAATTTTAAGAAATATTAAATTTTAAAAAATTATTTAACGGATATCGGATTCGAATACGAGAAGAAAACCGCGAATTTTTCGGATTTGGTTTTTCCGTCTCAGAAACCCTATCTACAATTAACATTAAGTAAGCAATGAATTTATTGAGATTATTTAATTCAGTGACCTTTGACCCGCGGGTCAACTAGTAACCCACTGACAACATTTTAGTGACCCAGTAATCATTTTCTTAACTACATATTAACGTCGATCAGTATGTATTCTTTCAAGTTGTAAATATAGATTTGATAATAATAAGTTTGTAATTTTCAATTTAAGGTATCCAATATTTATAATTGTTTATTTTATGTACTAATATTTAATCTAAAATAGAAGTGACGTTGCCCACCAGCAAACATTTTGGTAAAGAAAGTATTGAAAAAAGACCTAATTTTAAAAAACGTGGCCGCCCACTGATTTAATTAAATCTATAAATCATAACTCTTATTACATCATTATTGTTTCCGTATATAGCATTTGACAAAGATTATGATGGCAGACTGATAATGATGATAATTCCTCGAAATAGATTTCATTTAGTTGGCTTTCTCTTGTTTTTGATATAATTATTATTAACCCAATAATGTGTAAAGTGTTCGTAAGGTGTCATAAGCTCGGATCTGGCTCAGATAATATACAGTTTTTGGAGTAAATCCAAATACGGATTAGTAACATTTAAAAAAATGTAAATGCGAATAATTTTGTAATGTAATGTAGTTTTTTATTTGTTAATAACTTTGAAAATAAAGAATAACGACATTATGATTATTTCATTAAAATCAAATTTGAAGGGTTATTGGGTTAATAATATTTTTTTAATTAAAACATTAAAATATGAACAAATTGTTTGCTTTAATCTCCGTTCCTAATTCCGAGAGTATTATAAAAAATATTTTGCTTTTCATTCTGAAAAATAAAATCGGGAAATTTCTTAATAGTTTCTTATTGATTTCCTGAGATGGGGGAAAATACAACAAAACTTTGTTTTCATAGAACAATAGATGGGATTTTTTCTTAAATAATTGTGTGTAAAAATACTACAAGAAACTTTTTTTTAAATTTTCTTAAAAATTATAGGACTTTTCAGTATGCAATGTATGGTGCTGACAAAACACAAATCCACGATGTCCTTTTATTAACGGTTATCAGTGTCTTTTATTACCAGATTAGCGAACAATGTCAAAACATTTGTAGTATAATTCCGCATGTGTTAAACCAAATTTTAGTAAACAATGAAATTTTAATTAAAATATTTAATCATTAAATACTTATGTCATATAATAATGATGAAGTTTTTGAAAGCGATATGAAATATTGGTTAGGGTTACTCAGTAAAATAATATGATTAAAGTATATACATCTTTCGTTTTTACCTGCTTACACAAACGTTTTATTTCATAAAATTAATACATACTGTCAAAAACATATTACTTAGTAAATTATTATATAAAAAAGTATTATATATAAATTATTATTATATATAAATGTGAAAACCAAGGTTTTTCAACCAAACTTCGATATGTAGAACATTTGCAATATAGGATAACTGATCTGATGGTCCGCATTTCTTTAAATCAGTAAAAAAAAGGTTTTCAGAGGTATACAGAATTGTTTTAATAAGAACAATAAATAATTTCATTGTTTCTTTTTGTTTTACTTTTTACTGATTCTTTCTATCACATATGGTTACATAGCTGCAGCTATTTTAATTACAGGTGTACTTTTATTATTCTCCGTGCATTGAAAACAAATTTAACAATTTAGAGTTTTCTTATATAAGCATGTTTAAATAAAAGCAACTGTTTCATTATTGAATTTTTGCACAATTTTAATATCACTATTCCATAAACGGGAACTGGTTCTTGAAGAATATTTGTTGCCCCAGAAAATTTCTTACTCAGGAGTTAGGTTTTATCAAAGTATAGTGATGCTATTTTGATATACTCTCTCTGTCCCAAATTATGGTATACATTTTTATCATAATTTGTATATATGTATATCATAATTTAGGACAAATGTAATTTAACTTAATACTTATTTTTACTTTGTGCATTATATTTGCCATTATGTTTTAAAAGTGTTATATACTTTATTGACAGGTTACACATGCTCTTGAAAAAGTTTGTCCAAGAAAATATCAAGTAAATTCTTTTCTTGCATTTAATAGTCAACTTTTTATTCTTTTCACCTTTTCCTAATACATAATTTTGTTGGGATATTAAATATTCGTCGATGAATAGGTCTCTCGATGTGATCCTCGTGTTCAATAATCAATAAGACAAAATCCCAACAAAGAAATCTTTATTCACGAATATTCACCACGATATACAATTGCTTACTTCTCGTACACACCCTAAGGATGTAACGAAATAAGTCACTGCAATCTGATTAACTTCTTTATCTGTTTACTACACTTCACTCGTTTCTCCAACTCGTTAGATTTTTCTCTTCGACCAACTGGCAACTTATTTTGTTGTCAGTTCTTTTTATAGTTTTTGGATTCCCATTAATTTGGATTACTGCTAGGGAAACTATTTTTCCAGTTCGGACAATTTATTGTACATTTTACTAATGCCGGGAAACCCATTAAGCTGACGTTCATCTCGGCGGCCCTTGATTAATGGGTTCGTCGGTAAATAATTTAATTAATTAATTGCTTTTTGGGCTCCCGACCCTTCAATATACTTTATCTCAATCTAATAGTATTTTATTCGTCTTCAAAATCAAATTTAGCACTGGTTACCACTTCCCTCCCCACAAAAAATATTGACTTTACTTTTTTCAAAATTTTAATTGATTTTGATTATTTTTATTCATGTTTTATTATAACCCCAACAATTTCATTCAACCTATCAAAAATAATTTATATGTATATATATGATTCAGGTCTCATTAATTCAATCAAACATAGTCGCAGATCAAATGTTACAAGGCGTTGCATTTACTGGCCGAAAAGGCATGGAATTTGTTATTTCGTCTTACGATTCGAATGAAGTTCACAGTTTTATCCAATCATAATTGTTTACGATTGAGTGAGTAAACAGATGATTTATTTGTCAATTTGATATTCCACCGAGAACCTTGTTAATTTCTGATGTGGTTCAATTGGAATTTCGACAATTCACTAATTGAGTTAATTTAAACAATTTTTGAGAAGTTTCAACGGAGATTTTCTGTTTTTTTTGTTATTAAATATACAATTATCTGTATCATTCGCGATTGGTAAACAATAGTTGACAATGGATACGTAATGCATAAATTTTATGAAATCAGTTTCATTCAGTTGCGCGGGTGAAATCATTCTCAACTAATGACGTAAATGTTAAATGAATGCCAGCTTCAATTGTTTTATCAACACATTAATTGCTGGTGTTTCCTCGGTCTCCGTTTTCTATACCAGCCGGTAGGGAACTTTTCTTTTAAAATTAAAACAAAAGTTACAATGAAAAATAAGTTTATCAAAAAACTATAGAAAGTTTTCAAAATTTAGCGGTTAATGTCAGAAATTTTGTGTTACTAAATTTTTTTAATGAATAACCTTTAAAGCAATATTTTAAATTCCAATTCTATTCTTATACTTCAATAATTTGTTTAAATGATGGGCTTAGCAAGGAAAATATATTCCTTGATAATTTTTCTATCGTTCTTCACGTTTGTCGTGCGAGAAATAAAAATAATTAATAGGTTTTGAAATTCCTTCCTGTTGTTTATAACTTTTATCTATCCCGATTCCATGATAATGGTTCCAAAAATCCTGTCTGTTCACCTGTCGGGTGTTTCTTTTTTGGTATATTTTTCATGTCTATGCTTTCAAACCAATCAAATTTTATCATGTTGTTAAAATATATTACTGTTGCCAGAAATTAAAAATGAATAATTTAATAGCAGAAATTGATTTCAATCCATTACAAATAGTATTACTATATTAGTATAGATTTAGTCTCAGTTCTAGATGGCATATACTTTGCACTTTACTATAATTGGTATAAGCCACTCTTCTTTTCGATTGTTCCACCTGAATCTTTGGATTTATTTTCAATATCGATTCTGTTTATTCTTCATTTATGACATTTATTTCTGCACCGGTGTCAAATATTGCTTTTACATCTTCTCCTTCAACGTTGCAATATGTTATTAGTTTATTTGAGGATTTTTTCTAACTTACTTACTTTTCTTAGTCTGTTTCTTGAGTGGTCTGCATTTCTATTGTTTAATTGTGTCCACTTCCCTTTCACCGACTTCTTAGTTATTTCTTTCTTTGTGAATCACAAATTGTGATAGCTTTCAAATTACACTCAGAAGCATTTGATATTTCACTATGGTTACCAGAATTCTATCTTCTCACGGAAATTTTTTCAAAATATCTAACCCTTCGATATTTATTCGACCTATCTTTTCTTTTAGGAAATTTTTTTATAAAATGGCCATTCATATTGCATAGAAAACACACATGTAGTGGTAAATTTATTCCATTTTTTACCAAGAAAATCTTTTAATTTTCCGGTTTGCAGAATCGTGTAATATGATTTGAATCACCACAGTTATGTTGGCGAATAGGATTTGCTTTATTTAGTTGTTCTAGTGTTATTGGCTGATCTATCATTGACTCATACTCAAGCACCTTCAAGATTATTTTACTATCCCGCCTATGCACCCATGGTAGTTACCATGTTGGTACTGTACATAGTGATTTAAAATTCATGAGCAGGAAGCTCTATTTCTAGAACTCCCCTTCATGTTATTTTCACTTACGAATTCTTGACTGTCAATGGAAGATCTTCATCTCTGTTCATGTCTATCTATTTACGCGATTTTCATTTCCATTAGTCCACTTTATTCATTATTTGTTAATAAATCTTTAAAAATGTTGAGTAAGGATCTGCGCTTATTTCTCAGATTTAAATAGTAATGTAATTTTAGAGACAAGCATTGAATAAATATTAAAAAATACCTTGTGAAAGTTTTTTAACTGATAAAACTTAACATAGACAATTACATTACTTAGAAAAATAAAAACTACTTACTAACGATGCAAACTTAAATTTTCAGCAATCGTGGGTCAGAGCTGAAAATGTAAAGTGTCAACAAGTAAAAATAAGTTCTGCTGAAATAGGTAGATGTGTACCACCTGGACCACTTTTTGGTACCCTCTCACAAACTAAAATATAACATAAGCACAACAATTACAAAAATTATGAATAAGAACAAATACACATTTTTAATACAACATCTAATCATATAATGATCCATATCAATTAATTCTCTAACATTTATTCATGATATTTCATAAGTTTTTCATATCCCAACCTCTGAAGTAAATACTTGATAAATTATTATTTCTAATAAAATCATAATACACAAATTTATTAATTATCCATTATTTAATCAAATATTTAGCTTAACATTCATATTTTAAAATATATATTTCATTTTTAAAAATATCAATAAATATATCAATTAAATTTTTTTAAAATAATTTATATGTATTTAAAATATTTTTTTCTAGGTTCAAAGGCAAACATTTAGACATGAAATTTTCAAAACTTTCAAGTATACAACTAAACTCTCTACAAAGTAATGGTAGACTTAAAGCCCAACCGTAAAGGGTATTAATATCAATTTAAAGCAACTCTGTGCTTTCATCTGTTTATATAAAATGCTTATTTACAAAAGTAAGACCTCCGCGAATACCACCGTTATAGAAATTAAAAATTTGCTTGTCTTGCAATAGTTCAATGGGTTTACCTAAAGTAATTAACGCAGAACTCTAAGACATTCCAGCAATGAAAAAATAGCTCAATGGCTCTAACTTATTGTGAGTTAAAGATTTCGCAATTTTTGAAAAATGTCGACCAAAATAAAGCAATCAACTTTCAAATACATCATCCTATAGTGAAGTAAATTCACACATATAGTTTTAGTCCATGTTACTCGAGCTTTCTCATATTCCACTTCACTAACTCCTTCCCGAATTGGTGGTAACTCGTACGTATTTTCAAGGTCTTCTAAACTAGTGACAAAGTTGTACGGTAAGATACCTATTTAATCTACAATGGTACGAGTAAAAGCAAATCTCGTCAAAGGTAAAGTTAAATTTGTTATACCCTTAGCTAAAGAATCATTAACAAACTCATAAAAGTCGATGAAACGTATTCTAAGCTTGCCAATATATACTATAAAAGATAAGAAAATTTCACTACTGTTTAAAATTCAAGATAAGTTCCAATTGGAAAATTGATTTGATCCATACTTGAGGATATGTTGTAAGTTATACCCCAGTAAATTATGACAAACTACAAGTAACAATTCTTTGATGTTCATATTAACATAACAACTTTTACTGGCAGGATAAATATATTTGCCTCTAAAATGATCATGATCTCTAACCTTATTTATTATCTTCTTGCATAAATAACAATATTTCAGGTTCGTCATAATTTTTTTCATAAAATAATCCATCATCTATGATTTCAATATTTAAATCATCTAAATTAATAATAATTAATTATTCAAACAAAAGTAAGAAATTACAATTTTTATCTTAATTTCTTTCATTACTCTATATTGAATCATGAATATTGTAAGTATCTAACAGTAAATAATTTAAACACCATTATAAATTATCAAAAGATTACTTGTATCGTATTCATCAATTTTCAAAAGGTCTTGAGGGGTTGTCATCTTTGCAAACACTTAAAAAGTAAATAGCTATTTATATTATAAATACATTTACTTTTGGCATCTATACTACTCTTCGCTTTTCCGAATTGTCTGGAGTGATGCCCGTGATGTTGTAAAAATATTTACCATCTATCTGATGTTATGGCGAAATATTCTGGACACACATAACCAAGGAAACCAACATCATTTGTCTTGATATATGATGATGTAACAAGTTCGTAGTAGCTAACATCTTCGTTACTGATAGCTACGCAAAATTTATATTTATTACAATAATTCACTAAAAAAATAGTAAATTAAATATAAATTAAAAAGTAAACTTGCTTATAATAATATTTTAATTATAATTTAAATAATAATTGTTTATTTATACTAAAAAATAATTCATTAATACTAATTAAAATTACCTGTTTATAGTAAAAATTACACCTAAATTAAAATTTTTAATCAATTAAAATTGAATAAATTATAAATATAACATTTATAAATTTAATTTAATCACATAGATTGCTATAGTTACATGAAAATCCTTATTTTCAAGATAAATCAAAAATTATGATAGTCACATCCGAAAATGAATTTTTTAATAAAATAGTTTTATTAAGTTACAAAATTAAAAATTACTTATTGATTTATTTCAGATCGATTAATTTTTCAAAAAATATATGTAATAAGTTATTGGTTGGTTCCCTAAAAAATATAATTTGAATTAAATATAACTAATACATTTTGGTGGGTTACTGAGTAGCGATATTTAAACTATATGATTGTTACCCAGACAACCCCGTATAAATATTCTTTCGCTTGCCACTTGGCACCCGTTGCTAGGCAACGTTGGAACTGTGTTCGAGTGGGTAGATCGTCCACAAAAAGTGAGCGCTATTGCTAATGCTGTAATTGACTGAACGATCTCTGGGTTCAACGACCTGTCGATAGAAGACCTGTGCTCGCTTTTACATTTTAGGCCCCTTTGTATTATTAACTTCATCGTTCATATCCCTAAATCCCAGATACTTCTCCTTTACTCATTTCGATGTCCTCATATTACTTGATACGATTTAACACTTATCAAATTCCTCAAATAACATTTAAATAACAACAATTATATTTTGACTCGTCAATTACGGGTTGTTTAATAATCGAGCGGCTCGGCGCTTAGCCCGCTCCTTACGTCCGGGTCGGTAACCGCTAGCCTTTGGTGTAGTCTTCGGATCTGTCGTTGTCTCTCGGTAGGCTAATTGGGCAGGAGCAAAAACTAGGGAATATGTCACTGCCGCTCCTTCTTGGCAGGCTGACAATGCTACTTCGAGCCCCTTTATCTGGGTCCTTAGACTTTGATTTAATTGCCTTTCTTCCGTCCAGCCTTTTTGTGCTGCCGTGAGCCGTTGATAAAGCGACTTTGCTTTCTTTGGTTCGATCCAAGTAGCTTATGTTTGTTGGATTTCTTTTGACATCTGAATAATCTGCTCGTAGAAATTCTTGTTAATGCTACATGCGTGTTCAAACTCCTTCCGTAGAATTTCTAGGGATTCCATGTCTGTAAATAATGCAATTAACTGTGGTCTACAACTCTTAACTTATTTAATTGATTATGCAAACATAGATATTATTGAACCAAATTTAGAAAAATGAGAAAACGGGAAATCAACTAATTATTTATTAATTTTCTTATTTCACTAAATGTTATTAACGGTATTGAGGACTTAAAAGATGCCTCTCAACACATTCGTCGGGAACCGGCTGAGCGTAAGAGCGCTCATGATACACAAAAACCGGTCGATTTGTGTTTCGGGTACGGCTGGCACGGAGCATCGGAGGAACGTCGGCATTAACTTGCGTTCGTTTATCAGCATGGTCGTAGGTGGGGCTGGCCTGTGGGATGTATTCGTCGGTATATGCAATTCTGCCGGCCACTATGTCCTCCTGCGAGTTTAAAAGATATAGCTTGGCCCTGGCTACTTGGATATTGACCTGACGTTGGTGATCCTCGAGCCGAGAGAGGAGAGACCGGGCCTGTTCGTGTATTTCCTGGGCCGGATTTCGGCCACCTTTCCGTCTGCCCGCTACGAACGGTAGCGCATCATCTTCTACAGGTCGCAAGGCTTTACATCGGGGCTCTCTCGATGGGGGCACAGTGAAGCCCGCGTTCCACATGGCTTGTCGCCATTGATCGGCAGCTTGCACTGGGACACGAATAATGGCTCCGAGTTCCTCTAAATGAGATTTATTAAATTGAATCATTTAAATTTTCTGGCTGTAAATATCATGTTCCTCGCCTTACGTTAATTATACCGACATCCTATTTTATGTCCTTATAATTACTTCAGGTTTTGTTATTTTGTTAACACTTTCGTTAATTTTTGATAAGTTGGTTGTCTTTTGTTCCTTTAAAATAAATTTAACATTTACGAAACAATTGCCACAAACAGGTTGTCCGTTCTTGTCAACCATTAGATAGTTGCACAAACCCAATTTAATCTACGTAATATTATTCTAAAACCACAATCATTGACACTTTCAAATTTTTAAATCTATTCATTATTAAATTCAAAAAAAAAATAATTTCTTATTGTTTAAATCGAATCACTTAAATAATAAATGTGGAACAACATTAATTGGATTCTTTCGTAATTGTTTTTCGTAAACCAAAAAAATATTTTCCTTCATAGTTTTGAAGTTACAAGGAAGGAATTAATGGTATCAAATGATTGATTAGGTAGGCAAAGTCAAATAGTTATATTTCAATTGACAAATCTGGATCCAAATTTTTTCTATAAACAAACATTTTTAAAGAATAGAAATTGTAAAGTGATTTCAAACCCGAAAACGATATCCAATGGCAGACAATTTCGGTTGTTATTTGCACAAGTCCTTGGCAAGACATTTAAATTCTTCATTATACGATTTCTAATTAGTTATCCAAGTATCTGAAACTAATCTTCGTAAAATTGTCTATAAAAATACATTTATCGAACAATGGTTGACAAAAATACCTACCAAATGGAATAAAAATCAAAATTTATCTATCTAAATGATTAATAAGACTATTAAAAAAGATGTCAAATTTTAGTTATCGCATAATAATTAATAAAACTATTTAGTAAATGAATTTTAAAGTTGAAATTTAGCTGTCGAGTAATAGTTAACAAAAATAAATCGAATTAACTCGTAAAAACAAAATTTACCCAAACTACGAGCTCCTGGGTCCAGATCCATGTCCTCATCAGGTATTCTGGCCGTCATATTCCCATCGGCGGGTTTTAATTGGCAATGCATTTTTAACTTTTCCAAAAAATATTTTTACTAGTCTCGACCTGTCGATTTTACCTATATAACTCGGGTGTCGATCGAGGAAAGCTCGTATGTATGTCCATTCGTCTTGTCAGACAGAATCAGCTGACACGGTAGATTCAGCTTACACGTTGAGCGGGTATTGTAAAGGTTCTACCAGTTCGTGATGTCTAGGAAATCCTCTACCGGGCGATTGCGCGTGACCTTTAAATCGGGCGTGTCTGTCAAGCTCGGTAGTGCAGTATTAGGTGTGAGTAATTGTGCCTATCGATTTGTTCTGTGGTAAAGTCAGGACAGTTGTATATAGTAAGTTTTCGATTTTTCACTGATTTTATCTTATTGATTTATTTTGAAGTTTCAGCTCTACCTGAATTTTAGCGACAGTTATACTAATTTAAAGCGTTATATTGTAAGTGTTATTTGGCTAGGTTTTGCAAAATTTTAACTTTTGATTATTTCAGGACTTCGGTTTCTAGGGGGTAGTTGTCGGTGAAAGAAGAAATTAATTCCATGGCTCTTCTCATCTTTCGGGCGTTATGTTATCAATGAATATTTTTGAACTGGCGTCGGTATTGGGTTTAACAAATGAAATGATTTTGTATCCTGTAGGGCGGAGTATTGTTTCCCTTCTCTCTCTATTCTATGCAAGGGAATGTTTGTTGGGAATTACTCGCAGGTAGATTGGTGGAAACTTATTTCAGTGATTATCTCGGCTGCGATGATACTTGAGTGTCTGACTTATCTCTGATCGGTGGTCCGGGAATTTCCCAAAAGATCCTCGTCGCCTCAAAAAAACAAAAAGGAAAATATGGTTCTCTATATTTTTAAAGAGTCAATCTTATTGTTGATGCCAACAACAGATTTCCTCCCGGTTATTCAAATCTAATTTGCTAGAGAATATGATGACTGATGCTGACATGAAAAATCCCTTTTTTATATCAAAAATCTTGGTGTTTGGAATTTATTAGGTTCAAAATATAATAAATTTGTTTATTCCTCGTCTTTATTTATTCATCTGATTGTCTATCGAGAGGGTTACTATTGACTGGTGTGCTCGAGTGAGGGTGAGCCTGAGGTTATTCATTATTTAATTTAATTATGTTTTAATAACGTTGGATGTTACATCGGAAACTCTAACGTACCCCATATTTACTCATCATATGATGGGATATCATGGGTTCTTTATCAACATTTTGGGTGTCTATGACATTTAAATCGGCTGATTTTTTATTAGGGATTTTATAGATTTTAAGTTATTAAATTATATTAGTTCCAAACATTACATCGAGAGTTTTAGTTATTGAATTTTATTTTATCTGTTTTAATCCGTATCGAGGAGTTGAAGTGACTTCTATACTTAAGAGACCTTTATTGTTAGATTTTTAATTTACAACAATTATATTATTGTATCTTATCACTACCGACCTTAACCTAGAAATCAATGAGTGTTTACAACAACCGCATTAAATTTATGCTTACTCAAAAAACTTTTATTGACTCTCGATATAATGTTAGGACCTTACAACAATCGTGATAGGGTTACGTTTACTTAAGTAATTTTATTGATTCTCATTTTGATGTTAGGAATTTATAACGATGGGAGTTTATGCCCACGACTTTATTAGCTTTTAACATTTCGGATTCTTTAATTGTCCGTCATTTTACTATATTAGGTTCATAACAACGATTTCATTTTTTTTTATTTCCCCGTTACCTTTCCCTTGGTTGACCTTAGGCGCATTGTGTTCATATTATAGTTAATAAGTGCCCACTGGACCACTCGTGTGATGATTTTGAGCCGTATGTAAATATTATTTTAGGTCGAGTTTATGGAAATTGAGAGACGAGGAAACAGCCAAAAGACTACTTCCTTATCCCTCTCTTCCCCTATACGGAATGATATTGACGTTCCAGTTCCTGCGTTCCGCACGCCGGGGCCTTCACGGGCACGAATCATTGGCGGTATTCCACGCACTTACACAAATTCGAATATTATGTTGGATTTTAATGACTTGTAGTGTGTTTCGGCTGTGGGCCGGAAAAATTTCGACAATATAAAACAAAGTTTTATGTTATTTAAATATTTTATTAAAATAAAAATATAAGTTACCCGGTACATTCAACATAAACAAAAATATCATAAATACACCGCTCTTCCTACGCCGACACTCAAGCAGAGCTCCATTGAGGTTGCGAGGATGCGACGTGGAGAGAGTTTTCAAATAAAAAAACTCTCACTTACATCGTGAAAATAACTGTTTTACGAGTAAAAACGATTTCAAGTTTTGAAAAACTGATTTAAATTGTGTAAAAATGAATCGGTATATATACCTATTGTACGACCCTAACCTTGCGTGTTCTTTTTGATTTAGTAAAACAAAATTTTACCTTGGAATTTTCTGGTATATTCTAATCTTTAATTTTATTATTTTGAGATTTTATTTGACAATTTTTTCTTTAGATTTTTAATTGAATTATTTCTAATTCAAATTATTTCATTTTTATTTCATTTTCATGAAATTTCGCATTTTTTAAAAAATTGTCAAATTTCGGTCAAAATCGTTGGGTTTTCGTGTTATGTTTATATTTATTTCGTGCGGATCTTGCTGCACTTTGTTATTATTTTAATTTATTTTTGTGTTTATAATTTTATATTTAATTGTTTTTTTCCTCGCATTTTGATAGGGTTAATTGGTGTTTTAATAGGTTTGAATTTAAATCTGCATGTTATATTTGCATGTATATTACCGATTCATTTAAACATTTACAAGGTCGTCTGTGTTCTGGCCCAACAATTTGAAAACTAAATTTTGAAAATAAAAATTTAATAATATAGGTTACTATAGTTACATTGAAACGATTATTATTAAGTTATAAGAATAAAATATGACAGTCACATCAAAAAATTAACTTCTTAATAAAACAATCTTAGTAAATTACAAAAAATGAAAAACTGCTTATTGATTTATATCACATCGATTAATTTTTCAAAAAATATATGCTTATATAATAGATTATTGGTTGATTCCGTGCAAAGAAATAAATTGAATAAAATATTACTAAGAAGTAGGTAGTTAAGAGCTTTTTGACACATAAAAAATTGCATAATAAAATAGGGGTAGGGAGGGGGTTTATTTACAGATTATTTTCGGATTATCTTGATTACATAATGATGTAATCAAGTTAATTAATTTTGTGTGTATTTTAATTAATTTTTGTGTGTATTTTTTTTTCGAAATTTTTTTCGAGTTTTTGGTGCGATTTTTTTTTAAATTCAAATTTTTCGAACATTTTTTTAAATTCAAATTTTTGGCGAATTTTTGAAATAAAATTGAAATATCTTTTTTGAATAAATTTTTTTCAATCACACTATAGTCAGGGGGTATTTTTGAAAAAGACTAAAATAAATTGGTTCAAATCGCCTAAGATGAACACACTATAGTCAGGGATATTTTTAGCTCGTAATAAAAAACAATGCAATATTTTGTCTCAATACTTTCTATAGGTAAATATGGGCATAAAATAAAAATGGCTTGAATCGCCTAATGATAAAAAATTGACAGGGGTATTTTATAAGCTTGTTAAAAAAAACACTTGAAATATTTGCTCACACAAAATAATTTAAAATACCTAAAGTAAATTAAGATAAATTAAAGTACATTAGGATACATTAGAGTATATTAAAGTAAATTAAGGTAAATTAAAGGGTCTAAAGTAAATTAAAGTACATAAGAGTATATTAAAGTAAATTTAGATAAATTAATATACTCTTATATATACTCTTACTTAAAGTACATTAGAATACATTTAAGTATATTAGAGTAAATTAAGGTTCCTCTAGTAAATTAAGATACATTAGAGTACATTAACGTAAATTAAAGTAAATTAAATGGTCGAAAGTCAATTTAAGTACATTATGGTACATTTAAGTAAATTATGGTTCATAAAGTAAATTAAGGTACATCAGAGTAATTTAATTTACGTTAGAATAAATTTAAGTAAATTAAGTTTCTTAAAGTAATTTAAGGTGCCTAGAGTAAAATTATGGTAAGTTAGGTAAGAATTTTTTAAAATTAAATAGAGAGTCAACCTTTAATTTACATAAGAGTAATTTTTAAAGCAGTTAAAGTAGGCAAATTACATAAGGTAAGAATTTTTTAAAAGTAAATAGAGGGTCAAAAGATAAGTTACATAAGGTAAGAATTTTTAAAGTTAAAGAGTCGACAATATTGCAGGATAAAATTTATTAAATAAAATTTTTAGTATAGTTTTATCGATCAATTTTTATACATATTTTTAAAGGATAAAATTTTTAACATAATTTTACAATGGAATTTTTTATACATGATTTTTAAAGATGAAATTTTTAGGATAATTTTACAATGAAATTTTTTATACATATTTTTAAATAATAAAATTTTTAACATAATTTTATAATGAAATTTTTTATACATGATTTTTAAATAGAATTTTTAGTATAATTTTATCGATGAATATTTATATATAATTTTTAAAGATGAAATTTTTAGGATAATTTTACAATGAAATTTTTATACATGTTTTTAATTGAAAAAATTTTTAATGTAATCTTACAATCAAATTTTTAGTATAACTTTTACTATGACTTTTTTATACTAAATAAACTTCTTAATAAATTAGTTTTAGTAGATTATAAAATTAAAAAATATAATTATTGTTGATGAATTTTTTGTAAAGAATTTATAGGTTATCTATAACTTTAATCTTATATTATTTTTATTATTAAATTTATAATTGGTATAACCACGAAAAATTAATTGATAAAATAAATTGAAATTTTCTTTAAAAATAATAATAATTAAAAGTTGTTTTGCAAAGAGGCTAAAAGTAAAATAAAATTATCATTTTGAAATATAATTACTATATTATTATAAAAATATTTAAGCATTTAAGCATGCCAAATAATGATATTTGATATTTTAATTTATAAAGAATATTTTGTGAAAGGTTAACTAAAGTCTAATCAAGCGTAAAGAAAAAAGACACTTTAATATAAATTCCGTTTTAATATATGACTCAGTGAGATTTCATCGTGGTCATCCCAGAGGGGTTGACAAAGAATCTACAACCTCTGGATTAGTGTAAACAAGTCTTTTAAATCCTATATTAGACGTCTTTTGGAGTACTAGATGATAGACGGTGTTCACATTTATACGAAGAATGGCAATATGCGTCGAGTATCTTACTCTAAAATTTGTCATTGAGTCGTGGAAGGATGGCATCTAGTCACAACTCAATGCATCAAAAAATTCTTTAGAAAATTGAAGATTTGCACCTATGGAAATGAGAAAGCTAATATTTAAGAAATTGAAGAAGAATGTGAAAGTAGTTATCATGTAGATCGTAGTATTGATCCTATTCCAAAAAATCTATCCCATCTCCTCGATTTATTCATGAATGAGAACGAAAATATGATAAAAAACATGCTAAGATAAATATATTTTAACAATTAAAATTTATTATTTTTAGATGTTAATATCTTTACTCTGTTGATAATCACCATCTCTATGACATCATATTTTATTATATTATTCTGATATTTTAACATGGATTGGCTTATCATGTTTTTATATTAAATTGTAAAAGTAAAAAAGCTACCTGGTATAAGCCGCACCCAAGTATAATCCACACCAATGAATCTTTTTAAAAATCGTCTTTTTTCCTTGTATAGTCGCGGACTGTACCTCGTAAATTAGGGTAATTAGTTTTTATATTATTTAACTGAATTTAAATTTCGCGCTTTTATTTCAAATAAATTTTTTGAATTTTCAAAAATTTTATTTTCAAATTTGTAGTATAATTTTTGGCGCTTGTTTAGAATTGCCCCGCATTTTTTAAATAAATTTTATTATAGGGCATTTAATACTTTTAAAGATGGATTATCAACCTAACAAAAAATCAATGATTAATTTGAACTTATTGTCACTTTATGACATGTTTAGAATTGCCCCGCATTTTCTAAATAAATTTTATTATAGGGCATTTAATACTTTTAAAGATGGATTATCAACCTAACAAAAAATCAATGATTAATTTGAACTTATTGTCACTTTTTTGACATTGTTCGAACCAAGAAGGTGCCATTAGATTTTTGCAAGATAGAGGTATATTAAATCGACGCAAAGCATGCCTAAACACCCACGAAATGATTTTATCGATCACAGATGAAAGAGAAAGATGGAGATGTATGAAAAAACCTGTAGAAACGAGGTTTCTTTGAAGTCTGGATCTTGGCTGGAAAGTTTATTAAAAGTTGTATTAAAAGTTTATTATTTAAAATAAAATTTATTTAAAAAAATGCGGGCAATTCTAAACAAGCGCCTAATTTTTAAAATTATAAAGACTTTTGTTTTTCTCCTCTGATTTTTTTATAAGTGACATAATATTTTCTACAAAATTTGACTATGAATCAGATTTATTTAAGGTATTCACGAATTTTTGACACAGCCTTTTTCAAGTACTTCCGATTGATAATTCGTGAATACCTTAAATAAATCTGATTCATAGTCAAATTTTGTAGAAAATATAATTTTTTAAAATAAAAATATTAGTTTACAAATAAATAATTTCAAATTTTTACAAATTATTTTTAATTTTTAGCGCATGTTAGTTTGGCACTGTCTTTATTTAATTCAATGCGAATGTTTTTTTAATTTTTATTATTATTATTATTATTATTATTATTATTATTATTATTATTAATATTAATAATAATAATAATATTAACAATAATAATAATAATAATAATATTAATAATAATAATAATAACTCGAAAACATCAAATATAAGAAATATATTTCGAGGAAATTATCCTCATATTCAGTCTGCCATCATAATCTTTGTTAAATGTTATAGATTTTTAGACGAAAACAATAATGATGTAATAGTCACGATTTAATGATTTAATTAAATAATCTCAATAAATTTGTTGCTGATTGAACGTTTATTTTAGGGGATTGTGATTTTATCACCAAAGCCTCACATAAATATCTTTCCCACTTATTGCAATTTTTATATAAAATTTTAAAATCTTTAAAATCACCTGTGCCTTGGCACATTTTTCTGTACTCAATATTATTAATTACGCCTCTCAATTGGCTATGTTCCTGAACCCATGTGCAAAGATGACCGGAAGTCTTCTCAATGTTAGTGGCATTGCACTAATTACATGAAAATTTATACTAGATCAGAATCTAAACCTATTGGAGTTTGAGATTTATTACTAAACATATTTAATGATTTTAACGATTTGGATACTATTTTAAATAAATTTGAATTGATTAATGATTTTGTGGCAGACAATTTAAAATGCCTTTAACCTCCCGAATATGGAATTACAAAAACATGAGATTATTATTAGGTTGGTTATAATTGATATTGTTTTCATCAGGCGTAATCATAATGCGATCAATTGTTTTCTTAGTCAATCTTTCTACAAACGCCTTAAAATATCCATTTAAACCAATCAAACCAATAATCTATTATATTAACCTCTCGAATATGGAATTACAAAATTATTTGATTTTTATTAGGTGGGCTATAATTGTCATTGTTTTCATCAGGCGTAATCATAAGGCGATCAATTGTTTTCTTAGTAAATCTTTCTACAAACGCCTTAGAATATCCATTTAAACAAATCAAACCAATAATCTATTATATTTAAAATCACAAAATCTATTCGAAGTATTGTATAGACTTTTATCTGTTGGCTTTCTATATATTTCTGTTTCAAAACCCTTGGCCGTTTTTTCAACTAATAAATCTAAAAATGGAAGAAATAAAATTTTCTTCTTCTACTACAAAAATAATATTATAGTGAAACCCATTCATATAATTTTAAAAAGGAACAACATCATCAGAACTAGAACGTTTATCAGAAAGTTTACATATTTTAGGCTTAGCAAAAGGAAAATCATAATTTTGCTTCTGTGGGGTTTAGGGTTTTGATAATCTTGACCCCAGATGTAAATACTTGCTGGCCCCCAGTGATTACCCGTCACTAAGCAACGTTGGTGATGCAACCATCGGTTTTTGAGATCGACAAAGGTAAGCGCCCCTAGGGAACTACTCTGGCCCGATCTCAAACTGGGTTCAACGTACTACCGTTGGAAGGTTTGTGTGCGATTTTCTCTTCAGTAGTGGGATGTGTCACATCCAGCACACCCCCTCCCCCCTGCTGAGAGACAATTTTTCTAAGTCCAAAAGTACACATTTTTCTGAGACAAAGACAATGACTCATTCAAGGTAATTTAAACAAAGACCGTGACTCATTCAAGGCCATTAGATGACTAATCATAATTTCTTAAGGTCATTTAAACAAAGACTATGACTCATTCAAGGTCATTGGATGAGTCGTCATAACTTTTCAAGGTCATTCAAAAGTAGGTCAAGGTCATTGGATGAGTCGTCATAACTTTTCAAGGTCATTCAAAAGTATGTCAAGGTCATTGGATGACTCATCATAATTTATCAAGGTCATTCAAAAGTAGGTCATGGTCATTGGATGGCTCATCATATTTTTTCAAGGTCATTCAAAATTTTTCAAGGTCATAGTATTTTTAAACATTTTTAAATTTTAATTTACCACTTATTTTTTATAAGTAGTGTTTTAATTATTAATATTTTTTTAAAATTTTATTCTATTAATTATTTTTATCAGTAATGTTTTTTAATTTTTTATTATTATTATTATTATTATTATTATTATTATTATTATAAATATTTTTATTATTATTATTAATATTATTATCATTATTATTATTAAAAGTTTTAGTTATTATTTTTAAAAATTTTTATTACAAGTTTTATTTATTAATATTATTATTGTAACAAATTTTTCTATTAAAAGTTTTTATTAAAAGTTTTTATTTTAAATTTTTATTATTAATATTATTATTACAAGTTTTAGTTATTATTGTAACAAATTTTTCTATTAAAAGTTTTTATTAAAAGTTTTTATTTTAAATTTTTATTATTAATATTATTATTACAAGTTTTAGTTATTATTGTTACAAATTTTTCTATTAAAAATGTTTTTATTAAACGTTTTTATTTTTAATTTTTATTATTATTATTATTATTACAAGTTTTAGTTATTTTTGTTACAAATTTTTCTATTAAATTTTTTTATTACAAGTTTTAGTTATTATTGTTACAAATTTTTCTATTAAAAGTTTTTATTTGTTATTGTTAATAATATTAATATATTTATTATTATTATTGTTATTATTACACGTTTATATTAATAATATTTTCATTATTATTATTATTATTATTATTATTATTATTATTATTATTATTATTATTAATATTATATATATATATATTATATATATATATATATATATATATATATATATATATATATATATATATATATATATAACCTATATAAAATATCTTATAATAAATGAATACATAAACAAAACCAATATAATATCTGCATGCTCACTGCAAACTATTATTTTAAAAAATAAATCTAAAAATATTAATAAATCTAAATAACTACAACAAATAAATGTAAAAACATGAAAATATCAAAGACAAATTATTTTCACAATTTTTATTTTTACATACAAATTTGATCAATAAATATCGATTATATTGTCAAATATTTCTGCAAATTGTTCATCGAGAATTGCAGGATCGGCTTCAGGCATTACTATATTACCGCCAACATCAAAGACATCAACCTCTCTATAATGACCATATGCAAAACTCGAGTTTTTCACTACCCAAGCTCTCTTATCGTCATGGTTATTTAATGCGATTTTAGAATTTTTAAAAGTAAACAGCTGGTGATTTCGGGTCCCTATCCTAGTTTGAGGTACCGACATAATAGTATTGTTATTATAACAATGCAAATATGATTGGTGTTTAATGTCGGTACCCGGTAATTTTACACCCTTAGATCGCATTGTTGATTTATTTCCTAGCAAGCTATAACATTTAGGGCGCAA
Organism: Schmidtea mediterranea; assembly: GCA_022537955.1. Lineage (NCBI taxonomy): Eukaryota > Metazoa > Platyhelminthes > Tricladida > Dugesiidae > Schmidtea > Schmidtea mediterranea. Next base: position 95,583,240 of record CM039681.1, read on the forward strand.
GAAAACCCACTCGCTATATCCTAACCCTTTAATCTCATCCGTGATCTTGCCTATAACTGAGTCAAGTCGTCTAGAATATAAAGGATGAGAAGGATCATAATTTGATGTGTCTAATAGGTCATCCGAAATCATTGCTTTTAATAAAATATCTAATTTTAAATTTTTTATCTCCAAAAAGAAGCTGTCTGTATCACCCGCTACTAGATTGATATCACAATTATAAATATCACGATATTTTTGTAATTCAACATACTGTAACTGCTACATCCGTAGTTTGGATAGATCTAGAACTGATTGACCGATATAACTAGGTCTATCCAAACATATTGAGTCTTTATTAAGATGTGCGGTAAAAAGATCATCAGTAATCTCGATTATTTTTCTAAATGCCGGTTTTGACGAATATGTAATTAACTTTTCAGCTGAATTACATAATCGCAAATTCATCCTCTTTTTAAGGTTCTCAACGGATTTACCATACAGACTGTTGTTATACAATTTAAATAAATCTCTATATAATTCACTAACTGCGTTTGCACGCAAGTTAGTGTTTTTATCGATATAGTTTTTTAAAATAGGAGCTTGCTTGTATTTAATAGTTCTATGTATATATGTAACCTTAGCCCCGAGAGAAAGATAAAGCTTGAGAAGCCTCCAATGAAGAACATAGTTCTTCTTAGGATAATGCGTGAGCATTAACTTCTCTATTTTTAGAATTTGGTGGGTACATCTTTTCCGGTCCAATCGGAAAATCATTTAAAAAATCATGTAAATAATCTGGAATCTCGATATCAACTTCCATAGTATATCCATATGGAAAGATTTCAATATCCACAACATTCGCACATTCACTCAAAACCTCATCCAAACCATCATACACCCAAGTAAGATCAGCGTAAGGAAGACTTTGGCTGAAAGCCCAACCATACAGATTATTTATATCTATGTACAATAATTCCGTATCCTCCGAAGCAGCAATGTAATGTTTGTTAACAATGTTAACCCACCCCGTATTCCACTTTCGTAAAAGTTGAACATTTCCATGTCCTGTAAAAGTTCAATGGGTTCCGTTAATATCATAAGCGCTGAAGCCCATGACATACCCGGAATTCCATAAAAGTTTAGAGGTTCAAGACCATTGTAAACAATAGCCTTGGCACGGAATTGTTGAAAATAGTCCTCCGAATTGTATAATATCATTATTTATTATATTTTCATTATTTATATCTGGTATAATATTTGCATGTTTTATAATAGGTATAATATTATTACTTATAATATTTTCATTATTTATATCTGGTATAATAGGTATAATATTTACATTATTTACATTATTTATAATATTTTCATTATTTACGTTATTTATAATATTAGAGTCATCATCACTGATTTCGATGACTTCTTTTTTAATTATTTTATTAGGTATATTAATTTTAATATTTGCAGCAGGCTTAATTCGTTTTATTTGATGTAGTTTTATTTTGCATTATATTCAAAATATCTATGTTATTTTATTAATTTCCTTAAACAGTTTAATTTTATTTGAATTAAAAGAACTTAAATGAATCGCATGTTCCCTATAAAATTCTTTATATTTTTATGCTCTGGGAAGTTTTGCATATGGCGCAGATAAAAAAGTCGATGCCATTAAATCTATGGCGGTAATATTTTTTCATTTCTTTATGACATCTTTCATTATGTTGCAATGATGAGATGCAATATCTCGGATAAAAAGTGCCTAATAAAAATAATAAATTAATGTACAAAACCTATATAAAGTATCTAATAATTTTAACTATTATATTAAAACTTTTATTAATATTCCTTTTATTAAATCCTATAAAACCTATATTAAATATCTTATAAAAATTAGTAATAGAATAAATTAATATATATACAAAACCTATATAATATTTGCATGCTCACTGCAAACTATTAAATAAAACCTATATAAAATATCTAATAAAAATAATAATATTTGTATGGTCACTGCAAACTATTAAATAAAACCTATATAAAATCTCTAATTAAAATAATACCTTTATAGTTCAATAACTATTATGGTAATATCAATATAGTTGTTTCTTTATAATTCAATAACTATTATGGTAATAAATATAGAGTTGTTTCTTTATAATTCAATATAACTATTATGTTAATATCAATAGATTTATTTCTTTATAATTTTAACTTATTATAAATTAATGATATTTGAAGTATTATTATAATACTTTAAATTTCATCAACTTAAAATATATTTATCAACTTAAAATATATTTATCAACTTATAGGTATTATTAAAAAAATAAATATAACATCATAAAACTTTTTATAAATTATTGATATTTGATGTATTATTTATATAATTTATATAATTGATATTACCATAATAGTTATTGAATTATAAAGAAACAACTATATTGATATTAACATAATAGTTATATTGAATTATAAAGAAACAACTCTATTGTTATTACCATAATAGTTATTGAATTATAAAGAAACAACTATATTGATATTACCATAATAGTTATTGAACTATAAAGGTATTATTTTAATTAGAGATTTTATATAGGTTTTATTTAATAGTTTGCAGTGACCATACAAATATTATTATTTTTATTAGATATTTTATATAGGTTTTATTTAATAGTTCAAACTTCATTAACTTAATTTCTATAAATAAATATAAATAAAAAACTAACATTTATCCTCTGAATCCGAAGAATCATCATTCTCTATAGAAGAGAGGTCATTCATATCTTCCCCAGAAACCGGGGCATTCACAGAAATGTGAGCATCTTTCCCAGAAACGGGGGCATACATCAAAATCTCATCATCCAAATCTACTGTGGCTGCCGTATCAATAATTTCGTCGATATCTTCAGAAACAATAATCATTTCTGAAAAACATTTAATAATTTATTAATTTAATAAATAAATTTACCGATATCCTCACCTGAATCCTCGATTAAAATAATTTCGTCAATAAATCCAGAATCATTAATAATTTCTGAAAAACATTTAATAATTTATTAATTTAATAAATAAATTTACCGATATCCTCATCTGAATCCTCGATTAAAATAATTTCATCATTTGAAACATTCTCTAAAAAGATATTAAAATAAATAATAATAATAAAACTTAAAATTACCAGGAACAAATTCATTAACTCCGTCAATTTCATTTTGGATTTTGGTTATTGTAAACCAATCTAAAATAATAATAATAATAAAAAAAATAAAAAAAAAATAATTTACCCGTCTCATTCATTAGAAGATTTCTTAAAATATTAGTTTTATTATTTTGCATTTCGCGCGAGTAAACTTTTGAATTAATTGTGACAAATTTGGAAATTGTCAATGTTTATAAAAGGAATAATATTTTCAGGATTTAGCCAATCACATTTAAGCAATACACACACATAGGTGAAAGATTTTTATGCATGCAGCCTATGCTGTGTAGGTATGTTTTCTTTGTAAAACACATGCAGTCTATACCGTGTAGGCATGCGTTCTTTGTAAATCACATACAAACAAAAGTATGTATGTGTTTTCTTTGTAAATCACATACAGTCTATAGCATGTATGCATGTGTTCCTTGTTACTAATCACGCACTAATCATGTGATGATCACGCACTTATCATGCACTGTCTTTGTGATTATGCACTACATTATCTTTAATTAAATATTAATTAAACACATAATAATAATATAAATAATAATTATAATATTAACAATAATAATAAAATTAATAATAATAATAATATTAATAATAATAATAATAATAATAATTAACAAATATTAATAGTTAAAACATAACAATAATAAAACATAACAATAACAATAAAACATTTATTAAACATTTATTAAACATCAAATCGCTTGGATAATAACCAAGATAAACAATGTTGACCACATGTTAAGGTCCATGGTTTTTGATACATAGTTTTATTATACACAATAGGTTTACCCATTGTTTGAAGTTGCAAAACCATTAAAGCCGGATAATAGAAACCCATAGGATCAAATACAAATATCTTGCTAGGTTTCATATATATTGCTAACCAATGTTCTCCACCGAGATGAGACGATTGAGTATTGACGATTATGGCTTGATTATTACGTAAATATGGAATTTTATCAAGAAGAAATACCCCTAAAAATTTATGTCCTAGTATTTGTTTTCCAAATCGATAGACCTGAACAGAACTATATCAATAATATTAAAAATACATTTAAAAACTTACTCCATGACAAATTTTCATAAATTATTTATACATTTATACCAACATTTTCAAACCAACAATGTTTTAACTCTGTTCAAACTAGTAATTTTTGAACTTTGTTCAAACCAACACGGTTCTGTTTGCAGTTATTTGAACCTCATTTTCAAATACTCCATATATTACAACATGTACCGGTTCAGTTGTAGCTTTAGCAAACTTTATATCTAATCGTGAAATTCCATTTTGAGGTAATTGACTTTGATTTAAATCAAAATCGGGTGAAAAAACAAATGTGAAGAATGGATATTTGCTTTTAAAATCTTCAAGAGTTATACCACAATTAAGGTTTTTATCCAAATAACCCATATTTCTCACTATACTCTGCATATATGTAGCACAATAATTATCATTATCGAAATCTTGAGTATATGTTTCTCTATAATCACTATTTTTCGATAAAGTTAGCGATGTTACACCAAACTTTTTGAAAATTGAGCTCGATGTTAAGTATGATCCATTATATTGAGATTCACTTTGAAATGTTACCAATATAAAGTTGGGCATTCTTCTATCTCCAAATATTTGTTCCTTATAGAAAGAAGCTGAACCTTTAGCAATAGCAAATTGAACGATTTCCTTTGTTTTCAATGGATATATTGCATGCTTAGAATTAAGCCCCAGTTGATGACCGGCTAATACAGAGGGCTCAACACGAACTCTTCTCACCAATAATTTTGCATCAATTAATTGAAGAATTGGTGTTGTGGTGGCACTTGTTAGTGATAATGCCGACTCAGATCTTTTCAATCTAATGTGTACATTAACACCTGGGAGTAAATATTTCGGTTGATCCATAAAATCAAGTTGTAATGATGAGCACATGGTAAATAATTTCGAGCCTTTAATCCACTTTTTCTCATCGTCATCACTACCATAACCCATAAGAGTTAAACATGTATTTTTAGTATCGCTATTGTAATTGATAATAGTTTCTATTAGAGCTTTGTGAATATATGTACTGTTACCACCCTCAATCTTGATATTATTAAATCCGAGAACTGCATCTTTAAAAAGTGTATGAAACAAGAAATTATTTGGTATTACATCACTAGGTTCATTCAACGGTTTTCTATCTTTATCTACAACTTTGATCTGAACAGTTAACAATGTATCGTTCAAATCTAGATATTCAGTTTAGGAAAAATATAAAATATAAAATTCAATATCAGTTCTACTATCCATAATAGAATTCATCGGGAATACATCTTCAAAGGCCCCCATTTCAATTACTGCTTGGAGAGATGGTCTATCAAATAAACACAATTTAGATTTACCGCAAATCATTTTTGAAATATAGTTCCATGTCCTTTCATTCGTTTGTTTATACGTTTATGATGTCTTTTACATTTTTGAGCCGGTGCAGGTTCTTGTTTTTGAAACATACCTGCAACACTAGGTAGAACTTTCCCTAACTCGGATAATGCATTTGATTTCAGCGATGGTAATATTTTCTGCTCATTCATTATCACATCTTTAGCAGTTTTCATACCAAAACTACCAAGGCGTTTAAGAATAGGAAGTGCAAATCTACCAATTGTTCTCAACCATCCTGATCCATACTGTTTACCAATAAAATATGGTAATTCGCCACCACTTTGGCTACCACTATACATACTAATAATATCGTTATTGGCCATCTAATTTACGAAAATGTAATGTCAAATGAGTTTTTGTATCTTTACTAAATTCAATAGATTTACCGCTATCATCACGAATATTATTTCTATATTGTTTATACATGATGTTGATACTGGTAAGTACATGGGATTATAGATATTTATATTGACAACTTCATCCTGATCATGTTTATCAACCCAGACAGATTTCAATAGAGAAACCAAAGAATCACCAACAATTATAGGATCGATGATGTTAGTATATATGAACATTTGCCTATGAAGTTTTATTATTTTTGGTTTGCGTACACCAAAAGCACTTGCCCGATATGTTTGCTTATCTAATCCTAATGTATTAGCCAAATTTTTATCAAATGTAACTTCACAAATGTTATTATTCAGACTGAATTTACATATTCCATCTTTAACAAATTCAATAGTTTTAAATATATGTAAAAAATTGAATGAAATTTATTTATGTAATTCTTCAAGCGTTTCAATATATAAATCTTTAGTAAATGTAAATGTATCCTCAACTTCATTAATATATGATACAGTTAATTTGATGTGTTCGGTCGTTACACTGTTTTCTTCAATGCTAAGCTTATCACAACCCATTCGCTTGGCATCCTCAATACTTTCAAACTTTATTGTAAATGGGCTAAAATCACAGCTAACATTCAATCCATCTTTGAAAAACATGCCACTATTTTCATCTAAAATCTGATTCGGAATATGACAATATCGTTCAAAATTATTGATTGAGAAAATACCACTACAGGTTTTGGGAACACGTTTCTTGTAACCGATTTTACAATGACTATAAAATGGGAATGTATTATACACAAATGTAAAGTCTTGCAAAGCAACTTCCCAATTTCCATGTAAATAAATAGGATTTTGAAGATCAACCATAAATTTACTTGCTTGATTTTCCGAATGCATTAGCGGGTTTTTGATGTCCATGCCATTTGACATAGTATTGCTTATCCTTACCCACTATTTTAGTTTTCAATATTTTCTGAATTCTGAACACTGTAGGTTTGGAAATAACTTGTAATTCCTGTTCATAGAATTTCCCTTGTATTACATTGTTATCACTATTTTTAATAACATACATTACAGGACTCTGTTTAGTATTAATTTTAATAATTTGAAATACCTCATCACTCCAATTACTATATAAAATTTTGATGAAAGGTGAAGCAGATATTTTACTAATTCTAATGTGATCACCAACGTTATATTTTGGTTTTGTAATAGCAACTGTTTTAGATCGTACTGATTTAGCTAATGTTTTCGAGCTGATATCTACGGGTCTCAAACCATTCAGACCTCGATGTGATGAATTATTATAACTAACAAGTATTTTCGGTAAAACATTTATCCATATTTTATTACCTTGATGCACGAAATATTTCTTCAATCTATCCCTCAATGTCCGTTTAAATCTTTCAACATGTGCGGCTTTGTATTGAGAATGTACAGAATAATGATTTATTTTGAGACGATCTAGGATTTGCTTAACTTTACTATTGTAAAACTCCTTGCCTATAATAATAATAATAATAATAATAATAATAATAATAATAATAATAATAATAATAATAATAATAATAATAATAATAATAATAATAATAATAATAATAATAATAATAATAATAATAATAATAATAATAATAATAATAATAATAATAATAATAATAATAATACCTAAATCGGTTTGCAAATTGTCTGGATGCCCATTTTTAAATAAATTATTAATTGCTTTAGATATTTCCTCTGCAGATTTTGTGTTTGTTTGTACACCGCGAGCAAAACGACTGAAAACATCAATACACGTTAAAAAATATTTATAACCCTTGTTAATCTTTGAATACGGTATCATCTCCATCAAATTCATTTGCCATAAATCATTAGTACCGAATGTCTTATAAGCTCTTGTTGGAAATTTTTTCAGCATTGGTTTGTTTAAACTGTACGCAAGCTGATCTGACAACCACTTTTGCGTTTCCTTTTTCGACTTTGGGACTCTTTTCTTTTACTTTGCCACTCCACCGAAACCTGCTTCGTCTTCTGGGTTCGTCCAAATCTTCTCCATTACAACAAGATGATTTAAATTTTAATTTAACATTAGGTAATGATTGCCCCATCGTTTATTGTGATAATAATGATAATGCTAATGGTAACATTGCTCCGATAAAACCGTCTTGTTATTTATATATGATTTTTCTCATTTGCTGACGATTTTTATTATTTACTACCGATAACAAAGGCTTACGATGTTTATTCAATACTAGTCTTTTAAATTTACTGATTTTAATTTTACCTCTGACTACTTTTAGTAGAATTTTGAGTAAATCATCGACAACAAAATTTGGAAATGATTGTAAAATAGACATTCTTTTCATACTCGATCCTTTTAACAATGCATTAAAATATGGGAAACTCCTATGATTTTTTACAATTTTAACTTTTTCTTACTCTTTTTAATAATGTTTTTCGAAATTATATTCATTGCGGGGTAATTTCCGGTTATTAGTTGTTTAGATGGTGTATAACTGGTTTTTGGTGGAACTGTGTTTTTTTTTAATACTTTTTCTAAATTTTCGAACATTTTTAAGCCTGGATTTCATAAACATCTTTACATGTTAATGTTTTCAACTTTGTTTATAAACCATGGCACCTTCTTTATTGAAAATATCTGTTATTACCCGTAAACCGTTATTGCATTGTTGTGTGAAATCAAAAAATATATATCCATGTGGTGATTTTGTAGCATCTTGAAATGCACTGATGAGAAAATTACGATTATTAGGGTATGCTTGTCGAGCAAGAAAATCAACTATTGTTGCATCTCTAGGATTCTTGAAAATAACTAAATATTAAACATTTAAATTCTTTGTTCTATGTGCGCCAACCTGATAAAATAGATTTTGAGTAATAAAGATCACAGTAACACCAACATGTCTACTGATTTTTGTGAATAAATTATTAAAATCCTTTTCTTTATTAGATTCCTGATACAAATCATCGATAATAATGACATTACCTTTCCTTAAACGACTTGACCAGTTTTTATCGAAACCCTTTACTATTTTCATGTTTTTCAATTTACAGAAATTATCTTGAGTTAATCCATGTTCTTCATCTGCATCCCTATGCCAATAAATCTTGTTGAATTTTGTTTGAAATAAATTAGATTTCAGTAATTTCGATGTATCAAAAATGACATTTCGATTGGTAAACCCCAGAAAATTGTAGATAGGAGTGGAAAATACCCTATAATATTTTTCAAATCAGGCAAATGCAGAATCATGGGATGCAAGAAACCTTTAGACGTCAATAAATTACAATATAGAATAAAGGATATTAAAATACAGTCAATTACGGTTACCATGGATATGGGACAATCTATTAATCTATACAACATGTCAACAAAATGTCTTTGTATGTTCGAGCCAGAATTATTTCCTGCACTGAGGCTTTTAAAATACAACCCAATGTGTGTTAACGTGTTTGCCAGTGGCAAAATAGTCATATTAGAGTTACGAAATCTAGAGTACAAAAATATTGTTTGTGACATACAAAATGAAATCACGGGATTGGTCAACATCTGATTGGCTAATGATTGATTAAAACAACTTGCATATTCATTTCATTTCATTTTTAAAATGGAAAATACTACACCGAAGAAAAATATGCAGAAGAAAAACACCAGTCAATATGGTAAATTATTATTATTTATTTTCTTTTATTTATTATTTATTTAGACACATATGCCCCGATGGTAATTGACCGAATTATTTATTATTATCCTCAAATAAAGGAAATTTTGAATATCAAGGAGCCAGCAATGATCGAACCGGTAATATATGAAGAATCATGAATTATTATTTCCGAGCTGATTAGGCAAGCTCTTTGGGATTATAAAATCAACTGCATGGTAAAGGAAATGGAAACGGAATACCCTTGTATTCTGGGTTGCAGTTGCTGCAATTTTCGGTATCAGCGATATGTTGAGTGGAATATAGCAAACTCGGTAAGAAACTTACAAAAAATGAAACTTTTACAAAAATAAATGTTTAAAATTTTGATTTTTGTTTTGTTTTATTTTATTTGTTGATAATATTTTATTTATTATAGTTTTATTTGGTGGTAACAATAATAATAGAATAATAATAATAAAACATGATATTAATAATAATCATATTAAACACGTGATATTATTAATATAAAGAAATTTTATATAGGTGAGAAATTTTGATGCATGTAAAATCATATACAAACTCAATGTATGGGTTTTCTTTATTCAGTTTTGTGTATGTATGCAGTCACGCATTTATCATGCACTTATCATGCACTGTCTTTGTTATAATTAATATTATGCATGATTCTGATTGGTTAATCCGTATCTGTCAAGAGTATAAAAGCTCGTCACCATCTTATAAAGATCATAAATCAAACATGACCAAGAAAATAAGTGCCATCAGTGTCGAACTAGTTCAGATGTTCCACAATTAAAAAATGTATTTTTTAAAGAAACCTATCAATATACAATTCACAAATCCAGTCAAACTCAATAAAACTCAATTTCAATCTCTCGCTGGGACTCTCTCAATGTTAGATATCAAGGATATTGATAATATGTTCAAAAAAATCAATTCCAATTTAAAATGCTATGAAAATGCTTTCTTCACCAGTCAATATACCAGATATTATGATGCATTTACAGAAATAGGTTTCAAAGAACAGGAAAACTGGTATTTAACAATAGCAATCCAAGGATATAACGCTGATCAAAATGATGTGCTTTCTTCAACCTGGAAAATTGTTACTGATAGACTTTCACAATTATTTTAATGTATATTTTAATGTTTAGCGTTTAATAAATGTATTAATGCTTTCTTTGTTATTCTATAAACAAAATTATAATTAGTTTTAAAAAAGTTTTAAAATGGTGTCTGAAAAAGGTAAAATATAAAATATAAAATAATTAATTAATTTTTGTTTAGAATATTTAATAAACTCTTTGTTTGATAAACTCAAAGAAATAACCGGTGTAAAAATTAGAGATATGTTGACTATAGTTGAAGCATTGAGTAAAGAAGATTCATGTTGCGATTCTGAATGTCAGAGTGACGATGGAGAAATTGATACTGAAATTATTAATGATACTGAAGATACTGAAGATACTGTTGATTATAGTTGACTATAGTTGAAGCATTGAGTAAAGAAGATTCATGTTGCGATTCTGAATGTCAGAGTGACGACGGAGAAATCGATACTGAAATTATTAATGATACTGAAGATACTGAAATTATTAATGATGAAGTTGAGCCTACCGAATTTAAGAATTGTGTTGACCATGTTATAGAAAATATAATGACAGAATATTGTGGTGATGAAGAATGTACATGTAATAATCAATAAATCTTTAAATATGTAGTATTTTATTAATAATAATAACAAAGAAATATTTATTAAAATCTATGATAACCTTTATTACATAAATATAAAACCGATGCTCCAGTTAATAGTTTTAATAAAAATTTGCAATTTGCGATATAAATATCATAGCGTTTGGCTTCTGAGGCAACTTGAATAATCGCTGTCCATCCATCATTTGTTTCTACCCACGGATCAATTTTTGCTTCTATCACCTAAATAATGATAAATTAATAACAATATAAAGTAATTTATCTGTATAGACTATTGGAAATAATTTTCATAGTCGGATCCAGATTTTAATATCCTGTGTTTCATATACATTAATCCTACTATTATTCACATTAATTTATTATTTTCATCAAACATGTAACTAAATATTGATTTGAACGCCTTCTTTCTCTTCAATGTTGGCAAATTGAGAATTTTTTCATAATCAAATGGGATGTCTTCTACGATTTTCTCGGTACGGTTTACCATAAATTTTATATTTTTAATGATATCATCTTCTTCTCTATTACTAGAAACCAGCTCATTCAACAAAGTTATAAAAAATTTAGTTTCTGGCATTTTATAAAAATATTTGAAAGTGTAAGCTTATTTATACTATATTCGACCAATCAGAATCAGGCATTTAAGTTGTAATACTAAGAAAGTATGTAAAAATATATAATGGAAATGGCAATGATGATTTGTTGACACTGTTACCATTAACTTCGTTCAATTTGTTAACTGGTTGTTGAACTTCTTTCATTATACGATTGAACTGATCCGTTGTTTTATTAGAATAAAATTTTATACTATATTGAACTTGATTCATCATTTTTTCATTAACTTTGCGATTTTCTTTCAATTGTAATATTGATTTTCTTAATTCATTTTTGATAATACCAATGGTCCTATTTAGATATATAATATGTGGAATGGGCTTTGAATAAAGCTCTTCGACAATATTACTATAGTAGAATTATTTCTTTATAATAAAAGTTTTTGTTGTATATGTCTTGGTTTTTTATTATATATTATTAATAATAATAATAATATTTATTATAATAATATTAATAATAATAATATTAATTATAATAATATTAAATTTAATAATATTAATAATAAAATTAAAATTAAAAAACATTAATGATAAAAATAAGAAATAGAATAAAATTTTTTAAAAAAATATTAATAATTAAAACAATACTTATAAAAAATAAGTAGTAAATTAAAATTTAAAAATGTTTAAAAATACTATGACCTTGAAAAAATATGGTGAGTCATCCAATGACATTGACCTACTTTTGAATGACCTTGAGAAATTATGGTGAGTAATCCAATGACCTTGAATGAGTTATGGTCTTTGTTTAAATGACCTTGAGAAATTATGATGAGTCATCCAATGACCTTGAATGAGTAATGGTTTTTGTTTAAATGACCTTGAATGAGCCATTGTCTTTGTCTCAGAAAAATTTGTACTTTTGGACTTAGAAAAGATTTCTCTCAGCAGTGGGGTGGGGAAGGGGTGTGCTGGATGTGACATGTGCTGGATGTGACACATCCCACTACTCTCTTCTGGTCCAAACTATCCAATCTAATAACATCTAACTTATCGTTGGTGGACTTTCAGTTTTCGAATGAAATTAGCATTAACAACATACGACATACAAGTAGTCGAAGCCGTTAAAAATTATTTATTAAATGACCGACAAATTATTGTTGTATTATTCTTTGATCAATTTTTCAGCCCGACGCTTTGCACGTTCGGATTTTCCGGGTCGGTGCCGAGTTGGTTTGGTGGCCGGTTTTGTGACTGTCATTGCCTCTCGATAAGCTAATTGCGACGGGACGAAAACTAACCGGTAGGTTACCGCAGCGTCCTCTCGGCACGCTGATAACGCTACCTCTAGACCCCTGATTTGAGTCTTCTGATTTTGGTTGAGCTGTCTTTCTTCAGCCCAATCCTTTTGCGCCGCCGTCATCTTTAGGTAGATGCGCTTCGCTCTACTCGGCTCCACCCATGTGGCCTTAGTTTGTTGCTCTTCTTTAGTCAGCTGTAGGATTTGTTGATGAAGCACAAAGTTGGCTTTCTGCAGTCGTGGTAGCTCTCGTTGTAGGATCTGGTCGGAGTTCATATGTGCAATAGAAGTGTGAAATCAACTCAAAACTAATAAATACTGGTTATTTTATTATAGATCTTTAGATCTACGAAACGGGTTTATGACTCGAATGATATACTTCTATTAAAATTACCAATTAACTAAACAAAGAAAAGACCTAACTAAAACATATATTTTTACTAAGCACCAGAAAATCATCACCGTGAGTTAACTCTCAGATGTTATTGATTCGACCTCCTTCACGTAACTCCACGAGCATATGGGTGCTCGTGATGATTGTTGGATGGTTCGTTTATTATCCTTGATCTTTTTGGCTAAATTTCGCGGGGAACCACCACGTTGATCGCTTCCGTTGGCACATTTAGATTGGGATCGTCTAAATTGAAGGACGTATTGTACGGAGGGGCATCCATTACTTGGAATCAGTCCATTTGCTATGTCTCGGTTGATTTCGTCCAAATGCTGTTGTGCCCTCCGGACTTGGCGGTTGGTTTACTTCTGGTGCTCTTCTAGGCGCGCGAGGAGGTACTCTGCTTGCCCTCTAATTTCCCGCGTCGGGTTCCGGCCGGGTTCGCGCTTTATTGCGATGAAGGGAAGATCCGTGTTGTCTGTGCTTGTCCGACCTTCCGTCCGGGACTCTCTTACCGGCGAGATCGAGAATCCCGCATCCCACATTGCCTGCCGACACCGAGCAGCCGAGTGTGCAAGGAATCGCAGCGTGATCCGGGACGCGTCGATCCATGAATTGGCTAAATGAATAACGTAGATATTATTTTTATATGTCCGTTTTAAACCCAAATAATTGGTAGATTGAATTATTTCAGGTACGTTTTCCGGTTATCTGGTTGGAGTTCATCTCGATGACTTATGGGGATTGATTAACCACGTTTTCGGGTTACAGGAAAAAATAGCGGTGTAGTCTATTTATATAGTGTATGGTCATACTATTAGGTCATCTACTGTGAGTACACCTATCACGGTCTGCGCGTCAAGACGCTCTAGCATTGTCGTTGCGGTACTTTGCAGCGGATATGTTGACGTTGTTGACGGTACTTAAATGATCTTTTCCGATCTTGTAGCGATTTCCAGCTCTCACACACCATTAGTTATTCAATTAGGAGTAAATATTTGAGCTTTAGAATACTTGTTTCCGACGGGAAATATTTACTCTTCACAAAAGAAAAATCCTTGAACAATTACGGAAATAAATAAAGTTGTCAGAAAATTACCAACCAAGCCATTATTTACTCATGTATGATCCAAGCGTAGGGATCAAAGATTACTATATTAATTTAGCGTATTTTCAAAGACCATTCATGATAAAATGTAGGAAAGAACATTTAAAGAACTTTGAAAATACCGTCTAATTATTATTTAAATGTACTCTATTAACAATTCCAAAGTTAACACCGGTATGATTTAAAATTATAATATTCCATACAAAATATCATTACTATAAAGGTTTAACATCAAAAAACAAAACTGGAAACTATGTAGTAAATTTAACTTGTTTTATGTTCTAGTCTGCAGCTCGAATACTAATGGTCTATGAAAGCTGAATTTCGCATTTCCTCCTATAAACGGATCTAATTGACGTCGGGTCGTGGGCTACATTTGAAAATCCTAAATAGGTTTCATTTTCTCACTAGTTGGGCCTATAAATGGTATTTTATTTCACTTGGACAATCATTTGAGGTTCATAGCACAACTTTAGCGGCATAAGTTATATTCGTTAAAAAAATATTAAATTCAGCAGAATTCTATGTAAGTGTCATCTTCGGGATCCGTGCTGAGTCATCGGTGGGAATTTCTTGGGCCAGTTCTCGGAGAAACAATTAAATCTTATAGTCAATAATTCATAGTATTTACCTTCTCGAGTCCTCTCTCGGGCTTCCATGGAGATTGGTTCAGTTTCGGTTCCTCATGATCCCTTGTTTGAAGAGTTTTGATAGCGCGAATTAGATGCCATTAGTATGATAAAAATGAATGCCCTATGCATATCAGTCACTTATATCAGAGTGAGTATGTATGTCTAGATAGACAGAAGTGACATAACACATCGCATGTTTTGTCGGTACACCTACTACGGTCAACGATTGTGTGCCGATATGTCACTACTTCTGAATATGTGAGTGAAGTTTTAACTACAATCTATCTCTAATCGATCGGAATCCAGACAGGTTTCGGGTCGACGTGGTATGTATATCCCGTTTGGTTGCACACTCTCCCTGTCAAATGTCACCAGTAGGTGCGGATTCACAAGTGCTGATATATTGACCGATATTAATCTATTAGCCACTCTTTCGACCAATATCTAGAAAATGTCAGCTGGACGGCTCTTCGGACTGATCATTTATTGGATTTGGTCATTATCATTTTGTTACTTAGTGATTGGCCTGCGACGTTACTTTGGGTATTTCATGGATCGTTATTAGCATTATCGACGGCCATAGTTTAAGTTGCTTCGTTCCTCGAGTCATTGGGTAAATGTCTAATTCACCTTTTGTTCGTTATTATTGACTTTTAGGTTTCACACCTTTCAGATCGGATATACTATGCTCGTGCCTATCGTTTGGGTGACCTTAATGACGAAAACTTCAACTGATTAATATGAATATTTTACTACGTCGGAACATTTGATGAAACATAGCTCTAGAAGATGTTCACGGGAGATTCATTCTATTTATTCAGTTACTTTTGTTTATTATTGGATGTTTATTTGTGATCTTAGTAAATGCCATTTTCTTTCTAATTTATGTATATTCGTAAACTCAAATTAGTGCTTAGGCGTTCATATTGCTGTGTCATATACCATTTTGCTCGAACTGTCTAATGCTGGTCTTAGTCCCTAATGCACCTTGTATTTAATGCTCTCGTTCCCTCCTTTTACTTTTACTAATATATCCGACTCGTTGCGATCTATATTCATTTGGAACATTTTATTCTCCTTATCTATTTGTCAGGGATTTTCGGAGTAATTTTGTAAGTAGTTGATTCTTAGTCGGGAAATTTTATATTTTATATTATAATACGTATTTGCAAACCCTTTAAGATTCCTCTGACTCCCTCAATATATATTGACTTAGTTATTAAGCTTGTTTATCTTTAATAATTTGAGGTTTGCTTTCATTATCTCGTTAATGCACGTACTAAATCTCATAGTTACCTATGGCTGGCTTGTCGATTTACTAGTTCATCGCAAGGACTTCAATCGCTGCGACGCTGGAATTTGCAGTAAAAGTTTGCATGATTATTTAGGGCCAGGGTTGGGATTTTACTTTGATTTCCCAGGTTTAATTATTTTACTAGTAATTCCAGGATTTTCCTGATAATTTACCGTTATAGTCTGGAATTATACTACCTCTTTTTATGACAACTATTAGAAAATTACGATTGGCTTGAGTTAATGTTAATAAACAAAAATTTTATTTTGATTTTCTAAAATTCCAAATTACTGACTTAACAACGATTTCGTAACGTTGATTTTCCAGTCACCTTCCCTTGGTTGATCCTACGTTGATCTGTGTCGATATTAAGAGTTACGAGTGCCCACTAGACTACTCGGTGTTAAGATTTTGAGCCGTTTGTCGATATAATTTTAGGTCGAATTTATGGGAAATGAGTGATGATGAAATAGCCAAAAGACTATTCCCTCTTCAACCCATTTCCCCTATACGGAATGATGATTTTACGTTTCAGCTACTGCGTTCTCACGCCGTAGCCTTCACGGGCACGAATCATTGGCGGACTTACACCGCACTTACACGATTCGATAGAAGTATGTAAAGTTTAATAACTTATAGTGTTGTTTCGGCTGTGGGCCGGAAAAATTTCGACAAAAAGATCATTTCATTATCTAATAACATTTATTGAAGCATAATAGACCATAATTGGTATAGCATATTTCATCACAATAACATAGTAATGCTTTCCCCACGCCGACGCCCAAGCAGAGCTCCTACGAGGTTGCAAGGACGCAACGTGGAGAAAGTTTTCGAGCATTCCTCCACTCACATTTATAATTTGATCTTCCACTGGTTAAGACTGGTAAAACTGATTCTAGTACTTTAAAACTGAGTAGTTGATTAAAACTATGTGAAAATGAATCGGTATATATACCTATTCTACGACCCTAACCTTGCGTGTTAAATTTGATTTATTAAAACAAAATTTGACCTTGTGATTTTCTAGTATATTCTAATCTTAATTTTATTATTTTTGTAATTTAATTTGACAATTTTGTTTTTAATTTTTTAATTGAATTTTTTCTAATTCGAATTATTTGATTTTTGTTCCATTTTTATGGATTTTTTCATTTTTTAGTAAATTGTCAAATTTCGGTCAAATTTTCGTGTTCTCATGTTATTTTTATGTTTAATTCGCGTGGATCTTGTTGCACTTTGTTATTATTTTATTTTACTTTTGTGTTTCTTGATTTTATATTTAATTGTTTTCTTTCTCATATTTTAGCATGGTTAGTTGATGTTTGATGGGTCCGATTTTAAATCTGCATGTTTTATTTGCGTGTGTATTACCAATTCATTTAAACGATTCTCAAGGCCGTTTATGTTCTGGCCCAACACTTCTCTGAATTTGAAAGAAAGATTGATGCAAGAGTTGGAGCTTTATATATATATATATATATATATATATATAATTCTTTGTATTTTTCTTTATTATTATTGTGGGGTTTGTGGTGCTTAACCTTGGCCCCATACACATAACTTTTCTTGCCACCAATAATTACCCGTTGCTAAGCAACGTTGGTAATGTAACCACTGGTTATGAGATCGTCAAAGGTGAGCGCTACGAAAGAGCTGCTAAGGCCCGATCTCATAGTGGGTTCAACGCACTACCGATAGGAGGTCTATGTGCGATTTTCCTACTTTCGGTCCCTTTCATATTAACGCGTTTCAAAAATCACTCCTTGTCCGAACCCTAGTTACTAGTTCTAATTAAACATTTCTCTTTCCAAATTGACAATTTAGTGGAACGATAAGGGATAGAGAGACAAAGAGATAACACAAATACATTTATTTAATCATACATCGAATAATTCAACTTGATGTAGAAGTTGGTAGTACGCGACGCCTGGCGCGTTACGCCTTGCCCGGACGTCGTGGTAAAGGTTTCACCGCTGGCTTAGTGATGTCATTGGCTTCTCTGTATGCCAACTGAGCTGGCGCAAATACGAGTGGATACGTCACGGCATTATTCTCTTGGCAAGCCGAAAACGCTACTTCTAAACTGCAAATCTGCGTCTTCTGTGACTGGCAGAGCTGTCTTTCCTCTGTCCATCCACGCTATGTAATATTCAATTTCTTATACAGCGCCTTCATCCTCGCGGGTTCTACTCACGTCGCTTTGATTTTTTATCTCCCTGGATAGTTGCAGTAATTGGCCATGTAATTCGTCATTCTCTCGCCGCGAGCGTGCTACTTCTTTGCTCAGGGTATTCAGTGGATCCATATCTGCAAAATAATTTATTAGTAATTAATGTAACTTTGTTTGTGGATATTTTCTTTCTTTCATTTTGCTAAATCTAATATTAACCTATTTGCGGAAAGCTTACTAAATACCTACTCTACTACGCCGTGATCATTATTTTACTATTAGGTTGCTATTATTTATCCATCTTGAACTTCAAGGATAGTTAAGTAAATAATAAAGAAAACAACGAAAATATATCCAAGGTTTATTGATTAATACATTATCAACGCCTGATCGAACTGGTGTAGTGATTGTTTTGATATTTTCTCGGCCTTTCTCGGGCGTACGGATGATCCCGTCGTATATTGGTATCACGGTCTTCGCCTCGCATTTCTCTAGAAAGAATTCTCCTCGGAACTACCACATTTATCGAGGTGGATAGTTCCTCCAACACTGGGTCATTGAGCTCGTAGTATATGCCATATGACTGGGCATACCCGTCGGTTCTTGGAATTTTGCCGGCAGTGATATCGGCGTTCACCCTGGTCAAATGATATCTGGCCATCTCTACCTGGCGATCCGTCTGGTTCTGCCGCTCCTCGAGACGAGCTAATATAAATTCGGCACGACTCCGGCTCTCACCGGCGGGATTCCGGTCCAGTTCTCTTTTGATCGCCACACGTGGCAGGTCCACATCATCGTAGGCATTCGAACGAATTCCTCTGAATTCCCGCACAGGCGAGATCGAAAAACCGGCATCCCACATTGCTTGTCTGCATCTCGCGACAGAGTGAGCAGGGAGGCGTACAGTGATTCGCGAACCATCGATCCACGACCCATTTAAGATATAAATTTGATAATGTGACTGATGGTTGTGAAAAACAGTTTACCGGCGTCGCGTTATTCATGCAGTTTTTATTAAGTGAATTAGTCTGACACTGCACTTATGGTCTTTTAGTTTATGAGCTTATACACAGGTAAACGACAACTTAGGTGTATCGAAAATAAGCGTGCCTATAAAGTCTGTCGAGCTTCCATTGTACGGTAATATTGGGTCACATGAGCTTAAACTTTGATTAACTCTTGAAGTACGTGTGAATATCTTGTGCGTTTGTGTTTTAGTTTCAGTGACGAAGGTCCTGCGGTACGTCGAAAAAATCATGGCTACCTAAGTTTCATTTCCTTCACTTGCAAGTAGTTATCACCGGGTATCTGATGCTCGGGTAGACATATCGAGGCATTGTTGTCACGCATTCTCCAGTTTTCCTTGTAGGCATAGGTAAATAATTTCAAGGAGTAAATAAGAACAAAATTTCATAATAAATTTTTAAATTCATTTATTGAGCATCATAAACACTGGAGGACCTCTCCGGTAGATAGGTGGCAGGGGTCTGATTTGCCTCCGTTTTTCAGGTTGTGATCAATGTAATACCATTATTAGGTAGTAGCTAACTAATGTTCTTGTGATTATCAGTTGGATTCAGATTGGTAGGCTTCTCATACAGTAAACTTAATTAAATCAGATGAGTATTAATATAGTAATAAAATTTACCCTCTGAGTGATGGTTCCTTTTCTCCGATTGTCCTTTGCTCGGTCCTACCTCTGGTCAGCTGATGGAATGGTACTTCTCTCCGGATCGCTTATAGTAATTCAGTACCTTCGACGCTTGCATGAGTTAAGTTGTTCAAATGGAATGGATTGCAACTATACGGCTTACTGTTTATATGGAGTTATCGATTGACACACTGTTAGCTACAAATTTCTAGCTGCGGTAACGTGGCAAAATTGATTTATAGATTGACGTGGTGAATAAAAAGAAACATTAAATTTCTATTGTGCCGAAATCAATATAAATTTCTCTTTCCCTGCGAATCGAATCGCGGGATTATTTCCTTCTTATTATTATTGAAAAATAATTCTCGGTCTATGTCGATCAGCCTTTCTTCCTAATTAGTCGGTGTGTCGTGAGTTCTCGACGTTTTAAACTATCGCCTGATTCATGTGGACATTTATTAATCTATACCGTGGATTAGTTATTTGTTTAATTGATTTCTTTACAATTCCTGATTCAGAATATTTCAGTAAGCATTTTTGTTTCGTTATTGCCTTTTAACCTTTTACCTTTGCAGTTGATATTTTCTCGTGTTGAACAATGAAGTATGCGTATTGCAAGAGATTCGGAGTAATTCTTATTTGAGATAACTTGGCTACTGGTCATACCTAGTTGCAACCGTTCTCCTACCACTGGAACATGACAATTTACTATGGAGAGATATATCGTATTCAGTTTGATTACACATTACTGTTTTATTTATTACTAATGGAATGTTCGGATTACTTTAGGTGTGTCGCTTTTATTCATTTTATTTGCTTTATATTGTCAATTTATTAGCTTGATTAATTGAATGATATGGGGTTAATTGTTCACAAATGTTAATGCTTTTTATTTGGTTTGGATTATCGGGTTGCGATCGTTATTTCGCCGTCATTATTTAGATTATTTAGAGCCGATCATTTGATTGCTTTTATGGGTTTACACTTTGGTTAGGTAGTTCTACGGAGGGTACGGTTAGTTCTAGTTCTCATCTGTATTCTAGAATTATTTACATTCATTATTAGAACAAGTTTATTACTTTTAATACATTTAAGTGTTTGTTATTTATTTATATTTCTTATGTCGGTCCTTATAACTTGCCCGTTAAGCTGTATGATACTTTAACTTGTTACCCCCATTTATCTATCTAATTAGCTATCTATCCTTGGCGTTTTGCCTACTCTTCAGAAAGTTATTAAGGTTGAAACTATATACACTGTTAATTTTAATGAGGCACATTTTAACTTTTGTTTAACGTAACAACAATTTACGGCACTTTCCACACTCCCATCCCTTATTTGACCTTAGGGTTTCTTATGTTGGGCCAGAACACAAATAGCCTTGAGAATTGTTTAAATGCATCAGTAAAACAGCACGAAAATCCAGCACCAAGATAACTTAAAATATAACATACAACCTCAACTAAACACTCTAAAATTTGAGAGAATATAAATAAATATAAAATCAAAAACATAAAAGTAAAATAAAATAAAAACAAAATGCATCAAGAACCGCACAAAATTTACATAAAAATAACATAATAACAAGAAAATTTGACCGTAAAATGATCATTTATATAAAAGTAAAAATTAATGAATTAAATGAATAAAAATAAAATATTTTTGATTGAATAAATCTATTTAAAAATTTAGTAAATAAATTGCCAATTTAAATTATGAAAATAATAAAATTTTAATTTAGATAACACAAATAATTTCAAGGTCAAATTTGTTTAATCGCAATAAAAATACCACGCAAGGTTAAGGTCAAATTATAGGTATATATACTGATATGTTTTGACAGATTTTAATCTTAATTTTCAGTATTGATTTTCAGTCTTACTTTGAGACTCAATTTGAACAGTTTTAGTTTTGGTTAGTGTGCGTTGCAGCTAACTTTAAACGCATGGATGACTATGAATGTATTGATATTGATAAGATGACGCTGCAAATTAAAATGTTTATCTATGAATAATGAATTATGAAGATATGTAAATGCTTTATGAATTTATTATGAAGATATATGAAGGAATGCTTTATGAACTTATTGACCAATTGATTAGAGACCTTGTGATGAAACGATGAACAATGTTTATACAAGTGAATCTTCCGATTACTTTGTGAGATGTGTCATGCCAAATATATAATTCATTGCATCGAAGCTTCTACCCAATTGATCTGGTAAAATTTAGTTGTTTATTTTCCGGCCCACAGCCAAAACATATTGCAAGACAGTAAAATAAAACACCCTATCGACTGTGTAAGTGCGGTTCATCCGCCAATAGTCGTGCCCGTGAAGGTTCCGGCGTGCGTGACGCAGAAACCCAAACGTCAAATCATTGAACCAAATAGCGAAAGAGGGTAGCTCGAGAATGGGTCTTTTGGTTCAACTTTCTTGCACTCAATTTCGATAAAATCGACATAAAAATTTAAACAACAATCGGCTCAAAATCACTAACACCGAGTAGTCCAGTGGGGACTCATTAAACGTAATATGAACATAAATAGATCATAAGGACAAAGAGAGGGAAAGGGTAGCGGGGAAAATTGTGAAATCATTGCAACAGTTAAAATGAATAGCCATCGGAAAAATAATAATCCGAACGACTAAAATCATGAAAAAGAATATTCTGAATAATATCTAAGAATTAAATGAATTAATTTGAGTTGAGACGGAAAATATGGGTGGAATGCTGCGCAAATTTTCGAAAATAATTAAAATATCATAAAACTGAAAAATAAGGGCGGAACGCTGTTCAAATTTTTCGAATTAATTAAAATACTTATCAAAAATAGTAAAGTAAAAGTGGAATGTTGTTCAATTGTTAGTATAATATTCTTATAAAACTGTAAAATAAGGGCGGAACGCTGCTCAAATTTTCAGAATCAATGAAAATATTTTGTCGAAGACTGTAGAATGAGAATGACGGTTAAATTTCTATATAAGTAAAATAATTTTATAAAACTGAGGGATAAGGGCAGATTCCTACTAAAAATTTAATAATAATAATCATAATAATAAGGGTAATGGTGATTGTGATAATAATAATAATTGTGATAATAATCATAATAATAATAATAATAATAATAATAATAATAATAATAATAATAATAATAACAATAATAATAATAATAATAATAATAATAATAATAATAATAATAATAATAATAATAATAGTAATAATAATATTAAATATAATAATAATGGTAGTAATAAGAATAATAATAAATGTAATAGTGGTAACAATTAATGAAGGTAATACATATAATAGTAACAATGGTAATGCTAGTAATAATAATAGGGAAAATTGTAGTTATAATAGGGATAAGGCTAAGAGAGATACTGTGTGGATATTTAACATAACGAAGGGCTTACAGGCCATAAGAAAATTATCAACACGGACAACGATAAAAAGGCTAAGCGAATGGACATAAAGATAAATGATATGACAGTATAGGTTAACATTTGAAGGAGATAAGAGAATAATGGGACTTATAAATCGAAAGCGAGCATAGGCCTTCTATCGGCAGCTCGCTGGACCCATGGATCGTTCGGTCAATTATTGCATTAGCAATAACGCTCAATTTTTGCGGACGATACACCCGCTCGAACACAGTTCCAACGTTGCTTAGCAACGTGTGCCGAGTGGTTAGCTAAAGATATTTATATGGGGTTGTCTGGGTAACAACCATATAGTTTCAAAATATCAACACAAAGAAACACACCACTTGTGTTGATGTTAGAATATTACGAGTGCCCACTGGACTACTCGGTGTTTTGATTTTAGGCCGTTGTGATATGAATTTAGGTCGATTTTTAGGAAAACTGGTGACTAGGGAGCAGCTAAAAGACTACTCCCTCATCTCCCGAATTCCCTTATTACTGATAATATTGACGTTTGGGTTCCTTTTATTCATATGGTAGTCTACATAATTTGGCACATCATCCTTGGCATACAATTGGCATTATTGACATACATAATAACGCTTCCCCAAGCAGACGCCCAAGCAGACGCCCAAGCAGAGCTCACTTGAGATTGCTTGTGCGCTGCGCAAAGTTCTTTCGAAAATCGTCCACTTACAAAGTAAAATCGAGCTTTTTGGTTCAAAAACTGATTTCTCGAGTTAAGTCAAAAACAAGGTTTTCACGAGTGAAAGATAGTTTTGTTTTTCAAACTAAAGTTTTGACGAGTCAAAATATGCTCAAGATTATGTGAAAATGAATCGGTATATATACGTATTGTGTGACCCTAACCTTGCTTGTAAATTTTAATGTAGTAAAAAAAAATTTTGACCTTGAGCTTATCTGTATAATTTAACTCTAATTTTATTATATTTATGACTTAATTTGACAATTTATTTCATTAATTTTTAATTGAATATTTCCAATTAAAATTAATTGATTTCTCTTCTATTTTTCATGAACTCTTGTTCTTTTAATTAAATTTTCAATTTTCGGTCAAATTCTTGTGTTTTCATGTTATTTCTGTGTTTATTTCGTGCGGATCTTGATGCATCTTGTTATTATTTTAATTTATTTTTATGTGTTCGATTGTTGGGCCAGTACAAGGTTTTGTTTAAATGGATTGGAAATAGCACGCAAACACAACATGCAAAATTTAAAATCGGACAGATAAATATCAAATAACCACCTAAAAATGCAAGAAAACGCATAATTAAAAATATAAAATGGAAAAACGCAAAAGTAAATTAAAATATTAACAAATGCACCAAGATCTGCACGAATTGACATAGAAATAGCATAATAACAAAAGATTTGACCAAAAATTGACAATTTACGGAAAAAGAAAAGAGTTCGTGAATAATTTGAATAAAAACAAAATAATTTTAGTCAGAAATGATTAAAATTAAAAGTTAATGAATAAATTGTCAAATAAATCGAGAAAATAATAAAAATTAAAAATAAATTAGATAAGTAACATCAAGATCAAATTTTGTTTTATCGCATGAAATTTAACACGCAAGGTTGGGGTCACAGAACAGGTATATATACCAATCCATTTTAACAGAATTTTTAATGCTTTTTCACTCAATGAACAAATTACTCTTTACCAGAAGTTTATAATTGACAGAAACAACTCTCGGCAGTTATTTCCACATCACAAATCGCAAGTAACTTACAAGTAAGCTCTACTTGCTCTTGTATGTGGGAATCCTTTGTCGCATGTTTTTGAATGCCTGAATTGAGCTAATGGACAAACTATGATCTAATTGTATTAAAAAATATATGTATTCAGAAAATGAATTTGATTAATATGTCGAAATTTTTCTGGCCCACAGCCACACAACATGCAAGTCAGTAAACTGAAACCTAACTAGTCACACTGTGTAAGTGCGGTTTCTCCGCCTATAGTGTGTGCCCATGAGAGTTCCATCGTGCGTAACGACGGCCTCGAACGTAAATATTCTATTCGTTATAGGGGCGGTGGGAAGATCGAGAACTAGTCTTTTGGTTGGCTCTTTTACACTCACCTCCCATAAATTCGACCTAAATTCAATTCTATACACCGGCTAAAATGATAACACCGAGTAGTCCAGTGGGCACTCGTAAACTCTAATATAAACACAATTTCCTTAAGATCAAGTTGGAGGGTACGGGAGGCAGAAACTCGAAATCGACGCGATGAAAAGAATTAAATGTATTAAAATTGATGAAAATAATTAAACGTGTTAGAATTGATAAGAATAAATAATTAAATGGATTGAAATTAATGAGAATAATTAAAGGTATTAAAATTAATGAAAGTGTTCAAGCGCATTAAACGGACGAAAACAATTAATTAAAACTATAGAAAAAGGATTAAAGGAATTAAGCTGAGGAAACTAATTATTTGTATTAAAACTGTGAAAAATATTTAAAATATTGAATCAATGAATAAGTCGTGCTGAAACGGTAGAGTAATTATAACCCTGCAGGGAACAATGAAAGATGTTAAGCTGACGAAATAACTAACAGTACAAAAATTGTTGAGAATAATTAAAAAGGTAAAAAATTGACGAAAGTAATCTTTACTTATTAAAGTTAACCAGAGAATTGCAAATGATTAGATGTACCGATAATAGTTTAGTATAATGCATAATAGTTGTAAATTACTAAAATAATAGGAATAACCATAAATCATTTAAAGTGATGTGAACCATTAGAACTTATTAGAAGTAACTGCATGACAAAATTTACCTGAGATTGACAAAAATAACTATAACTGAGTATAAATAAGGAAAATAACTAAAAAATGCAACGTGATTATAATCTGCTGAACATAAAGAGGAGAGAGCGACGGTAAAGAGAAAAATGTTAAAAACTGGTGAAGGAATTTAATATGTATTTGTCTATTTAGGTAAATGAATGTCCCGAGAACGCAAACTAGATATCTAGAGAAACCTACAAGGAACCATCTGTGGCTATTAACTGCCTATAACTAAAATCAATAGATCAATATAATAGTCGATTTTAATAAAAACGAAACCAAGTCACCGAGATAAATTAGAAAATACATTAACTTATTACTAACGGAGCAGAAATAGCGCTCATCTGTGAAAACAATCAGGTATTAATATAGAACACGGGGAAAAATCAGAACACGAAATTCCATTTAACTCGAATAAATAATCACAAAAAGTAGTTAACTGTTCATTCCACCCAAATCGAATATGCATGAGAACATTCACGAGTGATCCATAAGAGAAGGAACCATCGCAGCAACTGTTGTTGACCGAAACACCATTGAGGGTTTGACGAACTCGGAAAGAGACCGGCAATACATCCACGCAGGTATGCAATGAATAGCGAGAATAAGCCCGCATAGAGTTAGTTGAAATCCACGCATGTAGAGACGAATGGGCATCCGGTACTGATAACCACTGAGATGAATTATTGAGATTAAATAGGCGATACCCAAGTCTTCTGAAATGTAACCGAGTAAGGAGAAATAAAAATCACCGGATTAATATAGTAAATTTCTGAATGTCGCTCAGCTGAGAAATAATATTAGATAATGAAATAAGCTGCAACTAATTTACCCACCCGGAATACTGATTATAAGAAAACACTAACCAACTGTTAGTGTTCCGTGAATTAGTATCACTCAGTTGTTAACTTCGCTAGCCAACCGAAGAATGTGATGAGATCAAAACACTAAATAAATGTTATTCATAAACATTCTTTTTGGAACTCCCTGAAAATATTAAATTATTTCTCACACTAATTAATTTTTCCGTTGAGAATAATTACAATAAATTCACTAGTCAAGCGGCATATCAATCAAGGGTTCTAATATAAATACCGAAGGTCAACTAGCAATCAACATCTTACATTATGTTAAACCAACGACAAATACCCGTTTCAAACAAGCAGAATACACAGGAACGAATAAGTGATGGACGACAAGACCGAGTATCTACACATAACACGGGTCGACGGGATGAATCGCGACCAGGTACTATTTCATTTCGAGAGTTTAGATTTTTCCGTGTAATAATTGACCGTAAATTAACATCACCCAACTAACTATTAGCTTTAAGTCCATGTTAGGTTATTCATAAGTAACATATAGACTCAACAATAGCGAATCTTCCTTTTAAACGATAATTATGATGGTTATTTTAAATTGCAGAAATATGCATGGAGGATGGAGTGATGACTCCCGCGTAACGCTCCGGATGTCAAATGCTTCTGCCGCTCGTTATAGGCAAGCGCTATGGGACCAAGGGTACGCTTTGGCGACATATGGTGGATCAAATTGGCCTCGACGGCCCAATGATAGAGGAGATGAGATCGAACTGCGGAGTATCGCCATTAAGCGTGAGCCCAGTAGAAATCCAGCACGAGAAGCCCGCCAGAGAGCTGAATATGTCGCGACAAAAATGGAGGAAATGGAGCAGAAGTACCACCTGAAGGCGATGATGGCCAGGCAGAGATTGGCGCAGGTAAACCGAGACATTGCTAGTGGAATCATCCCCAGCACCGAAGAATCTCCACCTGATTATGGGGTCTCATTCGAGCTTGACGACCCAAGACTCTTGCAAATGACTGCTCCAACAACACTGATTCTGCCTGAAAGATTGATTCAGCCGGCGATGCGCGACACACTTGGACCAAGGCAACAAGTCGAGCATGCGTATGCCCGCCGACACCCACGATGGACGTTTTCTAGTCGTAATCGTCGTGAGACGGATTCCAAAGACAAGAATAAATCATGGATTTGAATAAATTGATGTCTTGAAATAAATGTTGTTAAATCAACTTGATTATTTGCATTTTCTTTTGAACTCTACACGAAATGATTTACAAATTGAAATCCAAATAAAATAAAATTATGTTTTTGTCAAGTTGTTTCTTTATAACGATTAATATGAACGAGTAAAATGAGCAAGAAATATTTAAGGGACCTGAAAGATAAGACGGACATAGGCCTTCTAGCGGCAGTCCTCTGAACCCGACATAGGTCTAAACCTTAGCAGTTCTGACATCGGAACTCACCTTTGGAGGTCCCGTGACCAATGGTTACAGTTCCAACGTTGCCTAGCAACGGGTAACCATTGGCGGGCGTTGAAATATTTTGTATGTAATGGGGTCAAGGCCATCAACCCTATTAACCCCACACGATTCTATATTTTAATTATTTCTTTCGCATATTTTAAAATGGTTATTTGATGTTTTATGGGTCTGATTTTAAATCTGTGTGTTATGTTTGTGTACTATTACTGATTCACTTAAACAAAACCTTGTTCTGGCCCAACATTATTAATATTAGTATTATTCTTTGGAAATATATTTTATGCTCCTAAAAATTTTTATTGATAATCATAGAAGTATGTTAGTTATATGAAATATTTTAAATTATCTTAATAAAAATTTTGTGAATCATGGTAAAATTTAAATATTTTAGATTATTAACTTATATAAAGATTTACCTTTAAAGTGTTATGAAAATGAATAATTACAGCATTTTGTTTTAATACAACAATTTAATTCTAAAAATAAATTATTATATTTAAATAATTTTATCACAATTTAATTTTTTTACTGAAGTCTTTTGTTTTATAAAAAAAACTTTTGTAGTATTAAATGAGTATATTTTTCCAGAGTTATTTTTGAATTTTAAATGGCATGTGACAGATATAATTCATATAAAACTAATGTATCATTTATTCCGAATTCCTATGAAGGGATACCTTTGAATCTTTTGATTAATGTCATCGTTTATTTAGTAAGAATAAATAATTACAATTTAATTGATTAATTTGGGAAAAATATCTTTTTGAAAATTCAATTTTTTTCTCAGATTCTGATTGGTGTTTTTTTAATTTTGCGTAAACGAGCTTGGAATTATGGAGATATTGCCTGGTTCACAAAACCTATAAACATGTCAGTTTTATGGATTTGCTTTTTACAAATATTTTCTGTTGCCCGTTATAGAATGTCTCTGGCTTTGAAAAATAGGCTCAGTGTTACCTCATCGGACAAAACTGAAGAACATGAAGAAAGGGAGAAATTAATGGAAAATTCTAAGAACAGATTTATCGATGCATGGCTTAATTTTGTGTTAATTCTATAATTATTAAATTATTCCTTTTTTATTTTAGAGGTTTTGGAAAGCGTTACCGTTGTTTATTAAAATCAGGTAATTCATCATCATCATCAACAATAATAAAAATAATAATAATAATAATACCAAACCACATTTATCATGCTAAAGTTTTGACTAGAATTTTGCACAATATTTAGGATTAAATTACTTTATTTGTAAGAGATTATTATTTTTTGATTGCGCAAGTAGGTAAATATCTAAAAGGTTCGATTATTAGAAGGCACCATAAATTACATCATATTACCGAGCACATTTAGTTACCAGTATTTTATTACCGTGCAGTGAAACAGAATGCTTTTGATATTAACCAATAAAATTGGTGCGTCGCAAATTCCCCAAGAGTGGCAGTGAGTTGTTAGGAAAATAAATTATATAAATTCTTTTATAACTATCATTTTTCATTTAACTTTTCGATGTGATTCTTCTTATTGAAAGAATTCTCAAACATCAATTATGAGTTTTAAAAGCTTGTTAAAGCTGCATTCAATGGGAATTATCAAAATGGTAATGATTATATTATTATTATTATTATTATTATTATTATTATTATTATTATTATTATTATTATTATTATTATTATTATTATTATTATTATAATCATTACAAACACTTGAATTATTTAGTGACCAGGATTTGGAGAAAAGATGCGGATGTGACGCAGTAATTTATTGCAAATTTCAACGAATGCTTTTGCTAATTTCAACAGTTATGGTGGTCGCTGGGCTCATAATTATCGTGCCTTTGAATTTAAGTGGCCATTCTTTATGTAAGTTTATTTTCATTTATATATATATAATTACAAACTTTCCTCTTGGTAGGATTGTCATACAAACCAATTTGAACAATCCATTTTTAGTGTGATTAATTCATAAATTGATAAAATTGTCAGGGATTTTGTTTGAAAAAAAGAATGTTGTTAGTCTGATTTTGGTCAGAAATATTTTAGTTACTATTATTATTATTATTATTATTAAAACGGTGATTCCTTGGTAGCAGCATAAATTAAGATATCAGATAAGTGAATATTAAAATAAAACCTTGTTGCAAAGTGAAAATCGAAACTTTTTTTCAATATAATTATTAATTTGCAGCAATGGCTTATTTTATTATTCACATATCTGATATTAGTATTATTAATAAATAATTAAATAAATTTGACAGCAATTTAATTAAAAGAAAACGCCAATAAAAAACTCTTCGAACGATATATTTCGAAAGTTTGACTGTCATCTTCAGGCACAAAAAAACCAACTAAAACTATTACGAATTAACTTATAATTTAAACAAATTATTTTTTATATTAATTAAATTTTTTAATAAATAAACACTTAAAAAATATTTAAATACTTTTAACTAATTTTTTAAAATTTTTTTTATATAAATATTATAATTTTTTATCTATATTATAAATTTAAAATAATAATGTAATATTTTATAAATTAAATTAAATTATTTTAATAATATAAAAATTTTCAAAAAAAATTTTAAAACAAAACACACACATGATTTGCCATACTCAAACTTTTTAAAAACATTCAATACATTCGTAGTTATAGCACTTTGTACATTAATCTTTGGATTCAATGACCTTATCAGCAATGCTTCACATATCACATATTATATAAGTATAAAAGGTGATTCCTTGGTAGCAGCATAAATTAAATTAATATATCAGATAAGTGAGTAACAAAATAAGCCTTTGTTGCGAAGTAATAATTATATTTTTGAAAAAAGTTGCGATTATTAAACAACCCTTTTCAATTTCTTTTGGATTATTTAATAATGGAAACTTTTTTCAACAATATAATTATTACTTCGCAGCTAAGGCTTGTCTTGTTATTCACTTATCTGATATATTAATTTATGCTGCTACCAAGGAATCATTGTTTTATACTTATATTATTATTATTATTATGAGTATTATTATTATTTAATATTTTCTACAAAATTTGAATATGAATCAGAATACCTTAAATAAATTAAAGTCGTCAATATTTATAATCACATGAATTTATTTTTAAATAACTATTAAATATGTTTATTTATTATATTAAAATTAACCTAGTATATTTTTGTATTCAGCCAAAGACACTTCGTCCTTCAAAACGCTAACAATTGCCAACATTGGTACAGGGTAAATTAATTATTTAAATTTTTTAAATTAATATCTTTTTTGTCCAAAAATTGATACTTTTTCAAAGTTTTTGATGAATTCCTCGCCTTTGGTAGAAAAACACCCGTATTTTCATGAGAACACTTTGTAAAATATTTTTTATGCCAAAGTTTTTATTAGAGATTGGAAGCATGTATGTCAAATTGTTTTCTTTTTATATTTTTGGATTATTTTTTTTCTGTCCACCCATAACTTTTGTATAATTTTAAAAAATTCTGTTTTTTAAAAAAGGTCTTAAATTCTGAAAATGTTCTAGACTTATAATCAAACAAACCAATCGATCCTTTAGTATGCCAGTCGACACAGAATTTTTTTTATTATTAATTTTTAGTCATTTGAATTCCATATGTTGGCAAGGGATTCACGGATATTATGTAAA
Source organism: Schmidtea mediterranea (assembly GCA_022537955.1). Lineage (NCBI taxonomy): Eukaryota > Metazoa > Platyhelminthes > Tricladida > Dugesiidae > Schmidtea > Schmidtea mediterranea. Next base: position 95,615,891 of record CM039681.1, read on the forward strand.
TCAAAATTTTGTCATGGAGTGTTGAGATAGCTCTATCTGTTGAATCCAATGTTGCTTATGGGGTCTTCAAGGTTAAAATTGTGATGCGTTGAATATTTCTTTCGGATGTTTTATTGAGTCAAAACCTTTAAATGGTCGAAAAGTTTAATTTTTTGGCCTAACTTATTTCAAAAATTACTGCTACGATGAAGAGTTCAATGAATAAAAGTACAATAAATTTTACAGTAGTACAAGGATTCAAGATCATAAACTGAAAAGTTTTAAAAAGTTTGTTTTTGTTTTATATTGTTGGGTTTATTTGGTTTTAAGTCGGTTTGGTCTCTGACTGCTCGTGTTCAAATTTTGGGAAAAAAACAGAACACAACAAAAAAATTTTTTATTCGAATATGCAATAATAAACACAATTGTCAATACAATATTTCTTTGTGAAATGGTTAAATCCACCATTTTTAGTACAGGCGTTAAATTTAAATTAGCTAATATTATTTTTTACTCTCTTTCAGACTTACCTTTCGACTATTTTCTTAATTTTGTACGCAATTTGAAACTCTATTTGTTCTTACTTCTCTACTAGATTTTCTACTCCTTAGTCAACTTTAACTCATCCTTTATATAATTGGTTTTGGTCAATTACTAAGTTTGAATCAAATAAATATTTTGTCTTTGGTTGCCATAATTTGGTAGACAACTTTCCACTACATTAATAACCCGGAAAACTAATTTCTTTTTATTGATTTTATGAGAGAACTGATTAAATTAACTTCTCGGGTTTCCCATATGGCCCAGACTTTCTACACGATTAATTAATTATTCATTAACTTTTAATTAATTTTTGAATCTTTTTTTGGGGACCCACATTGATTTTATATTAACTTATATTCGTGCTCAAATTCCTCATTTGCTATCCAATTTTAATTTTTTATCTATTTTAAATTAATTTTGTATTAATTTATTCGTTTTAAATGTTACCCTTTTTATTAATCCCAGCAATATGAGTGTTACGATTTTTTACTTTGAGGAACCTAGAAATACGGCGTAATTAATTCAGATTTAAGACTAATGAAGTGTTGCCAGCAAGAATTTACCTACTTAAAGTCAACTGAATAAAGCGGTATTGACTGGTGCCAATGGACTTTTTAAAAATTAAATAAACCATATTTGGTTTTAGGAAATTAATAAATCGAGTGTTGATAAAAGTAGGTTGAGTCCTATGTAAGGAACGGAAAACTTAGTCTAGGATGTTATTTCTGATTGAGGTGAAATTCCTTTTAAAAGAGCGACATCGAATATTATAAGTCATAGGCACTGCATAAAGTGACCAAAAGTTTTATAGAAAACAGCTGATAAATTCCCAACTGTTTTGCATTAAAAAGTTTGAGGCGGCTTCGCTTCGGGTTAAACTATTTGGTAACAGTTTGATGTGTTGATTTGAGCGAAATTGTAATTATTCTTAAATGAAAGATATGTTACTGTATTGACAATAAATTTTATGGGACTTGTTATTTTAAATAAAAAGAACAGGAAGAATTAAGAACATAATTTATTCCTCAACCAAATGAAGGATTATTACAAGAGTTCACTAATTATTTGTGTCGTCATGTATTTCAGAAGTTATCAAACCTGTTCAACCTTAATACGTACCAAGGTTTTTTTCAACAACTATGATGCAGAAAACAGATTACGCAAGCATGACAGATGAAAGACATTTCCACGTGTCATTTTGTGACTTGATAATTTTAAAGAAAAACTACAAATGTAGCCAAAGAATTAATTGATTTTAATTAAACAAAATATGAATTTCATGTAGACCTTAATTTTTTGATAATATTACGAAATTAGTTAATTAAAACAAATAAAGCAATTATACGTTTTCTGAGTGTTTTACACTGAGCCTCAAATATCCCTTACCTGAAAACTGTTTATTTAAACTTTATTAATTATATTTCTTTTCACTTTCTAAAATTTAATAAAAATATATTTATAGCTGTTGGTACTTAATTTAAAATATAATTTTTATTTTAAGTTCAAAAGTGCTCTCGGTTCATTTGATTGTTGCTTTTCTTTTGATGATTTTCGTCTTTTTCATTTCAAATAAATTTTTGAAATATGTTGATGATCATGGCAAAGAGAAAGTAAGAAATGATTTATTACATTTTAAATAACATTTTTTTAATTGCATACTAAGGTGGCACTATCTAGCGAATGAAAATGAATAGATTTTTTTTCAAAATTTAGTATCAATTGTAGCTATTTAGATAAATGACTATGTAAGCCAATTTCCGCAATATTTATTCATAAAATGAAATGAAATATTTTGACCTAAAATAGGTACTGATCACTCATAATCAAAATTTAACAACACTTTCGCCTCTGTTTCTTCTTCTTTGATTGATCTTTTCTTTTATTCAACTGTTTTCAAAACATACATTTATTTAAATAAAGTTTTCAAATTTAATTCACAAAAATTAAAAATTGAATAAAAATTTAAAATTAGACAATATTTGAAAATCCAATTTGCATTTTATAAAATTTTAGATGTAAGATGTAATATTGTTTTACTAAATTTGGATTTTTGACATTTTTTCTGACTTGGGCTTGTTTAGATAAACATTAAAATCTTTTTTTGTAGATATCGGAATTATTGGTTTAAATGATGTTTATATAATTTATTTCACTATCGACAAAAAAAAGATTGTAAAGTTTAATTGTAGCTATTGTAATATTATGACAATATATAGAAAAAATACTGTCGGTCCATGTGTTAAGCAGTCCTTGATTCCTTCGAAAAATTTTTCTACTTTAAACTTTTGAGGTCTAATTTTATTTTCCTAATTCAAACAGTTGCTCAAATCAATTTTTTTTTGAATAAACAATAATGAACACGATTGAATATTGAACTTCTTAATGCTCTTATTAAACTAAATATTCTCTGTTTTTTTAACCACTTAACGTACACATTTATTTTGACTTTATACCTTCTTATAATATTTCTTCCCTCTTTCTATTCGTTGAATAGTAATGAAGGTGTTGATAAGCCCATCAACACCGCCCATTGTGTCACTAGTTTATAATTAACTTAGGCTTTGAAATAATATTACGGCCGCCAGTGTCAGATTCGAGCGTGTAGAAATCTGCCAGTATGGAGTGCTCGTGTCAGACCGTGCGTGTACGTTAAGTGGTTTATTAAGTTTCTCCAATCAAGTAGTTTTTCCATCAAATCAAACCTTCTACTAGTGCTAGGCCTGTGGAGTCAGCCTCGACGTTGGAATTTGAATTGTCAACCGACATTTTAGATGAACATAATACGCTCTATAGAACATTCTATAAAATTAATAATTTAATATAAATTTAATGTGTTAGTTAATCGTTAACATTTTTTATTAATAATGTTTATCGATAGAAATAAATAGAGTTTCAGAGAGCATTGAAATAAAAACCGTATGTTGTCAATCAAAATTTAAAGTTATAAAATATTAAGTCGATTATGTCATAATTACAATTTTTACATTTCTAAAGCTTATATTTCTAATTTATTAAAAATTTATTGAATAACATTTAGAAATAATGATTGTTTCAAATTTCTATTAATTTATTTTTAATAATTTAATCGTAATTTTGATTTGACAAAGATTATTAATTGTAAATAATTATTATATATTTACAGGTTAGTTATTCCTTAATGATCACAAGGGTTCCTCTTGAAGCTTGTGATGAGTCATTAATTGAACAACACTTCAGGTCAGTTTAAGTCGTTATTTTTATATTTAATGTTTAAAAGTGAAATAGGAATGTTTGACTTAAAAGTTTTGTTGAAAAGTTTTAATGATTATTGTGAACGTGTGATATGTGAGGCATTGTTGATAAGGTCATTGGATCCAAAGATTAATGCGCAAAGTGCAGGAACTCGTTTAAATAGTGATTTTATCTTTGAAAATTCCGACATTTCCTTTAAGTCTTAGATGCGGCTATAAAACATTTCCCGCATTTTTCTTGTAATAGGTTTGAAATGTCCATAATGTTCACAAATTTTGGCAAATAATTTTTTAAAATTTAAATAAATATAGGGGAGGAGGGTAGAAAAATAATATTTTTACAAAAATTGACAATTGGTAAAAAATGATTCCCAATAATAAGAACATAAAAATATTTTTTGAAATAAGAACGCATTTATATCATTAAAGTATTAAATTTTTTATATACTTTGCTTCGTCCAATTACTTCTTTTTATTGTCCCAGCTATGTCTCTTTATAGAGACTCCCTACCCTTTTCTTAATGTCATCCTTAATGAATGCTCCGTAAATTATAATAAAGATAATAGTAATACTACACCAAGGGACATCAAATTGGACATAAATGGGTATAAGATAGCATCTTGATTAATAAATCAAAAAACTAACCCAATTATGGAAATTTAAGAAATTATTACCACCAGATGAAAAATGTTATTTACAAAATGTCTAATAAAAGAAGAAATTTTAGGTGTACAAGTAATCTAATAATTAAATTCCTAATTAATAATTATTATGAATAGTTTGATTCATGTGTGCATGTTATTGTATGTCTGAAACATGCCTCATATTTCATGTTCATTATTATATAATAGTCTTCAATTCTAAAGAGATAAATACTAGAACGCTTATATCATGAAATAGATTTTAGAATTTACCAGACTTATAATTATTAACCAATGTGAATGGTAGATGTGTTATATTTTATATTTAAATAAGCAAATATATGTTTTAGATTGTTTTGTATAAATCCAAAATTTTTAAAATTCATTTAAAATAATCATAATAAATTAATGAAATTTTTCTTTAAATTAATTTGCATTAAAATTTTACATTAACAAAAAAATGTTAAGGTGCTCTTAATGTCCTCACATATCCTATTATATGTACCTTGGTGAAATATAGAAGGGAACGAAAATTAATGTATGTGTGTCTAATAAATATGACTCATTGAAGTCCTTGTGTTACTCTAATGACGTCATATTCTTTGTTATTAGTAATAGATTTCAAAATAGTCTCTAAACCCCTAGGTCTTATCTACAGGCTCACATTTCACTTTTCATCTTGTACCATAGAGAACGAAATAGAACAATAAAACCCCATCATCACAATCATTTATTTCAGACGCCTATAACAAGACATGCTTCTTTAGAATTACTATTTGATCAAACCCTTTACGAAACACTATTTCTGCTTTGTAACTACATATTCAACCGCAGTCTTTTCAAACGTGGATGTCTTTCCGCCGGATAGTTTCCGGAAACCTAGTTAGGAGGTTAATAGCAAACAAACCCTTATGATATATTTTTTTGTAATGGATCACTACTTAAACGAAATTTTCTTCCCTAATTTAACGTTTATTACAAAGCATTTATAGTAAATATAAAAAAATTCTTATGTTTAGGGAGATCTATCCTGAAATTTCGAATATGAAAGTCCAAAGAGCTTATGAAATCGAATGTATGATTAATTTATACATTTCTAAGTAAGTATTTTTTATTTGCGTTTTCATCTTTTGCTGTATTATAAAATTATTTTTAAACTATTGAAAAATCACTGTTTTTCTTTTTGATATAGGTCCGATATAGGTAAAATCCCCTCCCCAAAAAAATATTAAGCTAAAATATTTTTAATAAGTAGGTTAAGGTCATTTTTAAGGTCAAAAAGTTAGGTCAATTCTATTTTAAGATCAAATAACTAAGTCATATATTTAAAATTTATATAGTTTATTTATTTTTAAAACTATATGGTTTGTTTAATTTATATCTATAAATTTTATTTATAATATTCTTAAAAAAATAATATACCCAAAATTGTTTGTAAACACACTAAAAATTCAAGGAAAGATGAAAAGATAAAGTGAATGCTTTAATATTGCCAGGTAATTTGAGCTTGACACACTAGGTATTCGTTTGCGTTTACAAAGCTCGCCCGTGCCTCCCAAAGTACCTGGGCATCTTTGCACAAATTAAGCCTAGCTTGTCAGGATAGTTAACTACCTGCACATTACATAACTTCCATTGTGAATTCACATACACGACAAAACGTCATCGGCACTGACCGAATTAATTAGTGTTTTTATTTCTAATAAAAATGGTTATTTTCAAAGGTTTATCTTGTGAAATTTTTGAGCATATTTGCCTCAAGCAAATATTTTTCATAAAATAAACTGTAAATCGCTAGCATTTGGATGTTCCAGTGGAAATCTGGAACTTGATGATAATGCTATGAACAATAGCATAGACACATCTTTTTTTAAATATTTCTGATTTAAGAGATTTTATCAACTGATTCATTATTTATAGAGGCATTTTTATAGTCATGATTATTTTCATATTAGCTGACTAGTATCTCTGAAAAGCTTCAATGTAGCCTGGAGACCGTTACCTTTTTAGCTTCTCCTATAATATGAAGTCAATAACCACCAGTTAAAAGATCTAAGCTGCTGTAACACTAGCTTTTTTGGGTAAACTGGTAAGCCAAGGTATGAAACCAGTAAAATCAAATTTTGGTCATTCATGGATTAGATACGATGCCTAATGTTAAGGGACCTTTTCCAAAATTTTCCTTAATATTGCTTTTTTGTCTTGAGTATCAAATAAATTTTAAATTATTGTGAGTAACAGCTCGGCTTTTTCATCTCAAAAGTTTGGCGATTTCTGTTTTAGATAAAAATACAGTAGAATTTCATGCTCAAAAAAAATTTCAATCTTAATAGAAATTTTACAAATTAGTAATTTTTAAAACGAGATGCTTTACGGGGTAAGCATGTTTTCAATGGAATTTTTTCTTTACAATCAGAAAACCTATATCTCAAAAATAGCAATACAAGTTCATAAACTTTTTTTCTCGTTTGAACTGACGGATAATATGAAATCCACCTGATTTATTATTTTTAAAAAGCATTTTAATTTTATTAATTGCCATATTGGATTTTTTAAAATTATTTTTAAATACTTTTGATAAATTTCAGAGTTCTCGCTGAAGAAGCTTTGGAATATTGTGTGGATGAACTTGAACATTTCAATCGTCGTGTTAAAGTTGCACCAAATGTTTTTGGTCGTATGTGTATTGCGTGCAAATGTTGTGAGGCAATATGCAAGCCAATCGACGGAATTGAATATTATATGAAAGAGGTAAAGCGGACTACAGAGTTATTCAACGAAGAACAAAAAAAGACGTTAAAAGAAAAGAAATTACCCATATTTTTCGTTTCTTTTGACAGCATTGAGCATGCTCTATTAATCCGCAGAGAATACATCTACCAAAATTATTGCTGTATTAAGCCATATCCGAAAAGCCAATCTAGTTTATCAAAGATATTGAATTCAGACAACTGGAAAGTTATTTTTGCTCCAATTTCAAAAGATATATTATGGTAAGGATGAAAATTATTTTGCAGTTTAAAATCAGTATCAAACATGTTATACCTGTGCCCGGTCTTCGTCAGAATTTGTGGTTTTATTTAAGAATTTATAATTCTCATCTCACAAAATTAAAACAAAAAAATTCAATGATTCAAAAAATTTAAATATTTTATTATTTCCGACCGAGTTTAGTAGAGTTTTGATATAAGACTTTTATAATGAGTGTCTACAATGGATTTCCGAAAAAGTCTCTTGTATCTGGACTTCAATTTTCCATTATATTTGAGTCACAGAAAGATATCATAAAACCTTTTATTTTTTGCTTATCTGGAGTTTCAACTATGATTTCTTTTTCTTCAAATTCCTCTAAATCCGATATTCCATTTTACTTTCGTTTTACAGAAAACCAAATTTCAGTTTCTCTAATATAGTTTAAACTTATATTGTCTAAATTACCATTTTTTTCTATTTAACACTGAACTCTAGTCAAAACCTAAATGACGATAAATGAAATTCTAAAAATTGACTCTGCATAATTGAATATTGATGCGCCGCCAGTGACCTATTGAACAATTTAAACAAATTTTTTTAGAGACTCATATCCAGCATTTCCAATCATAATCAATTATTAAATTTTAATTCTGTTAATCACTACATGTTGTGTGTTTTATTTTTTATTCTTTAAAATTGTTACTAATTGAGATGGATAATCCTGATTTTCAAGTCAATTTTCTTCATGAATTTCAACTCGACTGTACCGCTTTGAAAGCGTTCAGTAACACCATTTGAACTTTAGGAATCAATGATTGTAAAAGTTCCAAAACAGTAACAAAATCCTTGAAAATGAAGACCGTGGTAGGCTAATTAGAATAGAAATATCTTCATAAGATGGAAATGGAAACCTAGGTTTGTGAAGTGAGTGCGGTTCTTTGGATTTTACAACTATATGAAAGGATTTTCTATAAAAGATATAAACGAATTAGAAATTTGATATAATCGACATTGGTAACATTTTATTTGTTGTTAGGCAATTTAAAAGTAAGTGGATAATTTGAAAAATATATATTTTTTATTAGGATGTAGGGCTATCGAAATTTCTCTTTTTTTCCTAATATATTCTGTAAATAAAGATTTAAAAATTATAAATAGGATAATATTGTAATGAATGTTAAATTAGATGGTGTGTGATTGGTTGTTTCAGCGCATTATCAGTGACAAATGAGATGTGTGAAAAATAGGTTCATCAAAACCCCATATGAACCACCGAATATTTTATAATTTGGTCAACAGTCAAAATGGTCTTGACCTATTTTCAACACTTTATGATTAATTGTGCTTAAAATTCCGGAATCGACCTTACAATGTCGTTATAGCAGTAATTAAAATTAATTTCAACCTCAAAATCTATTATAATAAAAATACTATTTGTATTTTGTCACATGTAAGTTCCCTGGTGCTCCAAGACCCTTTGAACCAAGAATACGTTTCTCGTTCATTACACAGTGCGTTTCATAATTTCGTGCGTCGACTGAAAAATATTTTCATGTAATAAATACATTTTTGTGTTTTCTGTAGTAAAGCTATCCAACTGCGGTTTCCTGGTGTTCAGAAAGACATTGAATGCAAAGGGTTAAAGGTTTTTCAAGGCTACCTTAGCCTTTTGCTCATCGAGCGAGGATGAATTTTCAATTCTCTTATTCCCTCGTAATTGATTTATTCAAATTTTCTTTAAGATATTTCATTCGAAATTTTTTACCAATTACAGAGTGTTCGAAAACTTCGAATATTGATATCTTCACCTATTTGCTTTGTGATTTTGAAAACACTTACATTTTCTTTTACATATATACCTTCAAAATACTTTTTTCAACTTGTAATTTTTGTCTTTTACCTTTCCAATCTTTCATCTTCAGAACTAATTTTAATCTTTTATATAGATTCTCGGGTTATGAAAGAACTTTTTTCGAAATTTGATATTGATGCAGACTCATTATTTTCCTATTCACATTTTTTGTCTGCCACACAGAAAATGTTTTATATTCAGTTGCTTTAAGTGCGATTGCAATTTACAATTTCCTTGTCCAGTATTTATTTTCTGTCATATTTACCGAAGTTTTATTTTTTGTTAATTACCATAATTGGTTAAACTAATATAAATATCTGGTTGATTCTGTCAGCAGTCACACATCAAAGATTAAGCTAAGCATTTTTATATTAGGTTTTTCAAAAACCTAATATAAAAATGCTTAGCTTAATCTTTGATATGTGAAAAAAAAATCGTTTTTCCTTTTTTTCATGATATAAGCAGTGCTGAAATGTTGTGTTAAAAGATAAAATCATTTCTTTGTTGGGCCGTCCATAAAGTTTGTCACGCTCCATAGGGCTAAGGGGGTTAAGAAAATATGACGGTTTGTGGCAGGGGATAATTTTCAAAAATTTTGTGAAAAATTTGAATTAGTTTTATTTTTTAATACTGAAGTGTGTTTTAGATTAAATTTCTTCGGTGTTTATTAAAAATAATTTCTTTGAAAGTGTAACGTACTTTATGAGAGGGGGTCAGAGATTTGTGACAGTTTATGACAGAGGGATTCAAAATGGTAAAAATAGCGTTTCGTACTTTATGGCACGGCTCCTATAGTGAAATGAAGAAAACTGATATTTCAACATTTTTAATAACCATTTTTTCGGACTTACAGAGCTCTCTGCTTGTTGTCTAATATGCGTGATAGTTAAATCCAAGCTGTGTTAATAGTAAAACAAGAAAATGTTTCTTTCTATTTTTTAATATTTTAATTTTGTGAGAAAAGCAATCCATCCAAACCTAAAGAAATATTATAACAACTGTTGCATTTCGATTTTGAGTGAACAATGAAATTAAATAATATATTTTGAGTATTATTTAAATAAAAAAAATAATTAAAGTCCAAAATAAGAGGGATTCAAAATGGTAAAAATAGCGTTGCATACTTTATGGCACGGCTCCTATAGTGAAATGAAGAAAACTGATATTTCAACATTTTTAATAACCATTTTTTCGGACTTACAGAGCTCTCTGCTTGTTGTCTAATATGCGTGATAGTTAAATCCAAGCTGTGTTAATAGTAAAACAAGAAAATGTTTCTTTCTATTTTTTAACATTTTAATTTTGTGAGAAAAGCAATCCATCCAAACCTAAAGAAATATTATAACAACTGTTGCATTTCAATTTTGAGTGAACAATGAAATTAAATAATATATTTTGAGTATTATTTAAATTAAAAAAATAATTAAAGTCCAAAATAAGCAAATTTAAATTTAGTCAAATACAAATATAAAGTCCTTATGAAATTAAAAAAGAGAAGCAACACTTAAATTTTTTTGTTTTTGTTAATTTTCAACAGGTTCATCATCTTTACTAACACAAAGGGGAATACGATTCTTAAATTATTAGAAAAAATTTGGCATTAATATTTTTGTTTAAAACATTATCCTGTAAACCAGGGACTGTCAAATTGTGTGCCACGAAAGATTTAAGAATATAGGTTTTGTAGAGATAGTGACTCACTTTTTCAACGAACGAATTGACTACTATTGCACTCTAATGCTGTACTAGCAGTCAATCAGTCCACATATTATTAGATACATCAAGCTTTCTAATCCTTTCTACAGATTCCTTCTATCACATAAACTTACAAAGTTACAAGTATTTTTAATTGCACGGGGACTCTATGTGCACCCTATAAGGTATGATACGGTTAAAACTATTTAGAAACTTTAGGAAAAAGAAAAGATTATTTGTTTATTAGGATAATTGCGGGCTAAATGATTTTCATCACAAACAAAACATGGCATTTTCTCTGTATTTGGAAAGAATTTGCTTTTCATAACGTATGCCGCTTTATTGTCTAGTGACTAGTTCAATCTTAAAACAATATCTTCAATCGCTTTAGTTGTAGTTGTGCCTTGACATTTAACTTCCTTTGCTATCTTTATAGGTAATGCGTTAATGATGTTAATCAACAAATCTCCAACATTGTAAGCCAACTTTTTCATCTCTGATAGATGAGTGTTGATGTTCTCGCCAATTTGGAATGATTTGCTCATCAGTTTGTTGAAACAAACCTATGGAAAATCACTAAATGTTCTGATTAAAATTTCCTTTGTTTCTTCATGTAATATTTCTTCATTTTTGAATACTTCTTTCAAAGTGATAAATGCTTTTCCTTTCATCATGGCAGGTAAAATCTCCTTTTTCAAATTATGTTTGTGCAATCGACAAAATAGCTCAAATTTGTCGAACCATTCGAGTATCTCCATGTTCTCTCCATCAAAATGTCCCAATGAGTCTAATATATCTTTAATCATGGCCGGATATCTTGTAAGATATGGATACAATTAAAACTATTTAAAACAAGCTTTTTTTTAAATTCTATTTTTCATTAACAATTAATTATTTAAACAAATAATCTTTTCTTTATTTCTACACACCCTATAAGTTATATAATAGTTAGTTTTTCTTTCTATAAATAACTTCTTGGCATTCAAGAATTTCCAGAAAAAAGAAACATTTTCCGGAAAATAAAATTATTTTTTAAAATTATGAGATACCGGAACAAAGATCCTAGTTCTTACCATTCTAATGCTGGTTGATTACTGATTTATTGTATAAAAAATTTGATTTAATATATTTCCAGGAGTATTTTGGATTCAAAACATCTAACAAATAAAAAATGCAAACATTAATCCTGTTATTTCCAATAATTATGTTCAAGTTTAAAAAAAAAATATAAAATATAATTTATTGAAATTATAATATATAGAGATTATTAAGTTATAAATTAATATTTTTAAATATTTTTTGTTTTTTTGACTTGTTTAATTATCATTTTCAGGGAAAATCTTCATAAAAAAGGTTGGAAATTATGGGTGAAAATTATTTTAATTAATTCTTTTGTCGCATTACTTGTAATTACTTTGTCAACTCCATCTATGATTATTAAATTTTGGAATGATAATTTCCAATCGCAGGTCAAAAAAATTTATGTAAGTAGTTTGATTTTTTGAATTTTAATTTTTTTAAATATTTCATTTAATTATCATTTTTGTTTTACTGAAATCTTAGATCCCAGTCTTAGAATAATCATAAAAAATATTATTAAAAAATAAATTACATATTGTGATGTAATTTTATTGGAATAATTGATTTTCTTGTCTCATATATGTAAACCCTTATAATTAATGTTTATGATTGTCTGCATGTTTTGATTGTCTAGGTCCTGGGAATACACCATTGCTTATTATTTATTCCAACGATGCATGTGCTGCATATACACATGTAGTATATATATATATATATATATATATATATATATATATATATATATATATATATTGTCTGCCTTTCATTAATAAATTCTTCAGACATTGTTACAGGTGCATAAATTATGATGCATCTTATAATTTATGCATAAATTTAAAAACACCACATGAGTAAACAATAATAATGACCCTAGAAAGCCAAATAAACTAAATATATTTCAATTACTTTTAAATTACCTTCATCATCATTTTGCTATCATAAATGATGTGAAATAATAAGTACGGAAACAATAATTATATAATAGTTACAATTTAGTGAGTTAATTAAATAGCCTAAATAAATTCGTTACTGATTGAATGTAAATTGTAAGGGATACTGATTTAATCATAAATAAATAAAATTCTTTCTCGCTTATTATAAGAGTTATTGAGTCTTTGACCTCTAGTAAAAACCAATGTCAAATCAGAGGTTAGATCTTCATTTCAATTTTAAGTTAAAAGATAATATTTGAAAAAAAGCGAATGAAAATTTATGATAAAAAAAATTATAAATAACTGAAGACAAATGTGTTCATATTATTTATTATTGATTGAATTTTCAGAACTGTTAAAAAATTTCAAAATTTTAGTTGATTTAGACCAGTGGTTCTTAACCTTTTTTAGCTAACGGCACCCCTAGAGTGTTCTAACAAAATTCTCGCTCCCCTTACCAAAAATAAGGAATTATATAAATTGAATAACAAACAATGCACAAAATATTTTGTGCATAACAGTTTTTTAAAAATCTTATCTATTATCTAAATTTTAGATTCTAAAATAATCAATTAAATAAAATAAAACAGGATTAGGTGTAGGGTTAGGTCAGTTCTGGACCAAAAAAATTTAGTTAGGGTAAGTTTTTTGCATTTTTTTGGATTCGAATGCGGGAGGTACTAAAGTGCATAAGTACCTACTAGTTACAGTGAATTTGTAAAATTGTAAACTCGCACCCCTGGTTAAGAACCACTGATTTAGACAAAAAATATAATTAATCGAAAATTAAATATCTTTCTTTTCATTTTCTTTACAATAATTTCCTCTTAGGTTTTGAAGGGCCTCGGGAAATTATCTGTCTAAGGCCTCGCTTTTTCTCTGAATGACCTTGGTCATGATTATATAATTATCATACTATAGTGATTTATTTGTTAGTCCTTGTTCCTTTAAAATGCCTTTTTTGTTAGGAAATATACATATATTTACAGGTTTCCGAAAATTAGTTTTATTGGGGACTTGTGTGATATATTGAGGTCTTACCCAATATTTGAAACGGCCTTCAATGTATCTTGTGGTTTTCGGTCTTTAGGATTAAGAGTTTTTGAAAATATGTGACTGACATGAAATGTTGCTATGAAATGAACATATCAAGACAAAAAAATTACAACTTAATATACTGAATGAACGGAATAAAGAGCAATTTAACACCAACTATGTTTAAATGATCAAAAACTTAGTTCAATCATGATTTTAGATTAGAAAAGACTTGTTTCTTCGTTTTAATGGTCAAGTATTAAGAACAGTCATAATTTAAAGGTGGAAAAGGCCTGTTTTTTTTTAATTTTCCGGTCAAAATTAATTTTATGATCAACATTTACGAAATTTTACGAATTAACGGTCAGAAATTTATTTTGAAAATGGTAGAAAAAATGTACAGGGAAAATTTCAATTTTTCTATATTTAAGGATCTATTATGTTAAGGACAATCATAATTTAAAGGCAGGTTTTTTCGTTTAAATGGGTCTGGATATCTCCAAAATTTAAAGGTAAGCTGGATTTAAGTGTCGATAGAGTAATAAATATGGACAAGACAGGATAATCATCAACATAATTAATTGTCAAATATTAAGAACAAGTGTGATTAAAGGCATATTTCGTTTTTGAAAATCTTAGATTAAGCTGGATATGTCGATAGAGTAATAAAAATGGTCAAAACAGGATGATAGTTAAAATTAGGGTCTTTACAGGGTCAAAATTTAATGGCGAGCTACATGTTATGACCATCAAAATAATATTAATTTACAAGGTATGGCTAATCTATATATTTAGGTTATGTGGGTTGACCGAATAAATACGCCTATATAATACACACGAGAAAAAATCAAAACAAAAGAGGTCAAGTGAGATAAAGTTAATGTTTTAAATATAGATAGGCCTATCGAGCGGTGACTAAATACTAGTGTCGTAAAGACACGTTGGGTATTCATTCACTTCCACAAGGGTCATATGTGCCTTTATTAAGTTGGGTCGAACAGCACCTAGGTATCATTGCAATAAATCACGCCTACCAGAATATTACACAACATAATCTTTTTTTAATACAAATATTTATTTTCATTTTTTAAACTGTTTCCTTTTATTTATTTCGTCACCGAGGTATTTTTTAAACAAATAAACTATATCTCATTAATTTTCGAGATTAACATCAAATTTCAACACAACAAGCTTGATTCAAATTTTGGAATTTTAAATTTACTTTTTTAGTTTTTTAACTTTATTTCATAATTATATTTATATATTTATAAATAATATAGTATTTGCATATATACGATTAATCACTATTTGCATACACTTTATTATTATTATTATTATTATTGTTATTATTATTATTTTGATGATCCTAATTCATAGCTTACCATTAAATTTTGACTCTACCCAGAACTAAGAAGAACTAGGTTTTCAAACTTCATTTGATCTTGTCCAAAATTTATTGCTTTTAATCATACCTTTCCTACCATTAATTATTTCGAAGATAATCCGACTTTCCATATTTAATTCCCAATAAGGCACTTAGATCCAGACCCATTTCAACAAAAAACAAGCTTTTAAATCATGTTTGTCTTTAATTTTTAATTATTAAAATAACATTTTCGACTCTTGTATGTCGAAAAATTGAAATTTTCCTTAAAATTTGTCCATGACTTACATTTCTCAGAAGCTCACACATGTTCATTTTTTCGACTGCCTAAAATGAATTTCTTTCATATTTTTGAACCTTAAAATTTAAAATTCCGACATCATCCTAAAAACAACTTCACTACAAAATCATTTTTAGAGCTCATGGGGATCTCAATTTTTTCCATCTATAGTCATGGTCTTAGTGACTGCAACTATGCCTCTGTTGATTTGCTTGTCAAATGAAATCAGTGCCCACCAAACGCGAACTAAACAGAGTATAGCAATTATGAACAAACTGTTTACCGTTCTTACAGTAACAGTTCTAATACTGCCATCTTTAGGCCTCAATAGGTAAAAATTTTGATTGCGAATTTTATTGTATTATTCTTTTTCTTTAGTGCCCAGGAATTGATGCTACAAATTTTTAACAGAACCAATGCTTCAATATTCACGATATTTAAATGGGATTGCATTTTTTTGTACGATGGAGGAGCCCTGTTTTGTAATTATCTTATTAGTGCGGGCTTTATTGGAATGGGATTGGAGATTTTACGGATTGGTCCATTGTTTTTGTTTATGATAAAAATGTCAACTGCAAAATCTGAAGCTGAAAATAATGGAATTGCGCAAGTGAGATTATTTCCCCATTCATTGAAAATGCATATGTTTAACCTAATAACGGTTATGGAGGAGGGAGGTTGTTTTTCTTTTGGAATTTAATTCTATAGTGGTCCACGCAGAACTTCTTTGAACAATATTTAACACATAATTACACTACACTGCATCAGTTATGTATAAAATGACTTTTGAAAATAAACTTTTATTATTATACTAAAAT
Organism: Schmidtea mediterranea; assembly: GCA_022537955.1. NCBI lineage: Eukaryota > Metazoa > Platyhelminthes > Tricladida > Dugesiidae > Schmidtea > Schmidtea mediterranea. Next base: position 95,632,334 of record CM039681.1, read on the forward strand.
GGAAAAAAAATCCTAATTTGTCTAGCTTCAGATCTAAAGCAAATAAAAGTTCGCTGCGCAAGTTCTGAATTGTCATTTGTTTATAAATATTTATATTGCCCTTATAATTTGATACGCTGGATATTGAATATCTGTAACATTGAACGCTTTCAGTAAACTTCCGATTAAGTTCCGAGTCACTCGAATGCGTGAAAATGTATAAATTGGATTAAAAAATTTTATCTTCACAAACAAACAAACAAAACAAGGAAAGTTAAATAAAAGTTTGGAAAAAGTATGCAAACATACAAAATATAAAATATAGCCATTTTATTCAGTTTGCTTATTGTTTATTTCACAGTATACTATTTATCGTTTTTAACAGGTCAAATTAGTAGTTATGATTTGACCTGTTCAAAGTGCAGAAATTTACTTTTACATTAAATATTGATTTATTATTATTATTATTATTATTATTATTATTATTATTATTATTATTATTATTATTATTATTATTATTATTATTATTATTATTAATTTAGTTTAATTTAATTTTGTCTTCGTAATATGAATTATATTTAGAGCCTTTTATGGGAATTTCCTTACGGAATTAATTATGCTTGGACGCTGGCACTTTTTTCCATTATTTCAGCGTATTCTGTTATCGTACCGTTAATAACTCCATTTGGTTAGGATTTAATAATAATGATTTACCCCCATGATATATTCATTTAGGTCTTGTTTATTTGGTTTCCAAGCACATGGTCGACAGATATAATATGGTACATGTCTTCATTCCAGCAGTCATTGAATCTTCAGTCCATGTAAATGCCAGCAAACTATTGCAAATTTGTTTGATATTCACTCAAGCTACCGTTACAATTTATGTTTTCTTTCGTGCACAAGGCATTCCGGTGATTTTTGTGTTCTGTTTATTAGTATTTAGTCTCGGAATTCTTCTGACAATTGGACGGTCTGTGAGGAGATCGATCTTAAGCATGGCTTGGATTAAATACAGCGTGAGTTGAATTTTATTTTCCAATCTATTTCATTATTTTTATATAACCCAAGTTATTATATAAATAAACTATTTGATTTGTTTGAATGATTCAATTTAGTTTTCTGATTTTTATAATATTTAGAGTTATTTAATCACGTGTAAAATTCATCAAGTTGACATTCATTAAAACAAAACTTTTAAAAAATTAAATTAAAAATCATAATAATAAACTATTTTTAAAAAAAATGAATTAATAATAATATTTTTCACTATTTTATCTGATCTAGAATTATTGATTTTTCTAAATAATTTGATATTTATTTATACAAATATTCATGGCAGATGCTAATTCAATGCGCCAACTGAAAAATGCGTCGGCTTACTAAGATTTGTGTTACCATATTTGTGTTAGCAATTTTTCTTTATGTGAGACAGTATCAAAATAAAAAAACATTTCATAAAAAACATTTTTATCAATTAAAACCAATACATTGGTTGGTTCGAAAATTGTTTTTTGGTGTTATCTAAGCAATTTTTCAACTAGATATTTACGAAATATTTATTTCACTTTTATTTTTAATAATTTTTAACGTCATCTTGATGTTTATAATATCAGCAAGGGTTTTCGTGGTTTATAAGTAAATGGTGGTGAAAGGCTATAACTGCATATTCTTGGCTTGTCATTTTAAAAATATTCTTGATATCAAAAGAAATAAATACAGTGACGCAATATGGTACCGATATTAATTCACACAATGCTGATGAGTCTTATAAAGTCGCATTATACTGAAACTGTATTAGACGAGATTAGATGTGTATGGTCTGAAATACATTTTTATTTTTATTTAAAATAAATTTAAAATAGCGGGCTTATTTTGAGTAATGTAATCGAATCCAGCGAAATTAAGTTTGTGTATCTGTCCGCATCTAATATCGCAGTTGCACAATCCTTATCAAATGTATTAACACATTTGACAGCTTGTTAATGAAGCATATGAGAAATTCATATTCATAAACTGTTGTTTGCAACAAGTGGCGTTCTATGAAATTTGAAACCCCTGTGCTAAGAATTATAAGGCGCCTTGAAAAATGTTTTCAGATTTTTTATTAAAAAATATATTAAAGATAATAAGGAAAAAATATAATAAAAACCAAACAATAAAATAATAAATATATTTGGCAACGATTTAATTAAAAGATAACGCCAATAAAAAAATCTTTGTACGATATATTTCGATTGCATAGCTGTCATCACGTTCCCAAAACCAACTAAAAATATTATGAATTAACTTATAATTTAAAGCAAATTTTTTTTATATTATTTAATATTTTAATAAATAAAAACTTAAAAATATTCAAATACTTTTAACTAATTTTAAAAAATAATGTAATTTTTAAATTAAAATATTTTAATTATATTTAAAAAAAAATTTTTTTCAAACAATACACAAATATGATTTAACATACTTAAACTATTTAAAAACACTTAAAACATTCGTAGTCACAGCACTTTGCACATTAATCTTTGGATCCAATGACCTTATCAACAATGCTTCACATATCATGCGTTCCCAATAATTATTAAAACTTTTCAACAAAATTCTAAAATCAGACATTCCTATATCACTTTTACAGCCTCTATTGTGCTCACTAATATTGGTCAAACCCTTCAATCGATAATGCTCTAGAACTCGAGTACAGAGATGACGGGAAGTCTCTCCAGTTTATGTGGCATTACACCCATTACAGGTAAATTGATAAACGAGATCAGAACACAATCCAATCGGAGTTTTTGATTTATTAAACATATTGCGTACCTTACACGAATTAGAAACGATCTTATACTCTAAATTTCCCATCTGTTTACTTAACTTCCTTTTGTGATTTGCAAAACCTTCAGAGTACGTCTATACTAACACAAATTTAGGCTCAATTTTTTTATATCCATTTTTACTATTATTTAGATCAGCACTCAATTCACGCTCATTTGTCAAATTACATTCAGACTTTCACAAACATGGATCCTTAGGATTTTTAATCAATTTGTCAACAGTCACTTTTATCATCAACAATAAAATAGATTTGGAATACCCATACTTTATCAACTCAACCAATTTATCAAGACTTTACTGAATTAGCAAAAGTAGAAGATAAAAAACATGAACGATAAATAAATCCCTTAACCATATTTCTCTTATACTTAAATTCACAAAAGCTTTCTGGAGAAGTATAAAAACCAGTATCAGTTGGTTTTCTATAAATCTCTGTCTCATAATGTTTATCTTTGCGTTGAATTAATAAATTCAAAAACGCAATCGATGATTTTTTCTCCGTTTCACTTGTGAATACAATGTTCTTATGTAAACTGTTCATAAAATCCAAAAACGGCTCTACATGTTTCTGATTTCAAATACAAGAAAAATATCATCCACATGCCTTTTATAAACAATGGGTTTCTCAAATTGGAAGGAAGCAAATTTCTTTTCCAAACTAGTCAAAAATATTGATGCCATCGTTGGTGCTAAAGGGGAACTCATAGCGACTCCATCTATTTGTTAATACCATTCATTATTGAAAAGAAAATTGACATTTGAAGTAGATAATTCAAGAAGTTTACGAAATGACCTTCTATCCAAAATGTGATGTTCAGAATTATTTTCATCCCGCAACACACAGCATAATTCAATTGTATCAACCAGTGGTACATTCATAAACAAACTTCAAACATACAACGAAACGATAACATCACTCATACTTCGTTTTTGTAACTGTGCAATGCAAGACACAAACTGAAAGCTATCCTTACATTCAAACTCTGATCGCATTAACGGTTTTAATAATCCATCTAAATACTTTGCTATTTTATACTGGGCAGTACCAACCATCAACAAAACTGGTCTCATAGTTACACCATCTTTATGGATTTTTGGAAGAGGTAGGTAAGTCTTTTCGTCCAATAGGATCCTAGTCAGCAAAACTATATGGGCTTCCAAAACTAGATTCTAGACTCTTTAACGACAAAATAAATCTTTCACACTTTCAAATCATGCTTTGATCATAATAAATACTCTAAAATTGATGTTTTTCTCAAATATGAACGTGAAATTGTTTTTTTACTTAAACAGAAATTTAAAATGTCAGATAAAGTACCTTGACCTAGTACCTTATCTGAGATCGGCCTTAAGGGACGGAGTTGTGGCATAGTATACTACTTCTTACAGATATTCATTTAAACAAATGTTATTCTGTTAGTACCTCTATGATAACTACAGTTATCACAGTGGATAAGAGGGCTCTGGTTGCGGGGTATTGAATAATAAATCACGTCAAATGAATAAATGAAAAGTCAACTAAACCTTAAAAAATCATAGAATTTTTAAACACCCTTTATTTCCCCAATATAATCATCCGATATCAATTTCATTAAATTTAACTTAAATTAAATTGTAATAAATGATACACTAAACCAGCGGTTTTTAACCGGTGGTACGCTAGATGTCGCTAAATGGTAAGCTAAAAAATTTATAAATTATTTATAAATTCTATAACTTAAAAATTCACATTTTTACCATATAAATTTCAAAGATTATAATTGTCCATCATGCTTCTTGTTGTTTTAATTGAGTAATGTCCACTGTCTAACAATAACTAATTCTAAGTCTAAGATTCAAGTTTGTAATAATCAAAAGTGGGTATTATAATTATAAATTATGTTGTTTTGATTTGACTTTTGCTGGTGGTACTCCGACATTAAAATGTCTTACCTGGTGGAACAATGAAAAGAAAGGTTGAAAACCGCTGCACTAAACTACATTAAATTCCAAAATGAAAATAATTCTCAAAAATTAATTGAATATTTTCCAATTGTTTTTCAGGAAAAGGCAGACCTGACTGACCAAACGAGTATATTAAAAGCTGCTTTCTCAAAAATTCGAATTCCAGATAAATCCATCTTTTCCCCGATAGACCATTTAAAAAGGAGCATTCTCATTCCTCAATCAGATCAAGGGGAAAATCATAATTTTTTGATTGAACAAATGCAAAGTAGAATGTCTGTAACTCTTCCTGGCAATCCGTTTTTAATGAGTCTCTCACCTAATCACAGCAGCAAAAATGAAGGAAACAGCATATCTTAGGAGATTTCTAATATTATACTCGATTTTGATAATGACTTTTTCATTAATTTGTCCCATATATTTTTGCAAATAAATTACAGATTTTGAAGGTTTATTCTCAATATTTCGGTACTAACTCCGGGAGAGTCGAGTGTCCAGCCAGAACTGATTGCGCAATTGTATTATGTTAACTTTAGTTCAGGAAAGGTCATGACATCCAACTTGGTATTAATATTAGATTTCATTAGAATGGAATGCACCTTTTCTTCGTCATCATTTCTGTCTTCCAAGAAATATATCTTTAAAGTAATTTAAAAGTAAGTCAAAATCAGGAAGTGATTCTAGAAATATTTACTGCAATTGAAACGTAAGCCTAGTTAACGGAAGTACCTTTTCAAGATCTGTGGCTTACATGTAGTCTGGATGCAATCTTGTTACAATTTTTCAATGGTCCTGTGCAATTAAGAGATTTCTTTAATGGGTGCTTCCTAAAGTAAAACTAAATAGTAAAGAATAGACTAATAGAATAGACTATATTAATAGATAAAATAGTTGAATCATTTTAACATCATTCATATGACTATAAGTTTTATAGGTTTGAAGTTATTTATTTAACCCTTTGAGTGCCAACATGATTTTAAGAGGATTATCTAAAAATGCCACTCTGCTAGAGGAAAATAGAGATTTAAAAATATATTTCTCTGTAACTTTCTAAGCATTTTATTTACGAAAAGTATTTGAAATACCTAGAAATATTTTTTTAGACCAAAATGAAAAAAAAATAAATAAAAACAACTTACAATGAGACGCCGCGAATATAAATTACACAAAAACTTATGTTTCTCGCACTCACAAGACTATTTTTTAAAAATGCAATTCTTTTCACTTTTATTTCTATTTTCAAAGACTAATAAAACTGTTTACAACTTTCTATTTCAAAATTTAAATACTTACTGTACCTATCTCGACATGATTCTGCAATTTATATCTTTCTAGCAGCGAAAAGACCTGCTAGTCGAGACACGTTTAATACTGATAAATTCTACGAGATGATATTTTAATTTAAATAAATATAAACCCTAAAATTAAAATAAACTAATTAATTGTGTGTTGTGTGGAATGATTGTGTAATGCTGAAGATTTACTAAGCGTGTTTATATCTCAGAAAATCTTCTTAAAAATGTTTTGCTTGATTAACGTTAACTAACGTTGTTTCAATAATATATAACTTTATTGAAGAAAACAATCTTTAAAACATCATTGTGTACCTTGATGACATTATCATTGGAGGAACATCTACAATAGAACATGATTCAAACATTAAGAATCTCTTACAGACAGACGAACGATGCATTCTGAAAATCTAAAAATAAATTTTCCACGAATCATTTATCTTTATTAGATTATATAATCGAAAATAAAACGGTAAAGCCAGGCCCATATCGTTTCAAAGCCCTCGTGAACCTTTCAGCATCAACATCAAATAAAAAATGGAGTGACGCATCTGTTTCTTCTCATACTACGCCAAATGAATCTCAAAGTGTTCAAACTTCACATATTTCCTGGAAAATACTGAATTAACGTAATAAATAATGAGAATAGTTTGAAAACCTGAATCAATTCAATACAGATACTAAGGGAAAATTAAAAAAGCTTCATTGTCATTCCACATTCAAGGACAATCATTAGATATTGAAACATGCTTCGGAATATATCATCAACAGAGTCCTTACTCTCGGCAAATTAACAAATTAGAAAAGAACCACTCCGTGTCGAAAAAGTAGCCCTAGCAATAGTTGAATGCTGTCAGAAATGGCGGAAATTTCTACACTCTGTACATCATTCAATATAGTGGCAGACCAGCAATCAGTCTTTCTTCTATTTAATAAATAAAAATTATCAAAAACTAAGAATGAGAAAATTGCCCGATGGCGAACTGAACTCTCAGACTTTAAGTTATATATCAAATATAAACAAGGTACCAAAGCCTTGTCAACAGATCGAGATGGTGTACAATTCAGGATAGCAATTCTTTGGATCTAATCCTTATGTTATCCAGAAATGAACAGAATGAATCACTATTGCAGAGCAAAGAACCTCCCTCATTCAATTCATGACATTATAAACGTCATAAGCAATTGTAAGGTGTACAAGTAAGTTAAACCCCAAACAGAAACGCTTATTCACCACGGGAAAGAATATCAACAAACTTTATTGGACCCCTCCAAAGTTCATCAAAGAACTGATTTATCTTAGTATTAATTGAAGAATATTCAAGGTATCCATTCGCTTTCCCACGTAGACTAACAAAAAAATGAAACATCTGTTGATTATCGTTATTGATTATCGTGAAGTAGGTTACCCAAAGGGTAACCGCCTTTCGGATACGATAATTTTGATTAATTTCCTTTAATGTTTACTGAATTCTATACTTGGTTCTTTGATATCGCTCACTCGTCCTTTTTAATAATATTTCTATTCGACCACTAACCTCTCGTTAGATTCTGATCTTCCTTTTTATAGTCTGTTGAGAGTACAATTATCTTATATTTGGTAAACATTATTCCAAAGTTTCTAAAGATTAATGGGCATTTATTACAAATTAGGTAAATATTACCCGAAACCCTCTGACAACCATCAATAACTTTCCCTAAAAACCCCTCGCTAAATTTTTATTATTGTATTTAAATTTGTCTCATGATTTGGCATTCAGCTGTATGACGTTTTAGGCCATTTTCGATTTTTCGTGCATTTTTTTTCATTTCAACAATTTTATGACACTCAAACACATCTTAACACTATATTCTCAATGTTCGCGTAACCCTCAAGTATTCAAAGCAACGGAGGAGCACAGTTTGAGAACCAAATTTTAAAACAATAACTCTGTCATTAAAATAAAATGACTCGGAGAAAATATATTGGGAAAGGATACTAATTTCTTCTCTGTACAACAACTTATTCTATCCGTAATGATAGAAGGTTTAACATTAGGCGGTCACCCATCACCGGATACGATTTACCAGAATTTCTACGCGGAACGAATGAAAATGCCTTTTTAAAGTGACATTTTCGACAAAATACGATCCACTCGTAGATGAAGTCAAACTAATAAATACTATTTCTCCACATTTCACTATAATTTAACACCAAAATGGAAGAATGCTCACAGTTTCCGCTGCATATTTGGCACCATCAACCAATAATATTCGCTCGAAAATTCTGCCGATATAAAAGATCAAACACCTAAAGGTGTTGGGCCAGAACCCAAACGACCTTGAAATTTGTTTAAATGTATCAGTAATATAGCATGAAAACCCGCATCAAGATAACTTAAAATACAACATACAACATCAACTAAACACTCTAAGATTTTAGAGAATATAAATAAATATAAAATCAAAAAACATAAAAGTAAAATAAAATAAATACAAAATGCATCAAGAACCGCACGAAATTTACACACAAAAAACATAATAACAAGAAAAGTTGACCTTAAAACGACAAGTTATATAAAAGTAAAAAAATTAATGAATTAAATGAGTTAAAATAAAATATTTTTGGTTGAAAAAATCCAATTAAAAATTTTAGAAATAAATTACCATTTTAAATTAAGAAAATAATAAAAATTTAATTTAGATATTACAAGTAAAATCAAGGTCAAATTTTGTTTTATCGCAATAAAAATAACACGCAAGGTTAAGGTCAAATTGTAGGTATATGTACTGATGTGTTTTGACAAATTATCAACTTTTACTTTCAAATCTTACTTTACAGCCTTATTTTCAGTCTTTTTTGGCAGACTTATTTTTCTGAAATTTAGTTGGTGTGTGGTACAACTACGAGCCGTGTATTCAAGCAATTAACACTGGTAAGTGTTTTGTGTGGACACGACAACTCTCAGTTGATGTGCATTGATTTATGATTTACAAATGAAGATGTACCTGCTATATGAATGACTTCACTATGAATTTATTGATCGATAATGATTAAATGCTTGTATTTATGAAACTTTATGATGAAAATATGAAATGAAGAATTTTAATGAAGAATAAACGTTTATGCGTCGAATTTTTGCCCAATTGAGATTGTAATATTTAATTATTTATTTTCCGGCCCACAATCAGTACATACTACAAGTAATTAAAATCAAACACACTATCAGATTGTGTAAGAGTGGTTTCTCCGCCTATAATTCTGTGCCCGTGAAGTTCCATGTTGTGAGAAACGACGGGTTCTGAACATCAATAATTTCCTATAGGGGAGTTAGTTAGATAGTCTTATAGTTAGTTAGTTAGTCTTTTTGGCTGCTCCACCTTTTTCCTTCGTCCGAAAATTCGACCTAAAATCATATTAGACAATTGGTTCAAATCACTAACACAGAGTAGTTCAATGGACACTCATTAAATACAATATGAACACAAATAGATCATAAGAACAAAGAAAAGGAAAGGGTAGCGGTGAAAATAGCAAAATCGTTGCAACAGCTAAAATGAATACCCATAGGAAAAAGATTAATCCGAACGACCAAAATCAATAAAAAGAATAATTTAAATAATATGTAAGAATTAAACAAATTATTTTGAGTTGAGATGGAAAATATTGGCGGAACGCTGCTCAAATTTTCCGAAATAAGTAAAATACTTTATCATAAAACTGTAAAATAAGGGCGGAATAATCAAAATAATCAAAATACTTTATCGAAAATTGTAAAGTAAAATGCAGCTCAATTGTTTGTATAATATTCTGATAAAATTGAGAAATAAGTGCGGATCCCTACTAAAAATTTAATAATATAATGATAATAGTAAGGATAATGGTAATTATAATAATAATAAAAATAATAATAATAATAATAATAATAATAATAATAATAATAATAATAATAATAATAATAAAAATAATAATAATAATAATAATAATAATGAATATAATGGTAATGGTAATAATAATAATAATAATAATAATAATAATAATAATAATAACAATAATAATAATAACAATAATAATAATAATAATAATAATAATAATAATAATAATAACAATAATAATAATAATAATAATAATAATAATTATAATAATAATAATAATAATAATAATAATATGACAATGGATTAGAATAATGCATATAATAGTAACGATGATAATGCTAGTAACAATAATAGGGAAGATAGCAGTTATAATAGGGATGTTGGGGTATCACGAAAAAGCACAGTAAAATCGATAAAACACAAAAAATGATAAAAGTTCAATATTAATTAAAAAATGTATAAAATTCGAAAGTAATAATGATCGGGGGAAATTGGTATGGTTGAACCCCAAATTGAGAGACGAGTCCGGAAATAATAATAAAAATTGAGTGAGGGGTCCCTAGAAAATGATATAAAATAAAAAAAGAAATTAATTAAGAAAATTAATTACTAATGGGAAGCCCGAGTCAATGGGAAGCCCGAGGCAATGGAAAACCCGAGAGATGTGAAAAAGCCGAGAGCTGAGGAAAACCCGAGAGATAAGGAAAACCAGGCGCATAGACGGAATAATATAGTAGGATAAATTAGCCTAAACAACGTCAAACGTTGTTGACAAATGTCGGTCTGAAAGGTAATTATTAATGATAATTTGATAATGCAGAACCTATTGTTGACAATCGTCGGAAAACAGTCTGAGCAGGAGTATAAAAGAAAGAGGGAAAAACACGAGAGGACCATAACTCATCAGACAAAAAAAGAGGACCAGAATTCATCAGACAAGAAAAGAGACATTATCAACCAGACAAGAAAGGACAATTATTATTAACTAGGTACGAGAGAGCAGATATTATTAACTAGAGTGAATCGACGTGAACGAGCAGTAGTAGGTTAGTAGAGAAATCCAAATCCAAGTAAAAGTCAAGGTTATCTATCAGACAGGGTGGTTCTCCCTTGGACAACCTACCCTAAGATAATCCGAGCCAAACAGTGGTTAAAAGGTGCAAATCAAGTAGTGAAATTGTGATTACAAATATTGAACCAAAGGATTGATTTGTTATTGTGATAAAGTGCAAATAAAATTATTCTGTGTTGGGTTTGCTTATTTGATCGAAAAAGGACACGAGGAGTCAGAGGGAACCGACTTTCAATAATAATAACCCAACATTTTGGTGAGTCCGACGTGATAAAAAGTCGGCGGAAAACAGTGCTGAAAATAATTGAATTGTTAAAAAGAGGAAAACTAGAGAAAAAAAAAGGAGAAGAGTGTCAGAGCAAAAATAAACTGAAAAGAGAATAAATTATTAAATTAAAAGAAAACTTTCAAATTATTGAGGAACTTCGTGGTTCAGTACGCCAGAAGTTATAAAGAAAATTATTATAGAATAAATTCCAAAATTAAAACAAAAGGTAATATTAATAATTGTAATATTTTAAAATTCAGACGAGAAAAAGTTGTACAAAAAAGATTTTATAATTTGAGAAACCAGAAGCAATCAGAAATAATGGCGAGCAATTCCAATAATAATGATCAAACCCCGGTGTCTACTGTGACAACCCCTGTATTTAATATCCAAGCAAATATGTCTGCTACTCTTAGTAATGATTATGCAAGTTGTCAGAAACTACCAGTTCAGCAATATGGAGGAGATCCGGTTGAATTTGTTGATTTTATGGCTGATTACTATATGTATGCCACTGCTTATGGATGGAGCCAATCGATTATGGTGCAACGGTTACCATTGTATTTAAAAGGAGCAGCGAGAGAGGCTTGGCAACAAATTGATAAAAGACTCATTGCCAATGATTGGACCAAGTTGAAAGATGCCTTAGCAGCGAAATTAATTGGTGGTGATATTAAACGAATAATGCGCCAAAAGTTTTACAATCGAGTGCAGAGACCAGACGAGTCAGTGAGTGAATTTGCTTATCATTTGACAACCCTTGCAGAGAAAGCTTTTGAGATTAAACCTGAACAAATTGATGTGGCGAAGCAAGTGAAGGAATTGTTGCAAGACCAATTTTTGACAGGAGTCAGCAAAGAAATTAAAAAGGCCCTATGCTATGTAGATTTCAACAATTTTGATGAGCTAATTAAAAAGGCTATGAAGATTGAATTGAATTTGAAAACTACTCAATCAAAAGCAGAATCTTTTACAACTATTAATGAATCTAGAGACAGATAAATATCACCAATCAAAAGTAATTTATTCCAGAAATCCACCAGTCCATCACCAAAATTTAGAGTAAAATTTGAGCCAAGGAAATCTACAAATAGTCCAAATGAGGAGAGAGAAAGACCAGTTCAGTGTAGTCATTGTCAGAAATTGGGACATAATATAAATCAATGCTGGTTTAAAGATAATACTCAAAGAAGTCCAAGTCCTGTCCAGGTTGATCATTGCCAAAGAAAGGGACATAGTAATAGTCAATGTTGGTTTAAAGATGAAGAGCAACAAAGTCCAAAGAGGATGTGGCCAAATTGGTTGAAAAGCAATGGTGGGAAAAGTTTTAATAAAATGAGCACTAATAGTCAGCGAATTAATGATAATATACAGTGCTATAATTGTGGAAAGAGAGGGCATGTATCACGGAACTGTTTCGCAAGATCAAGATCTCCATCAACTTCACCGTCACCTCAAAGAGATAGAGTTAATTTACAAGGCCGAATTCAATGTCATTCATGTAGAGGTTATGGGCATATGGCAAGGTCATGTCCCAGGAATAATGAGAGAATTATAATAATAGAATTGAAGACGAAGTGAAACAAATGAGTCGACGTTTGGATCGTTTAATATGCAAGTTTGAATCTGATGAAGAGACAGATAACCACATGATGTATGAGTCGCAATCAGAAGCATCAGATACAGAGCTGAAAAGAATGATGATTAAAGATGATCTGCAAAGCGAAAAGGCAATAATGATTATATCGAAGCTTAATAAATTAATCGAATCGAGAGCAGCGGAAACGTCTAAAATAATGACATCATTACTGGAATTGAGTCAAATGTCACTGAGTGTACAAAAATTGAAAAATGTAATTGAACTATGTGCTGATCATTATGAGGTAAATTTAAAAGATAGAGATGAAATAACAAATATGATGAAGATATTTGGGAAAGCTTTCAGAGAAAATAAATGGTTAGATTTTATTTTTATTGATGTTGTAGATGAAAGTAGAAATAGCGTGATTTGTATTCATTGTGATATTGGAGATTATGTTAAAGATTTAAAAGAGAGATTAAAAGAGAATAATGGAAGACAGATAATAAAGGTGAAATTTAAGAATATGTATTTAGAAGACGATGAATTTTTAATAGATTGTGGTTTTATACCTGTAAATAAAAATAAATTGCAGGTTGCGAGCATGATTAGGGAAGAAGTAGTGGAAAAAAGTGATTCACAAGAACTAATAGGAGACTTAAGAGATGCTTTACGTGAGTGGGATGGAGTTAAAATTACGGAGAAATTAAAATTAATTGATAAAATAGAACTAGAGGAAAATGCTAAACTAGAAATAGTAAACATAATACGACCATATTTATATGATAAATCGAGGTATGGAGAAAAATTGAAATGTTTAATGCGAAGATTTGGTAGAGAATTAAGAGAAACTAGAATGGAATTAAAACTATTTATTATAGCAATAGATTATGAAGATTGGGGAAAAACAGAGTATATAGAGGAACATTGGTGTACAAAGGTTCAGAAGTTACGAAAAAGAGCTGCAAACCAAATAGGAAAAGATGGAATTATTGTATTGATGTTCAAAGATGAAGAATTAGATGATGATGAATATTTATATGATTGTGGATTTAAGCCACAGGAATTAGACGAAAACGGATACCTAGATGCTGATGGAAGGGCAGGGTATTTAGTAAATTGTGTAGTAGCAATAAAGGAACAGAAAGTAGATTCAGTGGATAACTCGGAGAATTCAAATACAGATATAGAGGAAGATAACGTGAAAACAAAAGTAGATGAAATTTTCAGTAATAAGGAAGAAAATGAATTGAATAATAAAATTCAGGTGGAACACGTTGAAAAACAAGAAATTTTTGAGGCACCACGAGGTGAAATAAATAGTGAAATAATCGTTAGGAAACCTAGAACTTTATATGAGATAATGCGGAGTTTAGTGAAAATTGAACAGGAAGTTGATGAAACAAAAATAATCTTAATGGGCTTGATTAAAGCAGTATTTCCGACGTTTGAAATAAAAAATAAAAAGCGAGGATATCGAAGAAGCTCAAAGAAACTTGTTATTTCCTTCAAAAAAGGAACGTGTAATCTCAGAAATGATTGATACAATTTTGCCTAACGAGGAAGGTAAAGTCAATTATGAATATCTTCTAACACCAGATCACTTTAGAAAGGCAACATATAAAACGATGAAAAAGATCTGGGGGAAATTCATGTTTTTAGGACAAGCATGCGCAGGCTTAATTGGATTCTATGTTGTAATCATAACAAAAAAGGTAATAATGTCACAAATATTATCGGCTCATAGAATATACGTAATATCCGGATAGTCATGGAAAATAATTATTGGTTGTTTTCCATTTTTAGCGAGATTTTTCATTACTCATCATCAATATAGAGAAATGGCAAGTGTGAGAGCACAACTGAAAACCGATCAAAAAAGTGAAGTGTCTCTATGTGCAGCAAGTGATCACAATAATGATAATAATGATGACATCAATGATGATAAAAAGGAGCAAAGATATTTTCAAAAAGGAATTATGAAGAGTGAAAAAAAGCCAGAGCTACAATTTTTATTAGAACCTATGCCAAAACTTAGTGGAATCGAAACACTTTCAAAGTGGTATGCACCAACATTTTCGCAAACTGCACCAAAGTATCCAACTGAAAAATTAAAAGAAATGAAACCGGTAGAACATATTCAATTTGAATTAGATAACATTGAACCCACGAGCGCAGAAATTGAACGGAGAAACATGCTCGGATTACCGTGTAGTTATGCAATGATGACGTTAAGAAATAAAGGCAAACAGCCTCGAATAAACATTTTGTTCAATGGAAGAAAGGTGGAAGCTTTGTTAGATTCAGGTTCCAGTAATACTATAGTATCAGATGATTTGTTGACAATTGAAGAGAAATCGAAGATGAAACCAACAAGTAAAGTAATAAGGTCAATGTCGCACAATGTTTTAAGTATAATTGGGAAATTAAAAGCTGAATTAATTATTGGTGATCACGAATTAGTGCATTATGTGTCAGTGATGAGAAATAGTCCTGTCGGATGTTTAATTGGTATGGATGTAATGGAACAACTACAATGAATTTCTCTTGATCTAAAAACTGGGAGATTAATGAAAGGACAGACAGACGAAAAAGGACATAAGGTGAGAGAGGTGTTTTTAAATCAGACGCTAGAATTGCCAGCAAGAAGTGAGGTAATATATTATGCAGATGTGTTAGATGTGTCAGATGACAAGTGCATATTTGAACCAAATGAGAAGCTAATAGAAAAATACGAAATTCCAATGTGTGATGAAGTGGTAAAGGTCAAAGACCAAACAGTGCCAGTGAGAATAGTAAATCAAAACACAAAACCCATCCAAATGAAACCAAAAACCAAACTGGGAAAACTAACGAAGTTTGAAATAGAGAAAATCCCGAAATTACCGAGAAATATTAAAATTTACAAAGAGCCACAAGTCATTAGTAATGATTTAACAGAATCACAAAAATGGGAATTCACAGAGTTATTAAAGAAATATAAAATGGTGTTTGCAAAACACGAGTACGATTTGGGACTCACCCAAGTAATTGAACATGAGATACCATTACTTGATGAAACTCCGATTAAATTGAAACCGTATAGAATTCCATATATACATCAGGAGGAAAGTGATAGGCAGATAAAAGCAATGAAAGAGTTCAAAATAATACGAGATAGTTCTTCACCATTTTCATCGTCAATAGTAGTTGTTAAAAAGAAAGACGGCGATCTGCGATTTTGTGTTGATTATCGGAAATTAAATCAAGTTACGCGAAAGGATACATATCCTATTCCAGTTCCACAAGAAATGTTTGATCAAATGGGAGAAGTACAATTTTTCACAGTAATCGATCTTAATAAAGGTTACAATCAATTTAAAGTGAAGGAAGAAGATCGAAGAAAAACGGCTTTTTCTGATAGTAAAGGATTGTATGAATTTAATGTGTTACCGTTTGGATTAACTGGAGCACCTGCTACGTTCCAGCGAGGTATGAATTTTGTTTTACGGGATATCCCACATGCATTAGTCTATATTGATGACATAATAATATTTTCAAATACTTTTAAAGAACATCTGAAAGATGTGGAAACTGTATTTAGAAGATTATTAAAGGCTAATCTAAAAATAAAACCCTCTAAATGTGAATGGGGAAAATCGGAAGTGGTTTATGTAGGTCATATTATTTCTCGAAATGGATTGCAACCAAACCCAGAAAATGTGAGAAAAATTAAAGAATACCCAATCCCTGAAAATGTAGACCAAGTTCGACAATTTCTAGGCTTAGCTAGTTATTATAGAAAATTTATTTAAAGCTTTTCTCATGTAGCACAACCCTTAAATGTATTATTAAAAAAGCAGACTCAATTTAAATGGGGAAAAGCGCAACAAGAAGCATTCGAATTACTTAAAGAAAGCTTGATTAAAAAACCTATACTGAGATGCCCAAATTTTAGAATACCATTCATTTTAGTGACAGATGCAAGTAATTTTGCATTGGGTGCAGTATTAGGACAACAAGTCAAAGGTGAGAAAGATCATGTAATAGCATATGCCAGTAGAACGTTAAAGCCACATGAAAAGAATTATTCTACAATTGAGAAAGAAACATTGGCATTGGTTTACGGTATAGCAACGTTTAGACAGTATTTAGTTGGCAGAAAATTTGTTGTGTTTAATGATCATAATCCGTTACAATGGTTGATGAAACATCGGGATTTAGCAAGCAAACTGATCCGATGGTCAATAGCCCTACAAGAATATGATTTCGAAATTAAATATCGAACAGGCAAATCAAATGGAAATGCGGATACGCTATCGAGAATCCCTGTAAATAATGAGAGTAAGAATAATGAAATGAATTATAATAATACAATATTTATGGCAATCAAAACCGCTAATAATTTGCAGGAACTGCAAAAAGATCAGGAAAAGGATAATGAATTAAATCAATTGCGGAAACATGCAGTCACAATCAAAAAGGAAAGTGACTGGAAACATGTAGTTGACGAAAAACATAAATATATCATTCATGATGGTTTGTTAAAATGTGTTAAAAATGAAAACTTATTAATTGTGGTTCCAACCAAACATCGAACAACGTTAATGTTAATATACCATGATGGAGCACTAGGTGGACATTTATCCGCTCGGAAGACATTATCAAGATTGAAAAAAAATATCATTGGGACACTATTGAATCAGATGTCAGAAAATGGTGTCATACTTGTGAAGTGTGCTTAACCAGGCGAAATACGGGAAAGAAAATAAAAGTACCTTTGAAACCTATGCCAGTGCCCGGAGCGCCGATGGAAATTACTGCAATGGACATTGTTGGTCCGTTACCTGAAACAATTAATGGCAACAAGTTTATCATTGTGTTCTGTGATTATCTAACTAAATGGCCTGAAGCATATGCGATGCAAAATCAAAAAGCGGAAACAGTTGCAAAGATATTTGTAGAAAATATTATTTTTCGATATGGAGCACCGAAGAAATTACTTACTGATCAAGGAACGAATTTCCAAAGTGAACTGTTTATCTCAATCACGGAATTATTCGGGATATTGAAACTAAGTACATCGCCTTATCATCCACAAACGGATGGTCTAGTTGAAAGATTTAACGGAACATTAATCAATATGATATCATCCTACGTAAATAGAAAACAGAAAGATTGGGATTTGTTTATCAAGCCATGCTTATTTGCGTATAGAAATGCAGTGAATGAGAGTACCGGTGAAACACCTTTCTATCTCGTGTATTTACGGCGGAACAACATGCCGGTTGATTTAAAATTTCAAGCACCTATCTCACAGTACATGGATATATCTGATTACAAAGTAATTATGCAAGAAAGACTTCAATCGGTATGGACTCAAGCTGGACTTAAAATAAGACATAGTCAAGAAGCGTATAAAGAGTGCTATGATAAACGAGCACATGCTCACAATATTGAGGAAGGAGATTTAGTGTATGTACATAAACCAGAACCAGCAAAGGGTTTATCACCAAAATTACAGAGACCATTTAAAGGACCATACGTAGTATGTGATACCACTGAAACTAATCTAAAATTACGTCCACAAAATAATAAAAAGGCAGGAACAATTATCGTTCATGCTAATCGATGTAAAAAGATGCCAGTTGCAGAAGACACTAAGTATCAATTGAGATCTAAAGACAAAAACGTGGAAAGGCACACCGCGCTCAAACAAAAGACAGCAAAAAATCGCTCACCATTGGGATATATCAACAAAACTTTGTTCGTTACAACACTCATGATAGTCAATGTGTTAGGGTCGAATGCGACTCCATCGTTTCCAAATTACGCCATTAAAAGGATCCCGTTAATGGAAAAAGTTGATATTTATGCCACATGTACCCAGATGGTATGGATCTATCGTTGTGCACCGACCGAAGAAATAGAAATAAGTAATTTACTGAATTATTTTGAACCACCAGTGAAGTTGAATTTTAATAAAAATACTTATGTAGATCGTCAACTAACAATAAATTATGAATACCCATGGTTAATAAAACAAGTGCAACCCCAAATAAATGGTAATAAAATAATGAACCTGATTAAGATTGAAATATGGACAAAAACATTAAATAACTACGTTTCCATAGAACCAGTGCTGAATGGAATCAATATATATTGGGAACCCCGAAATTCCCAACAAGTGAAAATAATTTTTCAGAATTATACAATCGATACGTTGAATGTTAGAAGGTCTTTCGTGCATTATGCGAATCTAAAACTGCATCATACCTACGATATCGCAGTTCATTACTACGAAAAAGTATTGCACGATAATGGTACAGAGAGTAATGACCGGTGGGTCAAGATCTATCTTAGTCGGAAATCACTTTTGTTGCAAAACGAAACAAATCGAGTTCATTTACAGCTAGTTGACCAAAAACTAAATATTTCACGGCATTCAGGTATGAATGAAAAAGTTATGATCTATTATCATGGGAAAATTCAAGCCACGTTAACAAGTAACTTTACCTTTAAAATGTTAAATTTTCAGCAAATACGATCTAAATCAAAAGTGGTAATGATAAAAATCAAGTATTACAAACGCATATCAAATTTCAATCCCTGGGAAATCATTTTTGTCGAAACGAGATTCATTCGAGTTGTATATAATTCAACGGGACTCATAAAGAACACCAATTATTCTCATATCTCTAATGTAAATATTCGAAACCAAAAAACAATGTTACCTTCGTTCAACGACTATATGGCTAATGTGCAAATTCGTGAGAATAACACTACATTATCTTCATCTGATAACAATGAAACCATAATTGTAATTTTATCGATCTGTACAATCAGTGTGATATCATTCTCCATCATTTTTCTTCTCGCATCGCGCTAGCATATCTTTGAAAACTAAAGCAACAACTTGAGCGTCAATCCATGGCCCAAAGACCTTGGATTGTCTATGAGGAGACAATCGTGTAGTGATATACAATTATTTTGCATGCAATTATGATAATGTAGTAGTACAGTATAAGTATCAACTTTTTATTTTGAATAATGTAAAGATTTGCACCTTTCGATCATTGATGAGTTTGATTGGCTGTTGAGAGCAAAGAAGGGAAAACAAAATTTGCGCAGGTAGAAATTTTGGGGCAAAGAAAATTTATTAAGGGGTATATAAGAAAAAAAAAGTAAATAAAATTAATATAAAAATTCAAATTAAAATAGGTAATTAATTTTTTTTATTAATATTATTATTTATACCGCTACCAGTTGAGTCAGTATCCTTAGGGTACTTTACCTTGACTCTAGCGTCAATTTTTAAAATTGAAATAAATTAACGAACTATATTTTAGCAATGCAACAAATTCAATGGGCAAGGACAATTTATGATAGCTATCTAAAGCTACATAGGAACGATGTTGGACGAAATCCATACATTATCAAAGAAAATTTGCAAATTCCAAACTACCTGAGAATAGATGATAGGAAAATGAAGATCCAAATATTCAGAGTGAATAGGCAAGCTGGAATTAAACTTGTGGATGAGATAAATATAAAGAAAAAGGACGAATTCATGCTCCACGTTATCAAAGGAAATGTTGAAATGATCGAAGACAATCAGAAGATATGGTGGGAAATGCATCAGGGATCGTCGTGGAAAATGCAGAAGGAAGCAATGACAAAAAGGTTGAGAGCAGCAAATGAAAATGCACTGGTTGTGTTCGAAACCAGAACGAAAAACGAAGCTCAAGAAATACCGCAGGTAATATCAACACTACCTGTGGATGAAAAATTGTTGGCAATCACAGAAGAAATGCTAAAAAGAAGAATGTCATTTTTAAGAAAAGAAATGGATCAAGAAGATATAAGAAGTAGGATCTTGTTTATAGATGCGGAATATGGAACATCAGAAACTAAACAGATGGTACCGCTATCTATTGCGATAATGAATTATTATGGAAAAACAATAAAGGATGTCTACCTTACTCCAAGAGGAAAATTGTGGCATTTTAATTCAAAAATTCATGGAATAACGGAAGTGGCAAGTAGGAATCAAAATGACCAATATTTAATTATGCAGGAAGTCCAAAATTTGGTAGTTGGGAAGATATTAATTGGCCACGATCTTCATGCGGAACTACAATATTTAAAACTTTGGATAAACCAGTTGCATGGTGTTCGAGATTTGGCAACGGCGCAAGCATTGGGAAAGTTTGGAGTTTCCAGAAGAGGAGAATTTTTCAAATTAAAAACTGTTGTCCAGGAGATGTTTGGAGAACAAATGCAGGTGGGCATACACTCAGCCCTTGAAGATGTAAAGAATATAAGAAGAATATATTTGCACATTGAGAAACTGTGGATTGATGATGTTGAAATACCAAAGAAGCAGCCATCGAAGAAATATTCGTTGGAGGAATATCGGAAACTTCATAACACCGTTTCAACATCAATGACCAAAATCACAGAAGAAATTGACCTCACGTCAGCAGAGGATATGGAAACTGATGGTGAAATTCAAACTATTCAATTAAAATGGGCAATAGAAGAGACGATCGAAACAATTGAGGAGAGTTTGGGTTTGATAATCCACGAACAAATTTATCAAATCCAACCAATATTCGAGCCTTGGTCAAGTATCTCGCCGAGGAGCAGAAAGAGAAAAACTCCATTGAATTCATTGGAAGTCGATAGTGAAGAAACTATCGTAATAAACCAACTTACATACAAGAAAAAGAAAACGGTCATTCACTATAAATGTGGATCAAAAACACTGAAACTTGAAATGAAATAAATTAATGTTATTTATATTATTATTTATAAAATATTAATTTAATAAATCTCGTCTTTTGATTTATGTCGTCCCATACAAAAAAAAAACAAAATGTATATAAACAAAATTGCCATTATTATTATTATCATCATTATTAATATCATCCCCTCCTTGAATATTTCTAATATGGTATGCATGCCTGCTCAAGTCGGCATCAATGACCAATGAAAATGCAGCAATCACTTCCACAATAACTACAATAAATCTCAGCTTTGCATAGGTTTCTGTGTGTTTCTTTAACTTTTCATTGCAGACAATTCAAATGGAAGACTGCAAAAATGTCGCCATGTACATTCTGGTGAGGAGAGAGGGGAATAATATTCCAGAGCACCTGAATTATTTATTATTATTATTATTATTATTATCATATTATTATTATTATTACAATTCCTATCTACCAGGTAGAGCGCGATTATCATCTCAAATTTGATTTATTAGCCTATGGCTAATTAAATTATTATTATTATTATTGTTATTATCGAAATTTATTTAAAATTTAGCCTATGGCTAACTAATTAAAATTTATTATTATTAGTATTATTATTATTATTATTATTATTATTATCGAAATTTATTTAAAATTTAGCCTATGGCTAACTAATTAAAATTTATAATTATTATTAGTATTATTATTATTATTATTATTATTATTATTATTGTTATTATATTGAATAAAAACCAAATTTTTAAATTTGGATCTTGTGAAATGAATAGATTCGAGGGCGAATCTTCATTAAAGGGGGGAGATATGTTGGGGTATCACGAAAAAGCACAGTAAAATCGATAAAACACAAAAAATGATAAAAGTTCAATATTAATTAAAAAATGTATAAAATTCGAAAGTAATAATGATCGGGGGGAAATTGGTATGGTTGAACCCCAAATTGAGAGACGAGTCCGGAAATAATAATAAAAATTGAGTGAGGGGTCCCTAGAAAATGATATAAAATAAAAAAAGAAATTAATTAAGAAAATTAATTACTAATGGAAAGCCCGAGTCAATGGGAAGCCCGAGGCAATGGAAAACCCGAGAGATGTGAAAAAGCCGAGAGCTGAGGAAAACCCGAGAGATAAGGAAAACCAGGCGCATAGACGGAATAATATAGTAGGATAAATTAGCCTAAACAACGTCAAACGTTGTTGACAAATGTCGGTCTGAAAGGTAATTATTAATGATAATTTGATAATGCAGAACCTATTGTTGACAATCGTCGGAAAACAGTCTGAGCAGGAGTATAAAAGAAAGAGGGAAAAACACGAGAGGACCATAACTCATCAGACAAAAAAAGAGGACCAGAATTCATCAGACAAGAAAAGAGACATTATCAACCAGACAAGAAAGGACAATTATTATTAACTAGGTACGAGAGAGCAGATATTATTAACTAGAGTGAATCGACGTGAACGAGCAGTAGTAGGTTAGTAGAGAAATCCAAATCCAAGTAAAAGTCAAGGTTATCTATCAGACAGGGTGGTTCTCCCTTGGACAACCTACCCTAAGATAATCCGAGCCAAACAGTGGTTAAAAGGTGCAAATCAAGTAGTGAAATTGTGATTACAAATATTGAACCAAAGGATTGATTTGTTATTGTGATAAAGTGCAAATAAAATTATTCTGTGTTGGGTTTGCTTATTTGATCGAAAAAGGACACGAGGAGTCAGAGGGAACCGACTTTCAATAATAATAACCCAACAGGGATAAGGGTAAGAGAGATACTGTGAGGACATTTAACATAGCAAAAGGTGTACAAGTCATAGTAAAATCAATAATACAAACAACGATAAGAAGGAATAAGGGAATGGACATAATGATAAATGATATGAGAGTATAGGTTAACATTTGAAGGAGATAGGAGAATAATGGGACCTAAAAATCGAAATTGAACACAGGCCTTCTATCGGCAGCTCGTTGGACCCATGAATCGTTCGGTCAATTATAGCATTAGCAAGAGCGCTCACTTTTTGCGGACGATACACCCACTCGAACACAGATCCAACGTTGCTTAGCAACGGGTGCCAAGTGGTAAGCGAAAATATTTGTATGGGGTTTTCCGGTTAACAACCATATAGCTTCAAAATCTAAAGACCCAGAAACCCACCAAAAGTAATGAATCAATGAAAAACCATTCGAAACCCAATAATCACAAGATCACGGAGACTCATTATCCCTCCTCTTCGCCTCAACGATTAAAGAGGGAAAATGTTGTAAACAAGTTTGTTTAAATACTACGAATATCACTGCGCAAATGTATTATGTAGTTCGGGAATAGTCACGACGTCCTGCTTGATATTAATATTAGATCTTGTCAGAATGGAATGCACCTTTTCTTCATCGTCATTTCTGTCTTCCAAAAAATATATCTTTAAATTAATTACTTTTCATTTTCAATTGATATTTATTAAAAATTATTTGACTATGAATCAGTAAAGATATCGATGTTTTTTGATATTCATAAATTTTCGGGGCTGCTTTTCAAACGATATATGTTCAATTTTTCATTAAAATTTCAAAAGAAAATTTAATTTTTAAGCCAGATAATAACTTTATAATTTCAGTATTTTATAAGGTTTGTGTTTAAAATTATTTCGTTTGATGGTAATTTGAAATTCATGAATTAGTTTGAAACTGAAAGTTATTTTGTATATATAAAATGAGTTGTGTCAGATATAATTCTTTCAACTATACAGTAAATTCTTTTTCCGATTTATATGAAGGAATACCATTTAATATTCTGATCAATGTAGTAGTATATATTGTAAGAATCTTTATGAATATTCATTATAATAACATTAATTATAATATTAATTAATTATTTTAGCTTCTAATTTTGATTTTTTTAATGCTTCGGAAAAATGCGTGGAACTACGGTGTTATTGAGTGGCTTACTAAACCTGTAAATGTGTAAGTTTTATTTCATTGAGGAAATAGAGAAATAAATTTATCGTAGTATGGAAGAAGCAGCGGATCAATCAGGACTAACTTCGCCTGAGGACTGTGTTGAATCGAACGGAGATAATAATCGAGCACTCCAATCAAATGTAGAAACTGTTCTAATATTTCAATTTAACAAAAAATCATATTTCAGATATTTTGTCGTTGGATTCCTTTATTCATAAGAATGAGGTTATTATGTATTTAATATTACATTATAGTTATCAAAATATTTAATTTTATTTATTGTTAATTTAAAATAAAAAGCCACATTTTACACAACCAATAAATTAAAATTTGCCTTTGAATTTACTTGCATTGATAATGATGAGATAAAACCAAATACAAAACAGCATTTTTGAACAATGATCACAGAATGACAATCAAAAGTTAAGAAATGTGTTTGTTAAAAAAGTATGCTGAACCCAGAATTATAAAAATCCAATATATCTGGACTGAAAAAAACTATCATATAAATATTTGATTACCAAATCGGTTAGTTTATATTCCTAGTGAATTTTCAAACTTGCCTTTGTTTATATGGAACTTCAAACAACAAATATTGAAGCAATATGAATTCTCTGTTCAGTTTAAACTCTATAACGATTAGGAGTTATAAAGAATATTGTTTAATATCTATGTAATGTATCGGTACAAATGAATCAAGTGAATATAACAGAAGAGGTTCTACCAAATGTAAGGAAAGGTGTTGAATAATAGTAAAGACTAATAAATACTCAATTCCCTCCATCAGCAGTCAGGTAGAAAAATTCAAAACTAATTAGCTGAATGTTTTGCGTATTTTATTATTAATTTTTAATAATAGTTATCTCAAAACAATAATAACTATGTTGTATTTTTATGAATTTTCAGTGATAAATGTTTGAGGAAAAGATGTGGATTTGATGCAGTGATCTATTGCATGTTTCAACGGATGCTCATACTAATAAGCAGTGTTATGACAGTATTGTGCCTGACAATTATTTTGCCACTCAATTTCTCCGGCAGCCTATTATGTTAGTCCAGATAACTATTTACAGTTTTAAAAATATTTATTTTAAAATATATTATTTAAATTAAAAATTAATTAATATATAAGAAACATTTTCTTGTTAAAGCAAATTGAATTTGTAAATGATTTATCATTCATTATTACTAAAAATATTTAACATTACTTTTATATAAACCGATCCACTTTTCAAATAGCTTCAAAATGATATTATCAACTAATCAACGGACGAATAAATACTCAAAAAATCAATTAACACAACAATTTGATTGGAGGAAAATTTTTGATTATGAAATTTTAATTAAAGACAAAAACTGAATAATATAATTTTAATGAATCGTGAGCTATGCTCAATATAATTTTATTCTAATTTCATTGTAATATGTAAAAAGTGATCTCAAGTTGAGATTCATGTGTCTTCCTTGTTGTAGTTTGGGGCCGTCCATAAATTATGTCACGGATCTAGGGGGGGGGGTGTTTAAGAACTGTGACGTCACATCAAAACGCGTAGCTTTAATTAAAAGTTACAGATTTCGAGGGTCTTTTAGGGGGCAAAGATTTATATCATCATATTTGAAGTTCGCTAACTATTTGTGACGAAAGGGGATGGCGTATAAAATCCGCGTGACGTCATTTATGGACGGCCCTTGTGTGCAGAAAGGCAATTAAGACTATATAGTATTGAATTTGGATTCATTGTTAGGTTTTTGGCGTTTGAACAGAATGACAATAATCTCCATTGTTGCTGGCATTTTGAAATATATCTAAGAAAATGATTACTTCTCTGTGCTGAGGAAGTCTATTTAAATCTGTCCCTACAAAAAAAACTATATAGCTATTCATCATGTGGTTAATTCACTAATCACTTCAAAATCAAGAACAGCTGGTAACTTTCAAATTCAACATTCAGAGTTCAGTAAATCTATGGAAATGTTACAAAGCCTAAAAGTCAATACCACTTGCCAACTTGGAATCTGAATGGAATTTTTTCGACATGTGGATAACTAGCGACTAAAATCAGACGATTAGTAAATGGTGAAAGCTTAGACACTTTGATCTTTTTGAAGTCACATTTTAGGTCTTAAAATCTTGAGTATTTTTTTTAATATTTTCTTGTTTTTTACTTTCGTGCAAATAAAAACCATTATTTTCCTAATAATTTCAACATTTAAAATCTCGGTATTGAAAATTGTTTGCTCCGTAATTTTGAAAATTCTAGTCTCAACGTTACAATTTGTTTGTTGATTTATATTTAACTAAAATCAAAATTTTTATTTATAGAATAAACAACTGTTATTGATCAGTATAAGTAGTTGTGCTGGGTTATTTTTGCCAATTGAATTCATGAAATTCTTTTCATATTTTCTAACTAAAGTTGTTATTAAAATATTGTGTATATTTTTAACATCCAATGGAATTATTTGCTTGACGCGTACTAAAAACCTGATACAAAAATTCAATTAATTTACTGTTCGTTAAAGTTTTTATAATATAATTATAAATTATAGCATTTTCAATCTGGATATTTATGAAAATATTACTATTTATTATTATTATTATTATTATTATTATTATTATTATTATTATTATTATTATTATTATTATTATTATTATTATCATTATTATTATTATTATTATTATTATTATCATTATCATTATTATTATTAATATTATTTTTAATTATTATTATTATTATTATTATTTATTATTATTTATTATTATTATTATTTATTATTATTATTATTTATTATTATTATTATTATTATTATTATTATTATTATCATTATTATTATTAATATTATTTTTATTTATTATTATTATTTTTATTTATTATTATCATTATCATATTATTATTAATATTATTTTTATTTATTATTATTATTTTTATTTATTATTGTTATTATCATTATTATTATTAATATTATTTTTATTTATTATTATTATTATTTTTATTTATTATTATTATTTTTATTTATTATTGTTATTATCATTATTATTATTAATATTATTATTATTATTATTATTATTTTTATTTATTATTATTATTATTATTAATATTATTATTGTTATTATTATCATTATTATTATTAATATTATTTTTATTTATTATTATTATTATTTTTATTATCATTATTATTAATATTATTATTATTAATATTATTTTTATTTATTAATATTATTTCTATTTATTATTGTTATTATTATTATCATTATTATTATTAATATTATTTTTATTTATCATTATTATTTTTATTTATTATTATTATTATTATCATTTTATTTATTAATATGATTATTATTGTTATTATTATTACATTTTATCTTATTATTTTATTTTCATCATCATTTATATTTAAAATTAAGTATCCACAGTTGCAACTATAATTTTTTAATTTCTTATATCTATTTCATCGAACCTTTAATTTTCTATGAATTTTGATTGTTATTTATTTTTATTAATTTATTTAGCTGATGACAGCTCTTCTTTCAAAACACTTACTATTGCTAATATAGAAGTTGGGTAATTATTTATTATTGATATAAAAAGTGTAATATAATTCATTTTTGTTCCTAAACTATTTTTAACGAAATTTTTTTTAAATGTATTGTTAAATATTACTGTATTTAAACTTGCTAATATTACGTCATCCAGAATAAAATCTAGTATTTAATGTACATAAAGAATTCGATTATGATAATTATTTTCGTATTTTTTATCATATATAAAAAAATAACAAGTCCGATGAAATATTTTTTTAAATCTAAATTTCACATTTTCTAATATCGAAAGTTTGGTTTATAATTTTAATGATTCCAAATATTTTGAATTTAGTTTTTCTCAGTTTATTAAGTGATGTATCTTGATAAGACTTAATATTTAGTTTGTTCGTACATTCCTTTGGTGTTGGTTGCATAAAATTACCAGGAGAATTTAATCTATCATCTGAATCAAAATAATCAATATTGCTTAAGTTTGATTTCAATTTCAAGATCTTCGTTATTTTGATAATTTGAAGTTGAATTATTTTTTTGGCGATAAAAAATTATTATTATGTTTGAAATGGTATTAAATTAGAATCAACCAAAGGATCTGTAATTTGTATTAATTCGAAAATAAAAAAAAATCCACCAATTTAAACAAATTTGCATTATTTTAACTTTTTTGCACATAGATAAAAATTTAATTTTTATATAATTTTAATTTAAATAATTTCCATAATCAGAAATGTAAATGTTTGGAATTTGTAAAATATAAAAGTTTTTTAATTTTTTTAATTTCCAATACATTATTAATTCTAAATATCGGAACTATTTTTCGGGACTCAGGATTGCCAAATTGCCAAATCCCGTTGCTAAACTACTTTAATATTTACTTAATAGCCATTTTACTTAATAAATTATAAATATTTTGTTAAAAAAATTACTTTTTTTCATTTTCTGACAAACTGCCAAATTAATGTGAAGACAGATTCTCTGATTATCTCTCCCTTTTTTTACGATTCAAAATTTTTACTGATAAAAATTAAGCAAAAGGAGCAAGATTTTAATTTTATAATATCATCAGCAAAAAATAACGGGCTGGTCCAATGATTAAAGGAAATGACTTTATTGATTTTTCAAAGAATCTCAATTTATATGAAAAACCCAGTAAAGTTTAAAAAATTATATCCACAGACTCTATTAAGGAGTTTATCGTGCATAGGATAACTATTAGACTTAGAGAGAAGTTTCTCGCTTGTATCACTTATTTATTGACCTAGAAGATATATATTAAAAACAACCTTTGAGATGTTTTATAAATAAATTCTATAAAATATAAACATTTTAAATGAATATCTGTACTTTGTATTTGTTTTTTAAGAAAATTAAAAGTATTTTTGGTCTCGATATAGTCCCGGATCCTGCTAATATTAATAAAAATAATCCAGAGTACCGATGTTGATTAATACACAATGTTAGTTTTTTTCTTGATTTTCGAATTACTGGTCTTGAAGAGCGCTTTGCATTGATTGGAACTATTATTAATCTGATGATACACAATCTGGTGAATAAAGAGCATACGGTAGAATTTTCCGTTTAAGCGCTTCTAACGTATTTTTTACTTGTTTTCGAACGTGGTAGTGTTGTATTGCAGTAAAATCACTTTACGCTGTTTGTTTACATGTCAATGCATGGTTAAAATTTATCAATTGTTGTTAGTTTCGTTTGGTTTTAGCTGCTCATAGTTCACCACTCCTTTCCGATTCAACCAAATGCATAACATAACCTTACTTATATGAATTTTCGTTTTTCTGTTGATGTGGATGGTTCGCCTGGATGAACCCACGAGTTTTCCGTTTAGGGTTATCATAGTAAATCCATTTTTCATCGCCAGTCACAATTTGATGCAAAAAATGCCGTCCTATGTGTCTTGTAAGCAAAGAATTGCAAACCATTAAACGATTTTCAAAATTCGTTTCTGTCAGTTCGTGTGGTATCCATTTTCCTTCTTTTTGAATCATATTCATGACATGTAAACGTTTGCTTATGGCTGCTTGAGTGACATTTAACAGCTGTGCAAGTTATTTTTCAGTTTTGGCTGAGTTTTCCTTCATTTATGCTTCCAATTCTTCATCTTCGATTTTTTTCGAATCCGAAAATCTAAGTTATTATTATAGATATCTTGTTATTGAATTTAAAGCAGAATGTTTCAAATAATCATTTTTTAATTTTAATTTTAAATTTTAATTTTTAAATATAAAATGACAATTATGTTGTAAACTATAAACAATAGGTTGATTAATAATTATTTACATAATTTATTTACGTAGTTAATTTCATATAATTTTATTATTTTTTTGTTATTTGAAGAATCAACAAATGAAATAAAAAAATTATTTCATTCTTCAGCTCCACAAAACTTGCTTTTCATTTGTCAATCTCTTTCATTTTGATGATTTTCGTGTTTTTTATTTCAAACTGGTTTCTGAAATTTGTCGATACAAAAATTCATAAAAAAGTAAGATTTTAAAATATATATGATTTATTACTTAGTTTTATTTGTCTTTATTGCTATTATTATTATTATTTCATAAAATTATTATTGTCATTCCACGGACGATCTACATTTTTTGAATTATCGGAATAAAAACTTATGATTAAATTAATGATTTTTTTTTACTTTTATTTATTATTAATAATAAATAAATCATATTATTTTGTCAACAATGACTTTCAATAACTTTTTTCTTGTGGTCAAATTAAAATAAACCTTAGATATAAATTAGAATTGTTTACACCTGATGAAGATTAGAAATTTTTAAAAGATAAAGATTAGTTAATTGAGGGTGCATTAATATAGTGATAAATCAATACACTACACCTCACTGAAAGATGCATTAATCAAAATAATGTTTAACTAGGTGCAAATTCTTTGTTTTAACAGAGCACTGTAATTGATTTTTGTTTTGATGTTTTAGGTGATTTTTTAGAGAGGTTTAAGAATCATAAACAACCTTTTGCTGAAGTTTGAAATCACCAGTAGCATTTTTTATCGTTATTTTTTACTGAAAAACAATATTTAAAATTTGAATAACGTTATAGTGAAATAACTTTAAACTAGACAACGTTAAATAAGGTATTACTATACAGTTTATTCTGTTATATGATAATTTAGATGAATATATGTGGGTAATAATTGTCAAAAAATTTAATTTAAGACTTATAATTGATGGAAATCAGGCGATGGAACCAAAAAGTTGTTCATTATGTTCATTACAAAAATTATCCTAAAAAATGTATTTATTTCTGTAAAACTATAAGTCAGTTAATTAATAAGACAGACTTTGATTTAATTTCTAAAATGTGGAATTTGAACATTAATGACATTGCCTTTCCACCTTTCATTGCTCATATTCATTGAAAATATCTATTTATGAATAATTGACTGGCATTTTTCAGTGATTTAAATGAGAAAATCAATAAGAGAAATTTAATTTTAACTAGTTTATTGTTGAATACTTTGTTTCTTTTCGTCTAGTTGATAATACGAAGAAAAAAATAAAAACATTTAAAAATCGATTAAGAAAAACAAATTAGTTTTCGTGTCATTTTTGGTATATGTTTTATTTAATCGTTTTAATTTTTTTATTTAGTTGTAGTTTTTATTTTTATTTTTCTCATTTACTCATCACATCAATTCAGCATAAGGATAAATATTTTAGACTGGAGTGACATTAATGATTACCAATATACCAATAGAAGTTTATGATGAACAGTTGATCGAACAACATTTTAAGTATGATTTTTGTCTCCAAATTATTATTTATATATATATTTTTTGTATAAAATATCATAAAAATTCAAAAAAATTATTTCATATTTCTAATAAATGTTTTTTAGGAATAAATATAAAATCTAATTTTAAAAATCACAAAATATTTCTTTATTCATTACAACCTTTATTCGATTCGTAAATAAAGACCTAAAGAATATTATCATATTGAAATAAATCACGTTTCGATATCTGATTCGTTAGAATCAGTGATAAAACTATCGTACGAAATTTTGAAAAAACATTGGTGTTAATGTATTTTAATACCAAGGAAAAGGCAAACAAATTATTAATTAGAATAAATCATTGCATGGGAAAATGTCAATCATTGAAATAAGAATTTTATTAAAATTGAATTGTTAATATAGAGATTTGATTCAAAATTAAAGTGCTCTAAATTAATACAGGTGACAGAAACAAAGCTGATATGTTTGTAATAACTGATTTTAGATTTAACTAAATTTAAGATTTATTTTGCAAGTTGCTAAATTACGAAAATCAAATTAATTAATTATAATACCCTTTTATATAAGTTTTCTCTACCATACAAAGTTTGTATTACAAACCTATGTACACTGTGATATTGTACAATAAGCCATATTGTTTTGTGGCACACTGATTTAGAGCTTTATTTAGTAAAATTTTCTCATATAATTTTAACAAATTAGAGCGATATTTGATTTAACTGAAGAAATAAGAGTAAAATTATGGTAATTGAAATATAAAATCAAGTATAAAATCAGAACATGCTAGAAAATAAAAAAATTTTTAATGTTTTATTTAGGATGATTGAATTATGGTTTTTAGTTTATTTATATGTTTTGTAGTTTCCAAGCATTATGTTATATTTGAAGTTCTTGTGATTATTTTATTTGTATTCAATATCTAACAATACTATTTCAATAAATCATCGGTTATTCTTGATAATACTAGATAATAAAGCTATTAAAAATAAGGACATAGTTGAAAATGTTACTTTAGTAGATTATGCAAATAAAACGACGAACATAATTCGAACTGACATGATAATGTCGAATGCATGAGTTAGGAGCATCTTATTAATATAATATAATGAACGTATTATTGGAAATTCTTAATATACATTTGAATCGGAATAAAGTTAACACAATTGAAATATCCAAATGAAATTTTTAATGAAATCTTTATAATGCGGTTTTTATATTTATTTCTAGTAAAGCAACGATCAATGTATTATGACCACACATTATATTATAAATATCTAAATTACCGCAACGTAATTGTTGTGCTGAAAATGTCGTTTAAACTGTTGCATAATAGTCTCACGGTTCAACATTATTTTGCAACAGTGTCAAAATAAACACAAAATATTACACAATTTCTCAGTTTACCTTCGTGAAAAATATTATTATGAGCTTCACTTTAAGTAAATATATAGTCTACTAACTTTCATTTTCAAAAAATCATTTTTTTTAAATAATATTGCTACATATTTTTAATTCAAGATAAAAATTCATGAAACAATGTTTTAATATTAAAAATAAATATTTACTTAAAATAAGTAATATTTTTGCATTATTACACAAAAAAACTTATTTTAAGTAAAATCTTAATTTTTTAAATATATATATATATATATATATATTTATGAGGGTCGTTTGCCATGGGCCTCTTGATCCAGATGGCCTCCAAACAACACTACATATTTGAACAACATTTCAAAAACTAGATGGTCTGCAAGAATAGATGCTGCTAAGCCAGTTGCCCTTAATTTAAAATCCTTATTATCAGCGGTCAACGAATTTGAGCTATGTAGTCTTCCGGCTGACGCTCAGGCTCAGATTAAATCGTTTAAAAATTATCTGTTATCATTTTTATTAATGTCTACAATTTGAATGAAGGTTCTCGTTTTATTGCATCAAACAAATCTAATAGTCTGGCGACACTAAATATTAATTGGGATTTGGCATGAAATGTGGACTATTCCGAATTTATAGGTTCATTTGCAGCTCTAAAGGCTCGAAAAGCATTATTTTAAATTATTTTAGCTAAAGCAACCATTTTTTCATTATATAGGGGCCACGTATGTTGTTTGATCAGGGCCTTCAAGTGGCTATAACAGGCCCTGTGTATGTGTATATATCGCGGACAGCTTTTAGTAGTTCACGCTTGCGACGGACCTTCAACGTCAAGAAAAAAGTGTTAAACTTTATCCATTTATAATCATTTTTTAATAAATATGCAATATAATAATAGAATCACACAATATTGGCATTGAAATAAATAAAAGTTAGCGCCAATACAACATATATGTACTATACTGCAATATATTTTGACAGACTCATTGTCTTCGTCAGGTAGATTCAAACTTGAAACTATCGATAATTACTGCTTTATTCAAGCAAATTTCTTCATTGATCTTTTATATTTATAAATACATCATATCAAAAATTATAAATTCCGTTTTATAAATCTCAATTTTTAAAAAATTTAATTTTATTAGATTTTATAAAATCAAAATCTAAAAAAATGCATAAAACATTTTAAAACAAAAACATTTTACATTTATTTTCGATACGCAGCACAAAATTGTGTTTACTAATATATATATAACTAAAAATTTAAAAATTATAATTTAAACAAATTTTTTTTATATTAATTTAATTTCCTAATAAATAAACACTTGAAAATATTTAAATACTTCAACTAATTTTTTAAAATTTTTTTTATATAAATATTATAATTTTTTATCTATATTATAATTTCAAAATAATAACGTAATATTTTATAAATTAAATTAAATTATTTTAATAATATTAAAATTTAAAACTTTTTAAAAAAAAATACACAAACATGATTTAACATACTCAAACTATTTAAAAACATTCAAAACATTCGTACTCATAGCACTTTATACATTAATCTTTGGATTCGATGATCTTATCAGCAATGCTTCACATATCACGCGTTCCAAATAATTATTAAAACTTTTCAACAAAATTCTAAAATCAGACATTCCTATTTCACTTTTGCAGCCTCTATTGTGCTTATTAATATTGGTCAAACACTTCATCGTTGCTGCTAAAGGGGAACCCATAGCAACTAAATCTAGTTGTTGATACCATTCATTATTGAAAAGAAAATTGACATTTAATGTAGCAAATTCAAGAAGTTTACGAAATGCCCTTCTATCCAAAATGTGATGTTCAGAATCATTTTCATCCCACAGCACACAAAATAAGTCAATTGTATCAATCAATGGTACAT
The DNA here is from genome assembly GCA_022537955.1 of Schmidtea mediterranea. Classification (NCBI taxonomy): domain Eukaryota; kingdom Metazoa; phylum Platyhelminthes; order Tricladida; family Dugesiidae; genus Schmidtea; species Schmidtea mediterranea. The sequence continues at coordinate 95,667,461 of CM039681.1, forward strand.
TCGTAAACAAACTGCAAACATCAAACGAAACCGTAACATCATTCATACTTCGTTTTTGTAACTGTACAGTACAAGAAACAGTCTCAAAGCTATCTTTACATTCAATTTTCTTTTCAATAATGAATGGTATCAACAAATAGATGGAGTCGCTATGGGCTCCCCTTTAGCACCAACGATGGCATCAATTTTGTCTAGTTTTGAAAAGAAAATTGCTTCCTTTAAATTTGATTTTATTAATTATCAATTTACATGTAATGGGTGTAATGCCACATACATTGGAGAGACTTACCGTCATCTCTGTACTCGAGTTCCAGAGCATTTTCGATTGAAGGGTTTGACCAAAATTAGTGAGCACAATAGAGGCTGTAAAAATAGGAATGTCTGATTTTAGAATTTTGTTGAAAAGTTTTAATAATTATTGGGAACGCGTGATATGTGAAGCATTGCTAAGGTCATGACTTTGAATGTTTTGAATCTTTTTAAATAGTTTGAGTATATAAAATCATGTTTGTGTATTGTTTTAAAAAAATCTTTAAATTTTAATATTATTAAAATTTTTAATTTTTAAATTTTAGGTTTAGAATGTTTTAAAGTTTTAATTAAACCAATCAAAAAGTAAAAAACGACTACTGTGAGTTACTTCCAGCCTGTTAAAAGCCGAAATGTTATTTTGGCATTTTTCTCATTGTATATAGTAGCTCCAAAAGAAACTGAAGAGGATTATTTAATAATCGAAACTTTTTTTAACAATATAATTATTACTTCGCAGAGGATTATTTTTCCATTCACTTATATGATATATTAATTTATGTTGCTACGGAGGAATCACCGTTTTATTTTAAAATTATAATATTTTTATAAAAAAAATTTAAAATATTAGTTAAAAGTATTTAAATATTAAGTGTTTATTTATTAGAAGATTAAATTAATATAAAAAATAATTTGATTAAATTATAAGTTAATTCATAATATTTTTAGTTGGTTTTTTGTGGCTGAAGATGGCAGTCAAACTGTCGAAATATATCGTATGAAGAGTTTTATTGGCGCTTTCTTTTTAATATATTAAATAAGGCGTATTTCATAGGTTTTCTCGAAAATGCCAATTACATATACTTATGAAATTTTGTGTGCAGAGACAACCAAGAATTGACTCGCGGATCACAGCGTACCACAGTATATATTATTGACTTTATATTCCATAGTTTGATAAAGCCTGAATATTTTATTTAATAATTAATAATTTTATCTGTTATTAAGAATTTGATTGGGAGTAGAAACGTAAATTTCATTGGTTTTGCCATAATATATATTGTGATGTAATTGTATTGTGATAATTGATTTCCCTGTCCACTATATGTAAACCATTAAAATTAATGTTTATGATTGCCTGTATGTTTGATTGATTACTTTGATTGTCTGAGTCCTCGAATTTCATCATTGTTTATTATTTATCCCAATGAGGTATGTGCTGTAGACACACGTGTAGTATGTATATTGTCTGCTTGTCATTGATAAATTCTTCACATATATTGTTATTTTAATCTTTTTGTATATATTTGATTGAGTTTAACTTTAATTTTATTACCAAAAACCTTTCTGTGACTTTCATCATTTACTTTTGATAAAATGTAATTATTATGATTCACTATTTTTACAATTTCTATTGGCATAACTATATATTTTAACCAATCAAAATCTATTTCCCTTTTCTTATTATTTGTGTTTCTTTAATATTATATTTAAAATTATAATTTTTATTTAATAAACATTTAATAGAGAGTAAGCAAATAAAAACATCTATTGATTATTATCAAAAATGATCTTTCTTTTGTGATTAAACGCTTACATCTACATATTTTGGATAATCCACATTTTTTTATGTTATTATTATCACCATCGTTTGAATAATATAAAAAAACAAATTATTCAGTGAGATTTAGTGTTTTATAATTTATTAATTTCAGAGAGGCATATCCTACAATATCAAATATGAAAGTTCAAAAAACTTATGCCATTGGTAAATTATTTGATTTGTATACAAATAAGTAAGTGATTTTATTGTATTATAGCATTCAATTTTATTTATCATTCAAATTGCCTCCAATTTATTATTTTATCGAAATTCTTATAAAATTTTCTATTTTAATATATTTCCTAAAAGATTATTCGCTGGTCACGAGTATATATTCATAGTCAAACAATAAAAAAATTCTTTATGTCATTGCAAAATGAAAAGCAATCAGAGGTTAAACCTAGAAAAAGTTCGCTTAATATGTATATATATATAATATATATTCACTATAAATTCAATATTGTTTTATTTATTTCATAACATTTAACACTAAAGTGAATTTTTTGGTTGTTGAATGACAAAATGATTAAAATGAAGTTTGAAAGTGATATTCAACGCGATTTATAATGACAAACTATTTTCAAGCTTATTTGGCTCTCATTGGTACCTTATAAGAAACTTAATTCCAACTTTGTGAACAGACCCGCATTTACTTGGGTGTATCATTTGCCCCAATATCATTACAATGTCCTGTCTTGTTTTAGAACATGTCAGTATTTGTAAAATGGATCCATGCCAATAAACTTTTAAGTTGTAGTTGATTTAGGAGGTCCACATCAAACATAAAGTTTTATATTGTTTGGCATTATTTTGTATACTTAAACACCCTTTATAATATAAAGCATGAAATAAAGAGTCTTTGTTTTGTTGATATTCAATGTTGTTGGTTCAATTGTTTAGATCAGCGTAGTCCAAACTTTACTTCAAAGTCAAAACTTTACTTGCAGTAAATTTAGAAATTAAATTTTTTGACGATATATTAGTGATAAAAATATTTTTAAAAATTATAATAATTTTCTATTTGAGTTATAAAATTTTTAATTTTTCAGTTTTTATTAAAAAATATTCTTGCAAAAATTTTGGTTATATACCAGTTTTGGGGTTGGGGATAAATAATAAATTATTTAATAAATAAAGTCAAATTAGATTAACTATTTGTTATTGTTTTAATCAAAAAATTAAAGCGATAATTTCTTTTTTGCATGTTTCTTCAAATCTCAAAATTTCATTTAAATACTTTTGGAATCATCGCTTTTTTTCTATTCTTTGTATTTGTGTATATAGGAATTACATCTTTTTCTTTCAAACTTTTCATTATGTTTCACAATAATCCAGCATTTATTTATTTTTGGTTATTTTTTTAAATTCGTATATAACCAAAATTTTAATGGGGAAATATCATTAAGGACTAATATGCTATTCAAGATGATATTATGTTACACTTCTTAATTATAATTAGAAACATGAGTTTGTTTTGCGAAATAAGTTAATTAGATTTTAGGCCCAATCGTTGATGATTCATCAAATATCTGCAATATTTCCTGTTTTTGATCTAATCTCTGTAAGTGCTAAAAATTCCATTTCACACAAATATGAAGAACTGAATGGTAACAAAAGTTTAATCGCCTTACTACTTTATTCAGGACAATGGTCGTTAAGTAAAACCAAAATATTGAAAATTCATATTCACTGAGAAATAAATTTAGTACCAAAGCATTTTTAATTTCAACAATATTTTCTAAATCCAACGTCAAAACTGGTAAAGTTAAAGAAGGTGAATTTTCACTGCATTTCACCACGATGCACAGTTTGAATAACTTTTTCTATTTCTATTGACCTATTAAGAAACTAAAAGTTTCGATTTAGTTAAATGAATCAAATGTTTATTCGTGACAACTGAAATTTTGAAAGGTTTTATGATTAATTTTTTTAACAGCGTCTTATCCTCCCAGATGTCTCTAAACTTGCTCGCGTCCCCTGGAGGCGGTGCCTTCTCAGTAGGGAGCCATTGATTTATATGAATAATGTAAATATTAGGAACAGTGGCGGATTTAGATTTTGGTGCTTGTGGGAGGCGAGGAAAATTTTCAGAGGGCGCCACAAATTATGAAGATGGTACTACTCATTTTCCCGAGTATTGAGTGAATACCACTATTATTATAAAGCATTAGATTCAGTAAATTCATTCTAGTAAATTTATTGATGTAACAAACATACCACTTTATTTATTATTTAAATTGCTTCCTGTGTGATTTCATTGAAGCAAAACGATTTATAGTCGATTCAAAGTCAATTTTCTCCGCCAGTTCGCGTTCTATTGATATTAATGCTAATCCAGACAGACGTTCGTTTGTCATTGTTGATCGCAAATAATTTTTGATGATTTTCAGTCTACTGAAACTTCTTTCAGCAGTAGCAGATGTAACAGGAAGAGTCAAGTATATTTTATAGAGAATTGCCAAATTGGGAAGTCCTGGCGCCATCTGTTTTTCAACCAAGAAAGGAAGCACCTCTTTAAGTTGTAGTAATGGGCGTATTGATGCATACACGTATTTGAAAGTATCATATTCTAGGATTGGTTCTTCAATATTAATATCGTTTTTGTAAATGTCGCATAAATTTTGAAAAGATTCTTTATTTTCTTCTGATATTTGTGATGGATCAAGACAGGAGAATAAAGCAACAGTGTTATGAAAATCATTAAAACGTTCATCTAGTTGTATTACAAGTGTATCCAAGACAGTGAAATACGTTTCACATTTGAAGCGTGTAGTTGGATCATCAACTCTTTCATCTCTGTTAAGTTCACCTGCCATGCGTTTCTTTTTTGCAATTCGCTTTTCTTTAAATTCTGTTTCAACATCTAGTAAGGAACAATTTTTAATAATAAATGATTTTACAGCAACATTTAGACTTTCAAAAGCTTTATCACTTCTCATATCAGCAAACTTATTTCTGGCAACATAAATCAATTGTTTTGCAAACGCAATATCAATGTCCTTTCGTTGCAAATAGTTTGATAACACAAAGATATTATCTAACAGCTTTTGTAGAAATAGCATCAGTAAAACAAAAGAATATTTTGTTATCAAAATAGATAGTCCCATAGCTTCTGCTCTGACACTTCCTATGTGTTCTTTTGATTCCCCAAAATTTATATCTTCTAGAGTAGATATAATAGCAGAGAATGATCCAACAACTGAATCAACTGCATGCTTTCGGCTTGCCCATTTTGTATCAGAAAGTCGTTTTAGAGTATCTACTGTCGATTCATATTGAGACTTCTGATGTTCTTCGAGAATATGTAGTCGTGGTAGACTTGATGTAAGGAAAGTATACAACTTTTCTGTTGTACCAAAAAACAACTGAACATCACTGTTAAGAGACATTGCTGCAATAGTCACCAAATTCAATGCATGAGAACAACAGTGAACAAAGATATCATTTGGTGAAAGTGTCTTTATCTTAGTTTGAAGACCATTTTTAATCCCAGACATCACAGAGGCACCATCATATGCCTGTCCTCTACAAAGTGTAATGTCAATGTTTCGCTTCAGTAACTCCGTTAATATTATATTAGAAAATGCTGCAGCATTACTGTTTTCCAACGTGTAGAAGCCTATAAATCGTTTAACAACTTGTCCTGATTTTAACACCAATCTTAAAGAAACTGACATCTGATCAACTCTGGATATATCAATTGTTGAATCAACAATTAGAGAAAAGAATTGTGCAGACATTACTTCCTTATCAATATTTGCGGATATTTCAGAGGCAAGTGATTGAATTAGGTCATTTTGTACATCATGACATAAATAAAGTTCATTTTTCTTTTCAAACTTTAGATGATTGTCCAAAGTGGAATCATATTTAGCCAATAAAAATAGCAATTCACGAAAATTTCCAGTATTACTACACCTGTCAGAGCCAAAATGTTCTCTGTGTCCTCTAAATGGCAAACCTTGTTTTGCTAAAAAAACGTTGCATCTACCATTCGTTTCAAAACTTCTCTATTTTTTTCCACTTGATAACGCTCCTGACTGATCAAACCAGATATTACAGTTTTATCATTTGAAATGCGATATTTAGCCAGCAAATATTGGCATATTGCACTTTGATGTTGATTGGAAGTTTCATGTTTAACGATTTTTTCCATGCTTTTTTTCCAGTTATAAACTCCAAAATCTGGGTCGGACCATTCCTTGCTATAATTTTCAGTTTTACAATCAGCGAATAACCAGCAAGCGTGGCAATGCATTTTTTGATTTGTTGGTGAATAGACAAGCCAATTTCTTTCCTCCTTCATGCTACCTTTTCCAAAACATTTTGTGTACCATGAAATTTGAAACTTGCGCCCCAATTCATCTGTCGGAAATTGAAATGATTCATTGAGTTCAGGTTGACATGGTCCGATTTCAAACAATTTTCGTATCAGTTTCGAGCTTATGCTCGTATTATGTAGAGTCCTGGATCTGTAGGGAAGTCGAATTGAGGAAGAAGTGGTTCTTGTAAAATATCTGAAGCAAGTTGTTTTTCCACTGTATCAAATTCTGAATCACGCTGATTATGTTTCAAGCCCTGAGCAGGTAATGTTACCGTCACAGTATTCTATGCACATGAATGTATAGCTGGGTGTTGTTCATCAACTGCAGATAGTACTTGCTCATCTTCAACAAGAACTTCAGATGATGTTTCTGTCTGAGCAGGCTCAGTACAGGAGCTCGAATGCGTAGATGGGTGTTGATCATCAAATACATGCTTATTTTTAGCAGAAACTTCAGCTGATTGAACTACTGGCAGTTTAGACTGTTTAGTTATAAATGATGTTAACTTAATACATTTGCTAGCATCTGCCTTGAGACTGGCTTCCTTTGCCAATTTACGCCTAGATAATCCACTTAATTTGGTAACTGATTTTCTTTTATTAGTGTCACCAGCTGACTCAGCCATGGCTCTAATTTAAATTTTATTTGAATTCAATATTGAATATTATTGTAATATTTCAATAGTAACGCAATAATTTGTTTGTCAAAAAAGTCCAAATTGACAATAATTATTATGGTTAGATTTATCTACAAACACTATACAAACTTAAAAACTTCAAACTGTCGCTCTTTACTGGAACTATGTAATATTATTAATATGATGCAGCATAACAGCTGGAGTTGCTTAAATCCAGTTGAACTTTGTACACAGACAAAACTGTAATAAGAGAAAGGTCAGGCCGTCTGGCTAGTGGCAGTCTCAGCACTGCTAAGTAAGCAGTAATCTGCACTACTGAAGAATTTGCCTGCTGCTGTGCTGCATCAACTATGTTTAACAATTTAGCAGAGTAATATGTAGTATCAATAATAATAATAATAATCTATAAACGGTGACTCTGAGCAGCTGTATGCTGCAGTGATAGTAGAATACATTTCAATCCATTTAGATCTTCCAAATCAAAGATATATTAAATTGTCAGTGTCAGTGAATGGATTAATCTTAATGCTTGTGCACATTCATAAAAATTATCTTTGGGGGCACCAATTAGGATTCAAAAGGGGCGTGGAGGCGCGACCCGCCCCCCACGCCTAACTAAATCCGCCACTGATAAGGAAAGTATACAATCCAACACTAAGTATACTACTGAAATTTGGAACCGGAACACCCACACCATAGTCGTTTTATGGCAAATAATTTTAACCTATTAAAAATGAAGCACTTCCTATGAATATTTGAACGATTTAAAAATTATCAGTATGACAGGCGAAAATATTTGAAATGACTTTCTGTTCAACAAAATAACTTTAATTAAAAATTTTATCCAAAGTTTTTATTGCACCATTCTTCACTTTAGTGATGGAATAAATTGATTTTTATAAGTTTTATTTATTTGACAGAAAATTTCATTATTCAGAGTTTTAGCTGAAGAAGCATTAGAATATTGTGTAACGCAATATGAACGTTTTGATCGGCGTGTTAAAGTTGCCTCAAATGCGTTTGGTCGAATGTGTGTGTCATGCAATTGTTGCGTGGCCAAATGCCAACCAATTGATGGAATTGGCTATTACACAGAGGAAGTTAAACGTTGCACCGAATTATTTTATAAAGAACAAAAGCTTACATTTGATTCTGGGAAATTACCAATTGTGTTTGTTTCTTTTGATAGCATTGAGCATGCTGTAGTAATCCGCAGAGAATACATCTATCAAAACTATTGTTGTATTAAGCAATATCCAAAAAGTCAATCGAGTTTATCTATGAGATTAAAGTCTGATAATTGGAAAGTTATATTTGCACCAATACCAAAGGATATATTATGGTAATTATATTCTTTGCATTCTTTAGACTTTAAATGGGTGTGATTGTTTTTCATAGGGGTGACATCTCGTTTAAACTTTTTCTCTTATTCTAGTCCACTGACTTGAAATTTTTTATGAATATTCTATAACGAACTATTTATAAAAATATATTTAGTTTTTTAAAAATCTCAGGATTTTTGGAATCTAAAGATGAAATTAATAAAAACTAAATTGATTAACACATGGGACTGATTATATTGATCTAGGAATCCAAATCAATTGGAAGGTAATATATAACCAAAGCCTCAACAAGGTCAATTACTGTACAATAAGACTATATGAGAAATGTATTGTTTAAGGAAGTGTTCATGTGTGATGTTTTAAGTATTCTCTAAGCTTTGAATTTAAAATAAGGTATTATTTCTATTATATATTTATTATTTTTATCTTATATTTGTTTGTTTTATATATATACAGTGGTTTGACAAAATAATGGAAACACCTTGAAAAATGAACAAAATATATTTTAATATGGTGTAGGTCGACCTTTTGCCGGCAATTAATGATTCAAACAATAATTCATACAAATTGTGAATTTTTTTCAAAGAAATTTTAGCCCAATCTTTAGTTAAAAACACGTTCAATGCTTTTAAAAACGATGGCGGCGGAAATCGACTTCTTATTTGAATCTTTGAAATCGAACATAAATGCTCAATAATGTTGAAGTCTATGGATTGTGGTGCCCAGATGAGATGTTCGACTTCATTAGAATATTCAACTTGCTATTCTTTAACAATTTTAGCTGTATAGATTAGAGCATCATTTTGAAAGATGGCGTTCTCCTGAAACAGTTCTTGAACCATATGATGAACTTGGTCACCCAAAATTCCTAAATAGTCTCGGTTTTACGGTTAAGAGAAGGCAGTCTGGATTGAATGCTTCTTCGGCTGTGTCATTCCTCGAGGGACCAATTCTGAAGATATACACCTCTAAACTCTTTGAAATATTTGTCTTTGAGAGCATAGGTTTTCTAATTGCAGCTCTTTCGAAGGATCAATATTTGTGCAGCGTCCAACGAACAGTTTTTGTGGAAACTGGGTTCTGTAGGTGTTCATTAAAAAGGTCCGACAGCTCTGCCATTTTTATAACGTTATAATCAATTTTTTTTAAATCTGTAATAAAGTTTTTTTAAATAAACCAAAAACATTAAAATGTTAGGTGTTTCCATTATTTTGTCCAACCCCTTTATATATATATATATATATATATATATATATATATATATATATATATATATATATATATATATATATATATATATATATATATAAGACTTCTCAGGTCGAAATATTTTATATTTCATGTAATGGATAAACACTGCGGAAATTGTCTTATATAGTTATTTATTTAAATTATATTTTTATAAATGATTGTTTTAAATTTTATTATTATTATTTTTACTACAGATAAGTGAATAACAAAATAAGCCCTTGCTGCGAAGTAATAATTATATTGCTGAAAAAAGTTTCCATGTTTAAATAATCCTCTTTAGTTTCTGCTAGAATATAATTATTACTTCGCAGCAAAGGCTTATTTTGTTATTCACTCATCTATTAAATTAATTTATGCTGCTACCAAGGATCACCGTTTCATACTTATGATATTATTATTATTATTATTATTATTATTATTTTCTTTTTATTCAGGGAAAATCTTCATAAACAAGGTTTAGTGTTTTGGTTGAAGATTATTTTTATTAATTTGTTTGTTGCGTTTATTGTAATAACACTTTCTACTCCACCTATTATATTGCAAATCTGGAATAAATTCTTTCAAGATAAAATAGCAAAAATTTGGGTATTTTTTGTTATTTTTTACTTAATTAATATTTTTAACTTAATTTAAACTTCCAAAATTTGTTCAAGCTACTTTTTAATATTTGAAAGTTTTTTAGATGGACTTATGGTTTTTGAAAAAAATTAGTATATATATATCTTAACGTATTAAATGTTAAAGGTACTGCTAATATACTATTATACTATATAACCTCTAAAACAGTGTTTCCCAACTTTTTTAAGATTTTGTACCGATATGTGGTAGATAATATAATGGTGTCCCTGTAAGTAAATATTTTTAAAAAAACGAGTCCTAAGAAAGGGGTGTAGTCCTCAAGGAAATGTGGCTTGGTACTTACGGCAAACAAAAAAACCCAATTAAGTCGGAGAGACGAATTTTGTTCGGTTTTTGGTCGTTAAGAAATGACAGCTTTGCCCCTGTCTTATGCTTATGCGTCACGTTATAACCGACCACCATAAAAAGATAAAGTATTCGGATTGAAAAAAGACAGCTATACGCTTTGGTTTGACAATTATTGTTTAAAAACATATTGTTTTACGCAAAATATTGTTTTCCTTATTATTTATCGCGTACCGGTAACTCGACATTAGTATACCGGTACGCCTACCACAGGTTTGGAACCACTGCTCTAAAGGGCTGTCTAAATTATTTATATTGTTATATGAACTTTAAAAAATGAATGAGCTAAATATAAACATAAAAATAATTTAATGTGGCTTTTACCCTATTTTGACGTATTTAGGTATTATTTTATACACTTTATTCTTACAGAAATGGATATCTCAGTTTTTTCCATCTTTAATTATGGTTATTGTTACTTCAATAATGCCTGTATTGGTATGTTGGGCTAATGACATGAGTGCTCATTGGACAAGAACGAAACAGAACATAGCAATAATGAATAAATTATTTGCAGTACTAGTATTGACAGTTCTTTTCTTGCCTTCTTTGGGACTTAGTAGGTAATTTGTCTCGGTAATTTTCGTGTTATATTCTAATGAAATGCTATAGCGCACATGAACTATTGTGGTCATTTTTTAATAAAAATGAAACTTTTAATAAAATATTTAAATGGGAATGTTTATTTTTGGCTGATGGAGGATCTATATTTTGTAATTATCTTATCAGTGCGGGATTTATTGGAATGGGTTTGGAAATTCTACGCCTAGGCCAATTACTATTAATTATTTTTAAACTGAGTTGGTCTCGATCCAAAGCAGAGGAAAGAGGAATCGTTCAGGTAGTTTGATTTTAATAATTTTTTTTGAAGGCTCTAATAATTTTTCAATTCAATAGCAATCATTTAATGTTTCTTTAAATCTTTTTCGTTAAAATTAAACAAATATCTCACTAATTTTATATTCGATTGTTTTATTGATTATAGCTATTAAAATACAGTGCACTCTCGATTATCCGGGCTAATGCTGGGAAGGATGGTCACGGATAATTGAAAAACACGGATAATCAGAATTTATTTTCTTTTCGAATATCATATCATATACACAACACAAATTTTTAACACACTATTTTTATATTCATTATTTATCAAGAAAACACAACACAAATAAGTAAACATATAATATTGGTGGGTTACAGGGTTTCAAATCTTGCTTATCCTTCTAGTTGCCCTCGTAACGCCATACAAAATGATTCTGATCCACTTGGCACCCGTTGCTAGGCAACGTTGGTAATGTGTTCAAGTGGTGGATTGTCCGCAAAAATTGAGTACCATGTGCTAGTACTATAGTTGCTCGGACAACCCTCGGGTTCACGAGCTGTCGATAGAAGACCTGTGCTCGCTTTTGATTCTTAGGTCCCATTATTCTCCTATCTCTTTCAAATGTTAACCTATACTCTCATATCATCTATCTTTATGTCCATTCCCATAGTCCTTCTCCTTGTTGTCCATGTCGAAGATTATTCTTTGGCCTGTACACCCTTTGTTATGTTAAATACACTCACATTATATCTTTCACCCTTATCCCTATTATAACTACAATGTTTCCATTTATCATTACTAGCATTATCATTGTTACTATTATATATATTACCTTTATTAATTGTTGCTACCATTTCCTATATTATTATTTTTATTACTATAACTACCATTATATTTATTGTTATTGTTACTATGAGTATTACTATTATTGTTATCATAATTATTATTGTTATTATTACCATTATTATTATTATTATTATTATTATTATTATTATTATTATTATTATTATAATTAAAATTACTCTTACCATTATCGTTATTATTATTAAGATTTTGTAGGGATCCTTCCCCATTCCTCAGCGTCAAAATCCTTTATTGATATACAACATTAGCCGTAGTCCACCTATATTTTTCGGTTTTCGATAAAATATTTTTGTAAATTCGAAAATTTTAGCAGCGTTCGGCCCTTATTTTACGGTTCATCCCTATTCTACAGTTGTCGACAAAGTATTTTCATTGACTCGGAAAATTTGAGCAGCGTTCCGCCCTTATTTTACGCATTCCATTTTTGCGTTACTATTTTTGTTAAGTATTTGAATTAGTTCGGAAAATTTGAGCAGCGTCCCGCCCATATTTTCCGCCTCAACTCAAATTAATTTATTTAATTCTTATTTAAAAACATTATTTTTCATTATTTTGGTCGTTCGGATTAATCTTTTTCCGATGGCTATTCATTTTAACTGTTGCAACGATTTCGCAATCTTCCCCGCTACCCATTCCCTCTTTTTGTCCTTAAGATCTATTCATGTTCATATTATAGTTAATGATTGCCCACTGGACTACTCGGTGTTAGAGATTTTGAGCCGATTGTTGTTAAAAATTTATGTCAATTTTACAGGAAACGGATGATGAAGGAGCAGCCAATAAACTACTCATTTACCCTCCAATTTCCCCTATGTACGGATAATATTGACGTTCCAACTCCTGCGTTCCGCACGCTGAGCCTTCACGGGTACATATCATTGGCGATTTTCCACGCACTTACACAAATCTGTACTATGTAGATTTTGCTTTCTTGCGTTATGTGTTGGCTGTGGGCCGGAAAAGGAATAACAAATAATATTTTACCATAGCATTTGGAATAAAAGTTTTGATGCACTAAGGCTGTAGATATAAAATATTTATTCAGCATATTACATCGGCTACATACATTTGAAATTCATTGTATCCATTCCATAAAATTTACTTCGAAAATCCCATAAATTTAATTCGATAAATCATCTATAAATTCAATTGGAAAAACAAAATTATCCATAAATTTAATCTGAAAAATCATCCATAAATTCAATTGAGAAATTACCCATAAATTTGATTCACAAAATCATCCATAAATTCCATTGGAAAAACAAAATTACCCATAATTCAATTTGAAAACAAAAATCATCCATCAATTCGATCTGAAAAGTCATACATAAATTCAATTGAAAAATTACCCATCGATTCTCTTCGAAAAAATCAACTAATAATATTGCACCAGTTGAGAGTGATCGTGTTCAGGCAAAACACTTACCCGTGTTAATTGCCTGAATGCACGGCTCTCAACCAGCCATACAACCAGTTATACAATTCTATAATGGAATTTTTCTCTGCAAAATAAGACTGAAAATTTGTGAAAACACATCGGTATTTATACCTATTTTTCTCGCGTGTGAAATTTGGTGCAGTAAAACAAAATTCGACCTTGTTATTTTCTAGTAAATTCTATTCTTTAATTTTATTATTTTTTGATTTATTTTTATAAGTTTTTATTTCGAATTTTTATTGAGTTATTACTAATTCAAATTTTCGATTTAAATTTCATTTTAATGAACTTTTATTAATTTTTTCAATTTCGTCGAATTTGTTGTGTTTTGTTATATTTGTGTAGGTATCGTGCGAATCTTGGTGCATTTTGTTATTATTTTAATTTTATGTTTTTGATTTTATATTTATTTATATTCTCTCAGATTTTAAAGTGTTTAATTGATGTTGTATATTGTATTTTAAGTTATCTTGGTGCTGGGTTTTCGTGCTGTATTACCGATGCATTTAAACAATTCTCAAGGCTATTGGTGTGCTGGCCCAACAATATTATAATATATACGAACATTAAAATATATATAAAAATTATACTTTTATATCTAATAAATTTTAAAAAATCTGTTATTTTCATTTGTTTTTGAGATTTTTTTTAGCGAATTTCTTATTTCACATCGAAATTAAAATTTTCCAATAATCCACACATTTTAGAAACAAAATTTTCTTCATTCTCTTCCGAATCCATTAAATCTGTTTCTATGTCAGGAAGAATCTTTCTCCATGATCGAAGAAGTGTTACTGGCTTTACTTTTGACCAAGATTGTGCTATCCCATGTATAGCACCCAATACCGTCATTTTCCCCCCAAAATTGATCAGATTATCATCTTCCTCAACAAGAGTTTTCAGAAGTTTTTGACGATAAAAACGTTTCTTTGTTGATATAACACCTTGGACCATGGGTTGAATCAGTGATATAACATTAAGTGGCAAAAATTTCATTAGTCCATCGTTTGTCTTCAATATGCTTTCGTGTGGACTAGAAGGAGCATTATCTAATAACAAAATTGCTTCCTGTGCAAATCTCATATTTTTCAAAAATGATTGCACCCCTGGGACCCATTTCTTTTTGAACCAATTTTCGAAAATTTCCCTGTCCATCCATGCCTCTTTCTGACTATATTAATCGACGTGAAAATTTTTTATTTCAGTTCACTTAAATGATCGTGGTTTTTTTGCTTTTCCAATCACCAAAAGTTTCATTTTATGAGTTCTTGATGCATTTCCACAACACATAATAGTTATTCTTTCTTTAGGCGATTTATGTCCAGGAGCTGACTTTTCTTTCATCGAAGCTAGCTTTTTTGTTGGTAACCACTTCCAGTACAAGCCAGTTTCATCTGTATTATAAATTTGATCAGGCTGCAAATTTTCTCTTTGCAAATATTCTGGAAATTCGACACAGAATTCGTCAGCAGCTTTAGTATTTGAACTGAGATGTTCTCCCATCGTAAGCTGACGAATCTCATGTCGCTGTTTGAACCTCGTAATCCAGCCTGACGAGTGCTTGAAACTTTCTTTAATTTCTAGATTCTCATGAAATGTCTTCGCTGCTTCGATGCGCATTTGGCAGCTAATTGGTATTCCCTCTGCTTATTTTTGATTGAACCATATCAGGATGGCTGCATCCAAATCTTCGAATGTCGACGTTTTCGTACTCTTTCGTTTCGAAGGACCTGCAGAACTATCACAATCTCTAGCAAACGCCTCTAACTTATTTTTTTGTTTCGAACAGTTTGAATACCAATTCCATATTATTCAGAAAGTTTTTACGTGGATTCTAATTTTTCGAATCTCTCAATTAATGTAAGTTTCTGTTTTATCGTGAGTACAATTTTCTTTCGTTTTTTTGTTAATCGTTCTTTCTCTATTTTTAAATGGTACAAATAAGATTGCATATAACAAGAAAAATAATATCACACAGAAAGAAATTACAATTTATCAAACATCCGAGAGTAATAAAAAAACTGCTCTCTGGAAAGGCACGCACTGTGTGTGCCTTATACGTTTTTCTTTCAAACAACGCGCATATTCACGATCAAAATTAAATAATGCGTCTTATAATCGTAATAGAAAAAATCAATCAAATTAAATTTGAATTAAAAAATATTTATTTTCAGGCACGAATAATCCGAAAACCGGATAATCGAGAGTACACTGTATTATATATGTATTTTATATATGTTTAACTGTTCTATTGTCAATTTATGAATAATAATTGAAAAATAGAATAATGATTTACACACACATGTATGTATATATATATATATATATATGTATGTATGTGTGAGTGAGGGTGTTATGCAATTCCCGAGATTATAGAGTATTTTCAAAGGGGCCCGAAAGATAATGTGGGTTGACCAAGCCAGATTTAGACTATAAATCAATAGAAAGGCTGTAAATGTTAATTAAATAAAAACCATTGATCTATTATCGGAAAGAAATGAAAACACCAAGAATTTAGATGCAAATTTTAAATTAATCAGTAAATTTAAAAATAAAAATCACTTTAAAATGTTAAGATAAATTCAAAAATAAATTTTTTTAATTTAAAAACTTAATAGAAAATCATTTTTTAAAATAATAGATTTATAAAACTTAGTAAAATGAAATTGATAAAAATCTATTATAAACACAGTTTTGTTCTATTACGTTAAGTAAATTTATAAACCTAATTTTCTGTAAAAATTGTCTCAAAGCCTTAGACTGCAGTTAACTCTAGATGTTATATTGAGGATCGCTGAGTTAATTGAAATTTTTTGTACTAGTAAAATTAACAAACAAAAAGTACGATACTAAAATAAAATATCTTTCAGAACGAAAAACGTTATTTATGCAATACTTTTTTTGCTATTTCATTAGATTTTTTATATTCGAAAATTTGTTACAAGATTTTGATAAATCGTGAATTACTTTAAAAATGATTTATTATATAGTTTTTCAGACAGTTCCAAATTGATGAATTTTGAAATAAAATATAATATTCTAAATTAAACATGTTCCCTTATTTTTTGCCATTTTTGTCCTATATGAATAATTTACATAGCAATATAAAGTTTTCTTTCGAAAGGGGAAATCAATTCTGAGATTTCGTTTCTTTTTCTACTGATTGAAGAGAAAGAAACGCATTTTGAAACAGAAATTTATAGAAAATCAACCGATGCTGGTTTAAATACATCACCAGATAGTTTTAAGTTTAAATACAAGAGAAATTTGATAAGAGGGTTTATCTATCGTTCTTGGATATTAGCATCTACTTATCTCAAATCAATTAATAGTATAGATAAATAACTTGAGTTACTTCAAAGGAATTGATATTCTAATTCTTTTTACAATTCCTAGTCTGTGAAAATGTTAATAAGTGTCTTAATAAGCTGAATGAGATAGGTATTGAGCCGTTTAATTGTCGTATGAGTGATCCTTGGACTTACAAGAATAGTAATGCAATGATTATGACTGATGTTCAATCGAACATTACTGATAGGAATAGTGCTATGTTTGATAAAATGAATGAATGATCTTGTAATTGTTTTTCTGACTGTTTAAAACTTTAGAAAAGTCATTTTGAAAGATATTGGAAGTGCTTATGTTAAAATTATTTCAACATCTTGCATAGTTTGTGATTCGTTTGGTAATCAATCTGTGATACCAATCTTTCTATGTTCTGATCTCGTATATCATTTTCCTTGTAATAGATGTAATGTAACACACATTGTAGAGACTGTCCGTCGTTTCTGTACACGAGTTCCAGAGCATATTAGATTAAATGGAAACAGTAATATTAGTGAGCATAATAAGACATGTAAGCAACACATTGACATTTCCAATTTTAAAGAGCTAACTAATGGTTTTAAAAACAATTAACATTGTATTAATTGTAAAACATTCATATTAAAATCATTTAACCCAAAAAATCAACATGCAAAATTCATTATCAAACTGCATTTTGAGAGATTGTCAATAAGTTTATTAGAGGTAATAAATCTATAAGTATAATCGTATTATTTAAGTTGTTTAGTGCTTGAATATGACAGCTGAGCTGTTGTAATATATTAAAAATAATATACTACCTCCGTTTAAAAATGATTGTTTCATTTGACATTTGTTGCCAACTTAACAATGTAAAATTACAATATGTCATTTGTGTATCAATAATAGAATCATAAAATAATTTGGTAAGTTTTTGGTAAGTAAACGTTCAGTTTATAATAATTTCATAAATAACTTGGAATTTCTGAAATTTGTAATTTTTGGTTGTGTACTAAAATACCCGCTGCTATTTTCGTTGCAGTCCAAATAACCTTAAATCATGGAAATCCAACGTTCTGAAGTAAAGTTCAAAAACTTAAGTGACGAAGAGAAAAATGCCATCCTGCAAACACTTCTGGTGCTATTTAACAATAAGAAATTGCCAAAAGGAACATTTAAAGATGTCGCTGGAGAATTTAAAAGTATTACGAGATATGATGTAAAATAATATAAGTAGTTTGTAATAAAATATTTATTTCATAAATAAACAAGTTGTCTAAAGCGAAATTGAAGTTAATATATTGTATATAAAACTAACGAGACAATCATATTTGAATAGAGGTAGTATTTATATGAATAAATTATTTAATAGTTTATTTATATTGGGAATTTTTTATTTTAGATTCATTTTAAATTTATATTTTTACTCATTAGGATCCCATAAAACTGATATAATGTGATAGTTAAGGGTGATAAACTTTATCTTTTATTTAGAGCCTTTCGTGGGAATTTCCTTACGGTATTAATTATGCCTGGACGCTGGCATTGTTTTCCATTATTTCAACATATGCAGTTATTGTACCGTTAATAACGCCTTTTGGTGAAATTCTATTAATCTTATTAATCGATTTATATATTTGTTTTCTTAGGCCTTTTTTATTTGATTTCTAAGTATTTGGTTGACAGATATAGCATGATCCATGTTAACATTCCAGCCCTAGTAGACAATGATGTTCACTTTAATGCTGTTAAACTATTACAAATTTGTTTGATATTCACTCAAGCCACAGTTACAATTTACGTTTCCTTTAGAGCAGAAGGATTTTCTATAATATTAGGTCTATGCGTTGCAGCTTTATGTTTGGGAATTATTCTTGCGATTGGTCGGTCTGTTAGACGGTCAATTTTAAGTATGGCCTGGATCAAATACAGTGTATGTACTGATTTTTTGCAATTTATATTGATTAAATTCATTAATTTTCAATAATATTGACATGTATTCAATTTTATAAATGTCCCTCCTCTTATCAACTAAATAACAGTTAATAATAAATATTTGTTTATTTAATTTAATTATTTATTTTAATTTTTAATAATTTATTTTATTAATAATTTTTATTTAATTTAAAATATTTCAATTTTTAAATTAAATTAATTATTATTTTCTACAAAATCTGATTCATAGTCATATTTTGTAGAAAATATCATGTCACTTATAAAGATATCAGAGGTGAAAAACAAAAAAAAGTCCTTATAATAATATTATTATTATTATCATGATTATTATCATTATTAATATACTTTGTCACATTTCAATCATTCATCAGAGTTTTGGATGCCCCATATCCTCCGATCAGTCGTTATGCATCGAAAACCGTATTATTGAAATTCTTGATTTCTCGCATCCTCATCTACAAGTCCCTCCATATCCACAAATGTAATCCAGCCTAGAATAGTTCTTTTTTCTTGGTCGGTATCCATTATTTCTATATTTCCATACCGAAAAACTTCTACATAGAAATATGTGGTTCCTAAATCGATAATAACTGCTGATCCTTTAAACATCGTTGGTAATTGAATGATAGATTCGAAAAATAAATTCTAACGTTTTAAATTCTTTATTTTTTCCAAGTCTATAAAATTCAAAAATGTCTTTCCAAAATTCGAAAACCCCAAATCAAATTCAAACACAAAAAACATTTTCTGATACTAATTTAAATGAACGTAAAAGAAAAATAAAATTATAATACAATACATAAAAAATATTTAAGTCCCACGTATCCATCTACCTAATCTATTTATCGATTGGACAGATATTATGAATGGAACCACAATAATTATGTTTTTATGGTAAAAGTGTGAATATACTTTGTAGATTGAATCGAGTTCGTTATTTGTCTTCACAATTAATATGGTGACAAAACTGTCTGGAAAATAAAAAAAGCGTTTAGAGCTAGGAGCATCATAAACTTCACTATCATTGAGCTACCCTCTGTTGAGGTTGTAAAATTAATAATATTTTTAAGAGTAGCAAGATGAAATGCCATTAAGTAAGTCAATGTAAAAATATAGAAAATCAATAAATTAACTAATTTGAACGAGAAAAACGAGGGAGACATATATTGAGCGATTGTGAAGATCACAGTGGTAATGGATTCTCTAGGGAATGTTTAGAAGGGTCTAAAAGACAAGGAAAAGCCCAGAAACAAAATCATTTATTAATTAAGTGTATTAAAGATCACACATGAACATGCAACATTTATACAAGCGATAAGAATGAATTGAATTTGGTTTATCTTGTTGATCTAGTGTGTGTGTGTATATGTCTAATTTTGTCCGATTTAAACTTTCCACCATTGCTTGTTGTTTCTGTGGTAATAAGTTTTTGTTATTTCCCGACTTCGTAGGTTGCGGTGTCATTTCAGGATAATTTATTTCAGCAAAACCGAGTGATTGCAGGTATCTAGAAATCAGCTTCTTGGTCAGGTCTAGAGATCAGATATATCTGGTCAAACTAATGATGTCATTCTTGACTCTGCGTTTCAGTCGTCTAAGCTCTGGAGCTCGTCAGTGGCTCTGGAGATGATGTATGTTGAGCTCGAATTAGGTTGGGTCTCTGTGCTATCTTGTCGGAGCATCCATTCCTTTAATTTCGCTTCAATTAAATACACAAAGATCCCCCATCGCACGCGTTTATACTCTGGACTAAACTCTGGTTCCTTTGATTAAGTTCTGAGTTGAACCCCTTCCCTCTTAATGTCTCCTTACGGGTTCCCAAGTATGACAAATCGGGTTTCGGGTTTTGAATTTCCTCTGAACAGCAAACAGTTTGTGTAGGGACTTTTTTGGTTTTTCATAGAAAATTTGTTTGTACCTACGTGTCAGAACGAAATAGAGCTAAATTACTAAAATAGTGAGCACAATAGAGGCTGTAAAGGTGAAATAGGAATGTCTGATTTTAGAATTTTGGTGAAAAGTTTTAATATTTATTGGGAACGCGTGATGTGTGAAGCATTGCTGATAAGGTCATTGGATCCAAAGATTAATGTGCAAAGTGCTATGACTACGAATGTTTTTAAATAGTTTGTGTATTGTTTTTAAAAAAATTTAATATTATTAAAATAATTTAATTTATAAAAAATTACATTATTATTTTAAAATTATAATATTTATATAAAAAAAATTTTTAAATATTAGTTAAAAATATTTGAATATTTTTAAGTGTTTATTTATTAGAAAATTAAATTAATATAAAAAAATAATTTGTTTAAATTATAAGTTAATTCATAATATTTTTAGTTGGTTTTTGTGTATTAAGATGGTAGTCAAACTGTCGAAATATATCGTATGAAGTTTTTTTAATGAAAAAATTACGTATTTTGTAATTACAAATAGCTCTAACTCATTTTTCACAAGTGACTTATACCACTTTAAAATAATTAATGGCTCATATTAAAAAATATTATGTGCCAGATAAATTGTTTTAGCATATTTACGTCATTACGCTTTTGATGTCATAAAGACTAAAGTATTTGAGGTTATCAGTTCATTGGTGTTAGAATATCCTTCTTTAAAGTTATGTTTTAATTTATGATTTAGATGTTAAACTCATTGAAATATTGATTTTTGGTGTAGGATATTTCGTATATTACTGATCAATCTGATATTTCAAAGGACTCGAGGAGTTCCATGGGTAATGTAGACGTTCCATTGGATGATGACATATCAATTGGCTCATTTGTCCCTATTCAAATAAAGCCTAATAAAGAGGAGTCGTTTATTGATAAAATGCAAAATAGATTGGCAGCGCTTTCACCTAGTCATCATTCGATAAACTGATTATGAGATGCTGATAGAAATTGTTTTTGGCCATGTTTATATTAACTTTTGACTTTATATTAATATTTTATTAGAATAATATTTATTTGATATGAGCTAATTAAGTACGTGAGGCTATTTTTACCAATTTGAACCAAGTTCCTCCACCGGTCACAAATCTCGGACCTCTCCCATGAAGTACATAATTGATATACTAGCGCTCATTGCAGGGGAAATTATTTTTAAAGTTATTAAATTCTTCTAAAATAATAAAAATAATATGTGACATCACACGTCGTCTTACCTCTCCTCTCCTTGTCACATTTTCCTACACTCCCCTACACATGGAGCGTGACATACTTTATGGATGGCACATAACGCACATGAAATACTGAAATTTTAAAATCTTATTTTTGAAATTTGTATTTCTTTTAAGGCCAACAGGACATTTTCACTATTTTGTCGTTAGAGAGGAAAATTCAGTTTTATTACAAGTTTAAATTTGTTATTTGAGCATGTTTGGGTATTTTTACAATATAAATTTATAAATCATAAATCCCTTAGAATAATTTTAACACGTTGACGGACAGTAGGAACAAGCGAAGTTCGAAAATTGACACTACGATCGCACTACTCCCTTCACAACCACGTGCATACTGAATCTGCAACTCGTATAACAGGTGAAATATGAACTTCAACCTAAAAAGATGTTTTCAAAACACGACACAATGCTTCTACGTATACGCCAGTAAGTGCACATTTGTGCTGCTATAGCCGTAGTGTCTAAAAACGACCGTTTCGTTTTGGACGGCTATAGCAGTCATGCCACATTGTGAACTTCGCTTTGACGGCTATAGCCGCAATTGTCCGTCAACGTGTTAAGACATCAAACAAGTAAATGATAAGATAAGCAAAGATTTACGATTATAAAATAATCCTTACTAATTTATACTACTACCAAGGAATTCCTGTACGGAAAACCTTAATTGATGACCAACTCGCATCCCTGGTTGATAGTCATCCTATGCGAATACCGAATAGATCCCACAATTTTAATTCACTGTCACCTACCCATGACCGAAATCATGTTGGTACTGTACGTAACAGCCGAATGCCATTCGAGCAGGTGAGCGCTATTACTAATGCTACTACTCAGTTCATGGCTGCTGTTAGAAGGACTTACGCTTACCATCTTAACCCTGGGATTTCTGCTCTAAATTCAATTTATCGCGTTGACTGTCGGGAGATGAATTGTGAGAACGTTTATTACAGAACTTTAAACACTCCGCTCTCTATTAGTATTGATTATCGTTAACCTATCCCCTGAATCCTCGTGAGAGTTAATTAACCATTCATTTCGTCTATTATTGATTATTTCCAGAAATTATTTAAATTAGCCACATCACTATATTTCATTTAGATCCATTACTACCTACATTAGTTTATACGTTCAAAATAGTAAATGAAAACTAAGTACAATCCAGATATTTAATTACGATAATTACAGTTAAAGGAAAAATACTACAATAATAAAGTTCGACAGAAAAATCACGAGGAATTAAGACTGGTTGAAGTTACTAGGTAAGGTATATTCCCATAGGGGCATGTACTCCTCACAATTTATGCTTCAGATTCGTCATTTATGTTGACTGGTAAACGCCGACGTTTTGGGAATCGATGAGTTACTGTTGAGGTTGGAGCCGATGAGCTCGGTTCTTCCTGACTTATTACGGCTTGTGAGTCTATCGTAGAGTGGGTATTCGACGGTAGTTGCCCACTTAAGATGGCTGTTTCGTCAGGTGTCAGACTCAAATCTTCTAAGATGTGATTCAAACTTGGTGGTTCCGACTCGTCCGCCTCTAGGTCAATGTAAATAGGAGTAGGTGGCGGGTAAATTGTCATTGAGGGGGCATATACTATGTCCGGGTCCATCTCCGGAAATTCAGTATAAGCTGGAGGCGGGTCGTGTGTTTCAACTGGCTCGCTGGCTCTCTCGTTTGCCCTTACTAGATTCGCCTCTCACGACGACGGCGATTTTGATTCCGCCGTTGTATTCCAGCTCTGGTTTCAGTTACCTCACTCGATGTTGGCTCGTTTGGTTGACGAGATACTTGATTTGCATGGAGGTGATGGGCTGGTATTATATTAAGATCCTGCGCCAAAGTATAGCTCGGTAGACGAGTTCTGAGTTCACTTTCGGTGAAAATTCTTTGTAAGGCGGCACTTGGCGATGGTAACGCGTTGACTCTGCGTTTCGATAATAAGATCATCTCGGGCCCGAGACAGGCAAGATATCTTCTGGAACAAATTATGAGTAGCTTCTGGAGAGCTCCATGTCCCCTTTACTTTCTCGTATTTCGCCCGTAGAATGGCGTGCTCTCGTTCCAATTGTTCGAGATTTTGTCTGGTCGCTGTCATTGATGCGGAAAGACGGGGAATTCGAGGGGAGATTCGACAGGCTTGACATTCTGTTATCGGTAATTTTCTCGGTATAACCAACTAAATAGAGATGCAAGGAATGATTCGCTGGGTTTATTATCATATTTCGATATAGAGTCAATAAGGAGGTGCTATCCCTGGCGTCGCGACAAGATTCATTCGCCAGAAAATATGAGTCTGCGAAAAAACCCTCACATTACGGTAGTTTGGGGATACACTTGATAGTCAGCTGCAGGGTATTGTTTCATCGGTGATGATAGTCATGCGATTCGGGTGTGATAGAAATGGTATTATACTCGTAACAATCTTCCTACGGTATTGGTGTCACTCATAACGATTATATTACTACTGCCATATTAGTGATTTCAATGTTAATATTAGTCACAGTTTTGTGATTTTTGTCATCGGTATATTGTCCTAAAGGATCAAAATGGGGTTATAGTTAATTATCTTTACTCAGTAGGTGTTCTCTGTCTCTTTCCTTATTCGCGTTTTCATATTAGCACTCTTGTTTCCTCTCGTACTCTAGATCAAATTCGAGAGTATGACCAACAATCATTTTATTTAATTCTATTCCGATGAATGTGGATGTTAGCTTAGTAGGTCGTATCGGAAAGTAAGAGATGGTGAGATTTTCGTTAGATAGGATTTAGCGATCCTCAGACGACGTCACCCTGATAAATTCTAATGACTTTTTAAGTGTCCTGGTCGATAGCATTTCATATCGATTGATTTGTTGGGTTTATTGAATATTATGATATTACTATTAATGGTGCGTGACGATTTTGAGTAGATGATTTGCTTACTAACCTATCGGTGGTTATCGTACATTCAGGTGCGTAGTGATGTGAATAGCGAGCCTACTGATTACCTAATATTCTAGAATATTGCAAATGAAATCGACATTGTTGAGTTACTTTCAGATTTTTGCGTGATTGGTTTGGTCAGTGTAAAGTGTACTGTTATATTGTCTTAACGAGATTAAATAGAGAGTCTGACATTCCCCCAAAAATTCGCAATTTCACTCTGATAGTATTTAATTAAATCTTTCTTCACCAGCCTATCCTTGCTACCCGTTTTCTCTTGAATGTCAAGGTTTTCAAAATATGGTTCGTAATGATTATCAAATAATCATCCTAAATGCTCTAGTCAATAGGCTCTTCCCGTGATTTTGAAATTTTCTGCTCGCCTCGACCGACGTTTCCATCAGCCGTTGCGAGTGGTTTAACGGTGCCCTACGGGGAGGGTCCCGTGTCTTTCGACCAGGCCCGTCGCGGACAGACCGAGATTTCGACTAGGCCCGACCCGTAATCACAACTAGGGAACTTAATCCACCAGCCGGATCGTGGGTCTGCCTAATCGAGAACTATTGCGATACATAATATATATAATTTTGTTAGGGACCTCGTAATGTATAATCGATATATTACATCATTTAAAATCATAAGAACTAAACATTACGAACATCGAAACATTGTTATTATCGTATTAAATTACATTAACCTGATAAAAAGAAAATAAAACTAAAACTTCCTTACTTCGTACGGTAGAATAAGTTTTCAAAGTTGATATATGGCTATTGTAAAAAGTTATAAAGGTTAACAACAATGAAATTGGTCACTGCTTTTATAGTATTTTTGTGTCTGTGTGCGACCAATGGGCGATTTTTCTCAATTTCTAGGGCTTTTTAATTGTTTTATTTATTTCGAATTATTTTTGTAATTTTTTATATATTTTTCTTTATTTTTTGATATATTAATATTTTGTTGTTGGATTTTATTTTTATTATTATTTTCTTACAATATTATTTTTTAACCCCAATATCTTGTTTCCTGGTCCCCTCTTCTGCCTGTGTTTTTTCTAAACCTTATTTTGCAAGGTTTTGGCAGTTTATTTCTTTTTTCGTATGTTTCTGTCTGCAGCTGTAGGCTTTTTCAAGAATTTTAATTAATTATTTGTTTTTATTTAATTTTGTTATATTTTAATTTGTTTTAATTAGTATGTTTTATTTTATTTTGGTCTCTTCTTGCGGTGCGTGTGTATGTGCAGTGACCATTTTCCTTATTCTCCTCCTTTTAATTACATTTGTTTTTGTTTTAATTTTGGCTCAATTTCAAGACATGTTTATTGAATTAATTTACTTCCACGATAAATATTTATAGTTGAATTTATCAAATTTCTGGCACATTTGTCAATTTAAAGTTATTGAAATAAGCAAAATTTTAAAATTAAAGCAGAAAAATTTATCAAAAGGTCGTGTTGGTTGTAATTCGAAACATTATTTCATAATGTGACGGAACTAAATGCATGGAAATGAAATGAAAACTCCAGATCGTGACATTTTATAATGTAATTAAGATCATCGCGAAATATGTCAATTCACATCTGCTGTGTTACTGATTACAGAAATTTTTCCTTTTTCATCTTTATGAAATGATGCAAACTTAAATTGTCAATTTTTAGCACAATTGGATGTCGGAGAATTTTATTTTAATTAAAAATGTCTACCAATTTAGGTTTCTGTTACTTTTTTGGTTTAATTAATTTCCAGAAAACGGATTAAAGAAATATAGAAGAATTTAATAAAAATTAACTTTTTTAAATACTTTTTACTAAATTCAGTTAAATATTTCATAATTTCTAATTCAGTTTTACTTTTATTTTTAATCTATGTTTCAAGTGCATATAAAAATGTACTGAATTTCATTATTATGATTATACAACCTAAAATGCATTAGTCAAGGAAAAATATTTTAAATTGCTAGGGTCTTTGAGCTTTGAAATTATTATGAAATTTTAAAACAAAGCAAAACGTTTTTTTGGATAAATAAACAACAAAACCTTTAATAGCTGAAAGGCACTGCAACATTAATGAATTTTGTATGGTTTATCGTCTTAAAACTCCTATTTATTATTTAAACCAGTGGTCGGCAACCTTTTAGCTGTGGTGTGCCAAGCCACACTGCCAAATTTTTTCAGATTCCCAACTTATTTTTCTTTTTTTATAACTAAGTAAGTCTATCACATAAAAAAATAATTTTTTATGAAAGTAATTTGATTGCAAAATTATTTTTTTAATGTATTTAGTTGAAAAATAAATAACACAAAATTTTGGAAAGTTGGTAATAAAGAATAAAAATATTTTCAATACAAATATAAAATAATATTAGAGAAAAAATATGAAACCGCCTTTAGCAGTATAAGAGTCGCTATTACCCAAACTACTTTAGAGTGGTGGATAGAGTGCCATAGTTTGCCGACCACTGATATAAACATTGACTTTCCGAAATACATGTTTAACTCTAAACGAGTTTTAGCATACAAGAATCCATGAAATTTAGTGATGATTGCTAAAGCGATGATAATCAAGTTTTATGTACAAAATGGAATATTTTAATAATATAAGTCAAAATATGAGATGCGACGAGAAAAATTAATGTATAACACAATTGCTTACCCTTTCGAAGTATCTCATAGAAAATATAAAAACTAAGGTTTCAAATGGAACTTATGGATATTTAGCACCGTGATGAATTTAAGTCAAAATTTAAAGGTAGAAGTACGTATATGAACAGACTTTTTCAGTAGGGAAGTAGAATAAATTAACTGATAGAAACTAACTTACTGTTGAATATTTAAATTTTTATCGAACATACTTGACCACACAAAGGTTGTCCAAGACGACTCATCAATCTCTTCAGACAGCGTTTTCATTAAATAAATATTTTTGATTTAAAATTTTTTTTATTACGTTATTCGAAAATCTAATATAAAAAATGTTTTCTACATAACCCAAGTTTATTTAAAGTTTTTAAGAGATTTCATATGGCAGTTGTGAGCTTATATAGTTCGCATTAGTACTGTGTAAGAAACGTGACTTTAGCAGATCGGCAAGTTTCAACATTTCTCAATCAAGCTCCATTACATATCATATTATATAACTTTAATCAGTGCTTATAAATACATTTAATGTTATACATAAATTAGCGTGTGTGAATATAATTTTATTCGAGAAATATAAATCATAAATTATATGAAATTATAAACGATATACAGAAAACTCTACTATTCCATTAGAATTGGCAAAATAAATACCAATCATGACATTAACCGCAATATTGCTAAACAAATAATACAAATGTACCTCATAGTTGATCAAGTTCTGCTACTGAAAGTGTATATTAAGACCATTCCAATACACCAAATTTCTAAATCTATTTGGATTTTTTTCCTTGATATTTTTACTCTTACTTTTCCCAAACAACAAATATTCAAATATTTTATTGAGCTTTTATAAAAGAAGTTATCAGTGAAAATAAATTCTTAACTTTTTGACATTTTTTCCAACAATCATCAAAGAACATTCAATGTTTTGAAGGTGCTGAACTGTCTTAGAATTTCATTCATCAAAAATCCAATAAATTACTTTTTGTTTTAATCATCAATGTCATGGTGAGAGAAGGATTTCATTAAAAATAACTTTTGCAAAAAATCTGTTTTATGTGAGCTCAACATAAATATAATCAACTTGTAAATTATAAAAAATATTTTTTATTATTTACAGTCCGGCCCTTTCAGAAATTACTAATGACGTCAGAATGATTAATTTGCCACAGTCTAATGAGTTTAAAATTTGAATAAGAAAAAATATAAAATGATAAAATCTATGAAAAAGATCAAATGAAAATATCAAAATGCAAGAGGAAAATACAGTGAGAACAATAACAACAAGTGTATTTAAAAAAATATTGATGAATAAAAACAATGCAGTACTCAGCGAATATTCGGTACCGTTGCACCGTAATTTCGGTTATGTATGGGAATTGTGTCGTTGTCGTCATTGATAGATGTAACTGAGGACCTCGCGGTTTTTATTTTCTCGAGAGTGAACAAATCCAAATCGCTTGTCATTTGTGGCGGAACGAAAACTCGTTCTTTTATCTCATCTATCATGATAAAACCATCTTCATCGACATCTTTTTCTAAATCCACCGGTTTACTTTGAAAGTCACCTTTTCTGTCCATAAATTTAGAGGATTTCTGAACATTAAAATAGATAGTTAATGATTTCAATATTGATTAATGTGAACATTCAAAACCAAAATTTCAGTGATAAATTTTATTTTCCATTGTTTCAAATATTAAAAGCATTGGATGATTCGGTGAGCGTCTCCATTCATTTCACACACACACACACACAAATATATATATATATATATATATATATATATATAATTGTCGTATTGCGGCACTTTCAAATAAATCTATGATTATTCTCTAATGTTGAAAAACTATTTAACATTAAGATTCTAACGTGAGTTAGTATTTAGCGGGAAAATATCACTCCAGTTTTGTTAGATTCACAGCTGCTTTCATTGCTGGTTTAAGTATTTATCATTTTATTCGTTTTTTAATATACACCCATCCCACGATTTGCGTCTAGATTGGTTCCAACAAAAGTGAACGCAAATCGAAACTCATTTTGCCATATATTTGCATACAAAATTCTTGGATCGGTTCCAAAGGAAAAAAAATAAATGAAATTAGTATTAAAATTCAGTATTAAATTAAAATAAATTTTATTTCTTAGTAGTTCATGATATATTAAATAAATATAAATAATAAAATAAATATAGTAGTTCACTTTATATATAACAAAACATAAAATTATAATTAAACAAAAAATTTGAATTCAACAAAAAATAACAAATTTTTTGGATTATCACCAACTTAATAATATCAAAAAGTGGTAAGCGATTTGTAGTTTAATATTTTAATTGTCAAAATAAAAAAAAATTGAATGCGGTCGTCTCTTACTACATATTCCTGTTAACTTTTAACAAGACAAACTGAAGAGCGTAACAAATGCGAAAAAAATTTTTTTTCAAAGGTGCAAATCGAATTCAAGACGCAAATTGAAAAAATGGTGTCATTTTTGGTGAGGGTGCAAATCGAATCGTCGCAAATCGAAACGGCGCAAATCGGGGGATGGGTGTATATAAATAACTTTTTTATAAGTTTTGCTGGTTAAGTTTGCTATAAAAAAGAAACAATTTTGTCTATTTGTAAGTAACTTTCAATAATGATTTTATATTACTTATGTTTTGAAGTAATATATAAGATTAATTTTATAAATTTACTCATTAACAATTTATTTTCTAAGGTTTGAATTTATAATTTTGTCAAAGGGCGCGATCGCGCTCTTGTATCTGCACAACATAATCCGATATCTGGCTCATTGTTGTCGGTACTTGTTTGTGGGGTTTTTTTTACCGCGCACGTGTTAGAAATAAATAGTAACTTAGTGTTATAGTATACATTATAATTTTTGGGTAAGGGTGTCATATAAGGGACTTTTGAGCTACTTAAGTCTATAAAAGAGACTTGTAAATATAAAAGAGAAGTTTCTTTATTAAAACAAATTAAACACTATTCAAGATTTTTCAAGAAAGTAATAAACATTTTCGCCTTTTCATCTTTGCCAAATTTGTATCTGAAACCAAATTCATCCAAATAATCTTGAAGATGATTACTTGCACGTAAATTTTTAATTCTCAAATTGTTTTTGAGTCGCATCCTAAGGTTTTCGATTAAATTCGTATGATAACCTGTTTCAGGATTTACATAATTCTTTGAGTGATTGACTGTCTGATGATAATATTCAGGCTGTTTTGAAAAGTCGCTCATATAGACAAAATTCCCTTACATTGACAAAAGTCCCTTATATGGACAAAACTCACTTATATTGACAAAGGTCCCTTATATTGTTTTGGAGTAATAAAGATGGCGGACCGAAAAAACATCAAACCTTGTTTGTTACAAGTGCAAAAAAGGGCTCCGCGGATTATGTATTGGGCAACATAAATGTTCATAAGAGATAGACTGTAAGATAAAAGAATTTCATTTTATTTTGGACATTTTGTAGATATGTCGGATAATAGTGGTCTGTCATACGTTCTACAAAATATATAGAACTTTTTGTATACAACTCTATTAGATTGATTTGTAACATAAAATGTGTTACCATATGTTTCTTTAGATGAAATTCGAAAATGCACACATTTCAATAGAGATAACTGGCTGGAAAATTTAGAAAACATTAAAAAATATTAAGTTTTTTAATATTATTATTCTTAATTCATTTGTAAAATTCAGCATTTGAATTATTGGTCCTGCTTGTACTAATTTCAAGGAGTACCATAAAAATTACAAATTGAATGTATATAATGCGTGAGATTTCTAATCAAAATAAAATTAGATGGACTTAGATAGATTTTTAAGTTTGGGTTACTAAAGGTCTGTTTTTTTGATTTCAATAATTCCCTAAATTTTATCAAAACTATAATAGTAATATAAGAAATTTTTTAATTTTCACCACATTTCTTTTCATTTTTAATTGAAATTATTTTTATTAAAAAATAATGTCATTTGTAAACTTTAATTCGCTATAAGAAATGGAATCAAATAAAACACATTGTTCAAGTTATACTTACGCTATATTTGACCCAGGACATGCTAAAGATCCATCTTTTAACAGTTCGGCCAAACGTCAAAAGTAATCCCAACACGAAGGCTAAAAAGCAACAGATTGATAAGATGTCTGTTGTTCCACGTCTCAAAGCAACATATACGGTTACTGTGGCTTGTGTTAGTACTAATCCAACCTGCATAAGCTGAGCGGCATTAGTATGGACGGAATTATGAACAATAGATGGCACATTGACATGTATCAAGTTATATCTGTCCACGAGATGTTTTAAAAGTAAATATGTCAAACCTAATAAAATAAAAATAAAACGTCATAACATTGAAATATAAAACCGAATGGAGTTATAATCGGAACAATAACCGAATATGCTGATACCACTGAAAATAAAGCTAAAGTCCATGCATAGCCTACTCCAAATTGAAAATCCCATAAAACGCTCTACAAAATTATTGAAAAAAATTATAAATTGTAAAAAAAGTAAAAGCAAAATCTTTTCATATCAATTAAAAATTAAATAAAAGATTTTCTAAGAATTAACAATTATCAAGCATGAATAGTATTATTACTGGAATTTTACCAGTTCCTTTAAAGGATCTATACCAGTAGTTCCTAAATAGTGCTTGATATTAAAAATTAATTTAAAAATTTTTCTTTTATTTAGAAAATAAAATTATTATTTGCGCTTTAAAACATCCTAGTGAATAAAATCCCTGACCTGTTTCAATCGAATGTATACTCAGTGCAAAGTTTTTTTTTAACTCGCAAAACTAACAAAAAATCCAACTTATCTGGGAAATATTTTTTTCTAATCTTTTAGTACGTTGGCGAAAAAAAGTGGGCAAACATCCATCTAGATCAGAGCTTCTTAAACTTTTGTAATTCACGACCCCATTTATGATTGCGAGTTTCTTGACGACCCCAAAAGAAAAATAAATTTATATTCTTTTAAAATTTCTATAACATCTTTTAATTCATAGTAAATGTTATTCAAGTTATTACAATACTCTTAATAGAAATGCAGGTACAAACAATCTTTCCGAACTAGATTTTATGATATATTTATCTACGATAATTGTTATTTTATCTTTATAACAATAATTTTACAAGTTAAAAAACATTTTCTGTTAAATTGTATTTTTATCTCTCGCGACCCCAGAATTTTGCTACGCAACCCCAAATGGGGTCGCGACCCATGGTTTAAGAAGCCCTGATCTAGATCCTTCAACATTGGTTCACAACATATCTAGCGCGCCATCATACTCCAAGAAATTTCTCTTTTACCGAAACATTGAGTTTTGTCAAAGTTGGAGAAAATGATAAGCTTCATGAATAATTATAAAAAAATATTTAAAATTTTCAACAGTAGTTTTTGTTTCTTGACCAATGTATACTGAAGTTTCATCCATAGCAAAGTGCTTGAATCTAAGTGTACGTTTAATCATGTCGACTTCTTCTAACTTAAACAGTGTTGTCATTCTTCGCAAAGAAAGCTCATATCGCTTTTGATCTTTTGTTCAAAATCCAATCATTGGTAATATCTTCTAGTTCTATAAATGACGCTTGCCGCCCTGATTCCTAACTTGCGCTTCTTAGCCTTTTCCTCCTCCCCCTGCTTGCTGAGATTATCAAACTCTGCTCGCCATTTACGAACCAATCGTAAATCCAAAGTCTTCTCCTTGCAGAAAGACGTTCCTACTGCTTCGCTTCTCAATTTCAACTGAATCGGTGCAAAAATGTAAACAAACGGATGTCGAATGAAGCTAAAAATAGCTCATTGGCACGTGCAGCACAGCGGGTCAAACTTGTGAAAAACATGTCAACTTTTGATTTCATTTAATTATTCATTAGGTCTTATATTAAAATCATCCTGAAAAATCGTGGCAGGTCTTACTTTCGAGGAAACATGGAAATAAAATAAAATTTACATAAACAATCATGCGTTTACTCTCTAGGTGCCTATGTCAACCACCTCGGGAACAATTTGTTCATATCAAGTGCCACTGTACACATTTTTTATTGAGTGTAAAAGTAATTTATCAACAGATAAAAAAATCTATTGTGCAAAGAAAAAATAAATTAAATTTATCAATCATTTTCAAAATCAATATAACTATAATAAAAAAATAATTACTAATCTTCAAAAATTATTTAATGAATTTCTAAAAGCTTTGTGATGGTAATATTTGCAATAATAATTATAATTAAAACCAAATAAATATTAATCTAATTTCTGATAATTCGGCGACATCGTCATTAAGCATCAGTTGTTATCTTTATAAATAATTACGGTAAACAAAATAGCATTTCCTCAATTTTGTCCAAAGTAAATGTTTAAATAAGACATGTGACTTCAAATAATTACTTTTTGAATGCTAAAATTTTAACTTTTTTACTATTTGAGAAAATATATCAGAGGGTAATTTTATTTGGAAATATTAAATATATCACTCTATTTAACAAGAATAAGGAAAAACAATATAAAATATCAAAAAATGTACGTTATTCTAATTGGTGTAATGATCTTAACAAAATATTCAAGTGAGAATGAATAAATAACCATAAATATTGAAAAGGATTATTTTATAATCGAAATATTTTTCATCCTTTTTATAAACACTTTGCCGCAAGGACTTTTCTTATTATTTACATGTTTAAAAATTTAATTTGTGCTGCTACCAAGAAATAAATCACTGTTTTAATAATAAAAATTGTAAGGGGTTTTTGTTTGACAACTAAATATTTTAAAAGCATAAATAATTTTGATATGCTAATAAATCAGATTTTAATAGTTGTTTAGTGAATGTGAAAAAATTCTTTTGTGATAGTTTGTTTTAAAAGACAGACATAATGTGTAATTAAAAAAAAATTTGGATTATGAATCTTAAATGAAAATAATATAGAAAATGTTCTCATAACATCTAATAATAATAATAATAATAAAAATAATAATAATAATAATAATTAATAATAATTAATAATAATAAAAATAATAATAATTTTTAGAACTATTAGCAGTCGTTTTGGGAAGAGTCAATTGTGAATTGCTAAATTAATCCATAAAATTTATCTATAAAAAATATTATCATCAAATCTGTTTTTTATATTTTCAATTTAAAATATTTCCTAAAACTTTAAAAATTTCCGTAACCTTCAACTTTCCTCACAATAATAATAATTGATAAAAAAATAATAATATAATATTTGTGAATTTGAAGCTTGATTAAGTTTAGCTACGTGGTGCGCCCAAAAAGTACGAGCAATAACTAGAAAAGCAATTAAATAGAAACACCAAACTTTTACACAATAACATATAAGATGTATAGACATCATTTTTCAACATAAGAGCCATTTGCATTCACACACGCCAGCGCTCGATCAGTTCAGAGAATGCATTTTTAAAGAAATCCTATGACTGATCACACAGGAAACTCTCCACCTCTTTCCACCTCTTAAATCTCACAATTGACTGACATATGGAGTACGTTGCATGATTAACATGAGTGTGAAAACACGTGGAAATGAGCTCTTTTATATAGCCAATTTAAAGATACTAACCAATCATAGTTAGCTTTCGCACAGCGTATTATTAATTCCACAGCCGCAACGTTTATGACTAATGATAGGGTGATACAAATTTTGTATTTCAACTTTATTGTAGTTCTTGCAATGTGATTTTACTAAGGATTTTAAGGATTTTTTATATTTTATGAAGTTACTACTTATGACAATACTCTATGCAATATATTTTAATTTTAATTCATTTAATTTCTTCTAAATGGCAAAAATAAATAAACCAATATGTATAATTTCTTAAGATATATATTAACCGATAATTGGTTGCCGTGCCAAAATTTATGTTTTTTTAATTAATTTTGGAATAGCAAATGCCAAGTTTAAGAGCACGTGCAAAAACCAGTCCTGAAATCTTGTTACTGCGAATCTACAAGTAATATGAATATTTATCAAGGCGGACAAATTCAGGTCACTAGGCATAAATCTGTTGAAAAATTATCCCCGGTTTTAGCGTATTAATCGGTCTCATAAAAAATATAATTTGAATCTACATTTTTTATTAAGTGCTTTTCGGTTGTATTTATTCATTAAAATATGAATTTTTTTCGAAAGAAAACTTTCTAATGGAAACTTTTACGAAGAAAATTAATACGAGGAAAAACGTATCCTGTGCTACGAGAGGGGTTTGATAAAGTTCTTGTTGTCTGATCACTCATTGTATAAATACGGCGGGGCAAAACTTAAATAAAAAATTGCGAATAAATAAGTAAATTTGTGAAAGAATTTCCTGTTTCATCTTGATATGCATTCATAATAAAGTTAATATTTTACTTTAATAATAGCATTATCTTCGGCTCGAGATCTAGAACAGCTCCGTTTGACAGTGTACATAAACAATTCTCCTAAACGCAACAATTCCAACGCTGTGCCGATGAAAGACGCGGTAATAATATAATTGCAAAACAATGCTCCTCCGTCGGCCATAAATATGCATTCCCATTTGATTGTATTTGGAGCAGTGGAGTTCGTAATAAACAACCATTTTATCAACTCAGGTACACTATAAACGCAATTGATATGTAATTAGTACGAAGATTCCATAAAATAACCTGTTGAGACCAAGAGACGGTAAAATTAAAACTGTAATTACAAGAACTGTGAATAATTTATTCATCACAGCAATGTTCTGTGTGGTCTTAGTCCAATGCGCGCTTAACTGATCTGACCAATAGACGATTAGAGGCATTACGGCACTGACTAGAACCATAACCAAAGAAGGTGCAAACTGAGCAACCAAAGGATTCTAAATAATTATTTTTCTAGTGAAAAAGTTGCTAAAATTTTTTCCTAATTGAAATTCTGAATTGAATATAATTCCATATAGTGGAGCAAGCAGGAATGAAATAAATTTTGAGATTAATTTCCCAATGGCTATAATTATATTTAAAAAAAGAATTTATCTTTTCCAGTTGTCATTTCGACCAATTTAGTAGATACTCCTTGACATTATTGTATTGAAACACAATACTCCAGAGATTCTCGGCAGAACCAATAATTTGCACCATACTATCGTATTGTATTGTTATAGAGAAGGAAACTATGAAAGATAGCCCTTTCGTACATCTCTCGTTATGGGATATATTAGAAGATTTCCGAAAAGTTTGACAACGATATTTAGTTAACTTATTATTTTGTAGTAGGAAATGAGAGTAATTTCTGATTAAAACATGAACTTACCAGAAATTGAATAGACCATGGCATCCTTAAAACCAAAAATATACTGTTCTTCATTATTACAAATTTTATTTTCCCGAAAAGAAATGAATGAAACTACATTTGGAATCTTTAATATTCAGTGTATGACTTCATTTTTCATCCTCCTGCTAATTTATATTTAATATCGTTTTTTATTCTTATTACATATTTATTTTCAATTGTTATTAAATGTTCTTCATTCGTTAACCTTAAATATTCATGATTATTTTTTTATAAATATTTAAAGTTTTCGAACTTTTACCGTATAGTACGCTGATCAAAAAGTTTCCGGAATTGGGGTAAATAAATAATTACAAACAAGCAACTTATTAATCAATTTTTCTACAATCTCATCCGTTATGCCAATACTTATTCCAATACTTATTCCAATACTCCATGCATTTCACACATTCTATAACAAGTATTGTCGTAAGCACCTCCGAATTTTTCTTGTGCTAAATTTCTTGCGTGTTTGATAGAGAGATTTCACCGTAGCATTTATTTATCATTTTAATATTTTCTGATGCTTTTTTTGGATAAAAACGCAAAATTTCATACAAACTCATTGCTTGATTGGATTCTATGATATCATAACGACTAAATAAATGCGAAATTTGTTGATAAATCCGAGGTTAAACAAATATTATTTTGATGAAGTTTATGTAAAAACTATGTTCTGTCACACAAAAATCATCTTTAATGCTGCTTTCGATTTTAGTTCATTTATTTTACATTTTTTGTTTTTATGAAATAAAATGATAATGTATAATTAAATAATAATAAAAAACCTAATAAAAAATAGCAAATTTTTTGATTTCAATAGAAATATCGACAAAAATCAATATCTACACAGCAAACAAGATGATTGATTTTTTGAAAACTTAAAATTAATAGTATTATTACACAGACAGATTTGAGAATGAAATTCACATAAATAGTATTCATTATTTGCATGAAAAATCATATTATTTCTAATGAAAACCGAGTTAATGCACAATTAAAAGCAGCGATAAATTTTGCATAAAAACAAACCCATTATTTTTCAACTTTTCATAACTTACCACCTAGAAAATTATTTTTTTAATTATATTATTACGATTAATATTTTATTTATAATTATTATTATTATTATTATTATTATTATTATTATTATTATTATTATTATTATTATTATTATTATTATTATTATTATTATTATTATTATTATATTTTCTACAAAAGAATAATTATCTATAATTATAAAATTATTGTCCCAAATCTTTAGGGATCATTGAGACAATACTACTCACTTTAATTAATTTTTATTTTCGGTATAACTGTTCCTTGGGACCCTTAATTAAATTTTTATTATTATTATTACTGGACTCGTCTTATGATTTGGCGTTCAACCATATCCATTTCCTCCGATCAATATTAATTTATAAATTTTAAATAAATTTTGCACTTTAATGATTTTTGATGTCTTTTGTTCACTTTCAATTTTTCGAGTGCACTCTTTTTATTTCCATAATTATTATAACAACCTCAGCATTTTTGAATAGCTAAAACTACAGTCTTCACTCGTAAAAACCGCCTAACTATTCGGAAGTTCAGAAAAATTGAAATCTTAAAATTATTTTTTTTCGCGAATAAAACGCCCATTCAAATAAATCGCATAGGTAATAGAAATTGAAAAACTTGAGCTAGGATTTCTACATGCATTATAATAAGTTATATATATATATATATATATATATATATATATATATATATATTGATACTCTCATATAGCTTTAAACCGTTGAATCTAGCAGGCGGGAATATTGAATTTCAACCAAAATTGTTATTAAATTTAATGTTTTAAGGACTTTTTGTTTTTCATCTCTGATTTCTTTATAAGTGACATAATATTTTCTACACAATTTGACTATGAATCAGATTTATTTAAGGTATTCACGAATTCTCACTTGAAAAAGGCTGTGTCGAAAATTCGTGAATACCTTAAATAAAACTGATTCATAGTCAAATTTTGTAAGAAATATTATGTCACTTATAAAGAAATCAGAGGTGAAAAACAAAAAAACTCCTTATAATATTATTATCATTATTATTATAAAAAATGAAATTACATTAAGCTTCTCAAGTCGCTCTGAAAATTTCAAATTGTTCCAGATATTCAAAGCGACAGCTGGTGTTGATAAGATTATGATCACGATTCCAACGAACATGTTGATCACAATAATGGGAAGCCACCACCTCCACCCATGTTTATGCAAGTTTTGCCTGATTTGTTAACAAATGCATTGTAAATAGAACACAAAATCAAAATATTGTAAACAAATAATTCACTCAAAACGATAGTTGTTATTCTATGAATATGATTTTTGCCATTCCAGTGATCCAATTGTATAACGATATAACTTCAACCATTTATCAATTTAGTACATAATATACACTGTATATTATACAGTGTATTTATACCAAGCATTAATATAACTACTGTCGGTGATTCATTTTTACCTTCTACATTAAACTTTAACCAATTTCCGCTTACACCTCCTTATGCGATACCCATTAATCAAAGTCAATAAGTGATTAAAAAATATTTACGAAAAATAATAATAACACTTATGGCAAAAAATATTGTATTCCAGGAACTATTTCAGAAGTTAATTATGGTTTTGGAGCTAAATGTTTACCTAATAGGAGAATGGCAGTGGTGGACAAAGATCAAAAAGTTCAATTTTCAATATCCATAATTTTTCTTTACTATTCTTGTCTTTTATTTACTAAAAAATAAGTTTCCACTAAATTATAATTGCTACTTTTTGCCTAGCTGAACATAATAACCATAGAAAAGGGTATACTTGGATAGGGTGTGTTGCACTATTAGTTTTTGGGCACTGATTTCTGTGCATGATTGGCATTACATTTAGATTAAATAGATAAAACGCATTCTGCATAGAAACAAGGCATATTTTAAAACTTAGAAATAGCAAAAATAATGTTTGGTAAAATATATTATCCAAATACAAAACGATATTTTTGATAGGGTGGAAATGTAATAATAACTGAGAAAATGCAGAAAACTTTGAGAAAACATTGCAGAAAACGAATCGCTCAAGTTAGTAGTATTTTTAGCTTTTTGAAGTTAAATAATGAAAGTCGCAACATGAGATTACATTCAGTTGTATTAATCATGTTAAATTGATAACCCAATAAATCCAAGTATTAAAAATATATATCACATAATATTTTCAAACAAGTTTTTGAAACTTTAATTTAGATGCTAATTTTCAAATTACAATTAAAATATTTTAATTCATAAATCAATAATAAAATTTACAAATCATTAAAATTTCATGGAAATAAACCTTAATTTCAATGTAAATAACATTTTTAGATTGTAAAGTTTAAAGCCGCATTTCTTTAGACTTCCACAAATAATTTTTATTCATAATTTTCTTACATTTTTGCAAATTAATTATCATAAATTTTTTTTTGTTATAAAAAAAATTATTTCATTTCGAATGTAGAACAATCCTTATTTTTCTTATAAAACACAAATTCGCAGCTCTACTTTTTAAAGTGTTAAAAATTTTTTTGTAAAACAGAAAAAAAGATAGTCGAAATAAAGATAAATGAAATTTTAACAAACCGAAGGTAAACAAACAAATAATTTGTTATTATTATTAAAATCATTATTCATATTAATAATTAAGCCTTTTCCGCAGTGTTTATTAATATAATAATTTTTCTGATTGAATCTTTTATCACTTTTACGTTTCTTGATTTTAACATTTCAATTTAAATAATTTTTTACGTTTCCTCTTTATTTTCGATTTTGCTCAACTTTGGTTATGCGACTGTGTCTGACTTTGGTATTGTGAGGTGTTTTCAGCAGAAAATTGAATATTTCGGATTGTTTGTCAGAGAGATTTAGAATTAATTTAAATAATTTTAAAAAGATAAAATCAGTTTTTATTAGTAAAATTTTAAACTTATAATTTATAATTTTTCGATGAACTTTTAAAAATGATTGGCATAATAAATTTTGATTAAAATTTAAATATAAAATTATTTAACTTTTATTAAAAATTTAATATTGAATCTCTTTGATAAATTGTTTAAATATTTAACAATATTGAATTAGAAATATATTTTTGGAATATGAGTTCTCTTAATGCAAATGTTATTTAAGACAATTTAGAAGATGTCTTAGCAACTTCTAACAAGTATTATTATTGTTATTATCATTAATGTAACAGTGGTAATATTGCCAAATGGGTTCAATAATAATTTTGACTTGAACAAATTAAATGCATCATAAAAACGTTTATTTGAAAACTAAATTCAAACTTAAGTCATTTTAAATTTTAAAATATAATCAGTTCATGAAAAATATTACCATAAAATATCCTTTGGCATCGGAGCAAATGTCACGGTCCAATCATCTGAGTTCAATTGGTGAGAATAACTTGACCTACCTTTCATGGATTTGTTGAAACACAGATAATTCTGATACATGTAATCCCTGCGTACCCGAAGAGCTTGGTCGAGATTTTCGAATGTAACGAAAAATATTGGTAGCTTTTTATAATTAATAGCGTTAGATTTTTCCGTGGTAAACAAATTTGTCAGTCGCATAACTTCATGGGTGTAAAATTCAATTCCATCAATCGGGGTGCACTTTTTCCCTTGACAACATTTACAAGTCAAACAAACCCGACCACAGAGATTTGGAATAACTTTCACCCTATGGTTGTCATGTTCTAATTCCTCGTAGCAAAATTGTAATGCTTCTTCGGCAGCTACTCTAGAAAAAATTATTTGAATTCCAAAACTCAAAATTACCGAAAAACGTTAATTATGATATTTATCAATAAAAAGTTAATTTATTTATTTTGATATTTAAAAATCAGTAGAAAGAATTATTGGAAAATCAAAAATCACTGAATAAACATGAGTGAAATCAATTGATTACTGTTGGGAAAATCAAAATTCAATTTAAAAAACATAGATTAAAAATTCTCATATTTTATATTGATTATAACACAATTTGTTATTGAATATTCACAATTTGGCTTACTTTTGTGTGTAGAGAGAAATCAAAGTTGAGACTTCATACGTAACTTGCACTTTGATTGGGTTGATTGAAGGATATGCCTCTCTAGAAATGTTGACATATCAATATGGCTAATATCACAGTTTTATCAGGGTTGAATTTGTTCAATTTACATTTTTCCTTTACTCATGGAAACCCAATCGATGTGGACTAGTAGACAAAGATGTCTATAAGAGGGAATTGTTATGCTTCAGGTCCACAACCCTTTAGTAAACACAAGATCGCATACTATTCAAAAGCAGAAAATCTCAACAAAAAACGGTACGAAGTCAAATAGAACAAAGTTTTAGGAATAAACTATCGATACATTTGCGCTAGGATTTCCTTGTACCCTATATCAGACAGAGGACACCAGTATGAGTTTAATAGAGCAATATTCTCTAAATAAATCGATTGACAGGGATTTTTTATTGATATTTTGAAATTATATACCCAGATGTTTGTATCATATATTACAATTGATAAAAATGAAGTTCATATTTCTACTGGAATACCATTTCAATAATCTGTTATTAACAATTGAAAGTACTATAATGT
The DNA here is from genome assembly GCA_022537955.1 of Schmidtea mediterranea. Taxonomy (NCBI): domain Eukaryota; kingdom Metazoa; phylum Platyhelminthes; order Tricladida; family Dugesiidae; genus Schmidtea; species Schmidtea mediterranea. The sequence continues at coordinate 95,709,933 of CM039681.1, forward strand.
CGGAAATATTAAATAAGAAAATTATTTTAAGATTAATGTTATACATTGAAAATCTCTAAAACTTCCTTCTGTTTGTTCTTCTTCAGCGGAATTAATTTATATGCATTTTTTATATAAATTTTGCTATAATTAATATTTTAGTTTGATTTTATTGCCTGTTTTGCTTATTATAATAATTATACTTACTCAAAGAATTTAAATGTGCCAGCAACATCTTATATTTTTCTATGAAAATCATACGAATTTTATTAAGCGGGAATTCGCTCAGTTTTAAATCGAAATCTGCAAAGGGTGGTATTTTCAGTAATAAAGTCGATAGAAAACTCCTCGAGATCAACATAATATAGTGGTTTTTAATCAATTCTCTGTGAATTTATAAGAGCGGCGTTTCGAATGGAAACTTTCCCTTAAAACACTACCATAAATGAGCAGTGTCATTTACAAAATAGACAAAGTGCTACTTGAATTTTGGAGCAAACTAATGGCATAAGCATCACTGTTACGGACATTTATTGTTTGTTTGGTTTGAAAGCCCCATTTTCAGTTGTAATTGACTTGTGTTGTGTATAAACCGTTTATAACATCTTTAACTCAAATTTCCTAGATATAAGATCGGGTAGTACATATTATAAATAAATATATTTAATCATTGTGTTCATTTTCAGTCAAAATCTATTACTTTAGAAATTATTTAGGTAATATGTTACTTATAATTTGTCAGTAAAATAAATGTTAATAAGTGAATCAAATTATTATTCTACAAACAAAAATTATGTGAATAAATGCTTAAAATTATTTTTACCAGTAAAGTTTTATCTTCACTGATTTTTTTATAGACTTTATATATTACAAAATTTTTCAGTGGTGTTTAAAATAAATTTGATCCGTAGTCTAAAAATGAAATGAAGATAAAAGAAACTAAAATTATTTCACTACTTAGCCTTTTATATAAGATTAAAATATTTACTTTATACATATATAAATAGTCTAATCCATATTAAGGGCTATTGTAATTAGTTTTTTAATACAAAACATGTTTTTTTACATTTGTATTGCGAGTTTTGTTATATAATGATTTTAATAATTCACAAACATATCTGATAATCAAAAGTGTTCAGTGACTTTGAAAAGGTTAGGAACCCACTACTCTAATATTTATAGTCATTAGTATATTCAACTTTTGCAAACTAATCTCGCTCTATATAAACTATCGAATATGAATGGTAAAGATCTCTAAAAACTTAATTTCGACATAGATTTTCCAAAAAAAATATTTATTGTCGTGAGGCGCACTCTAAATGTGGAAATAAAAAGTTCCGTTTGTGTCCTTGCTTCAATGCAACTAATTTAATAGAATTCAAAAAATATATATTTGAAATTCGAAATATTTTCTAAAATTTGTTACAGAAAACCTACCTAAAATGTTGCGCTATAATCATTTCGTCACAAAACTCTGTTGGTACATTATTGATCATCACTGTGAAACTGGGCTAGAAATGAAAGAAAAAATTAAAATACATTAAGTAAAAATTATATATATATATATATATATATATATTAAAATGTATTCGTTACTTCTTCTTTGGCTTTGAAATCGATATTGTTCAGATGTTGGCTAGATATGAAAAATACAAACAGCATAAACCCGAGGGAAACTGTAAAATGTATCCATAAGAATGGCGATCTAAATATAATTTTTTATTATGATTATGATTATTATTATTATTATTATTATTATTATTATTATTATTTATTATTTATTATTATTATTATTATTATTATTATTATTATTATTATTATTATTATTATTATTATTATTATTATTATTATTATTATTATTATTATTATTATTATTATTATTATTATTATTATTATTATTATTATTATTATTATTATTATTATTATTATTATTATTTAATTTTCACAAGATTGGCATCTATGGTTTGCAATGAAGTCAGTACAAAATTATCGATGGGGTTCTAGCTATAATTCTGTTGATGATCTCCTCCGTGGTACACATTCATTCTTATCGGTATCTTACAGTACATTAACTTTACTAGTGTCATTTTTACTGTTTTCAGTGACTTCAGTGAAAAAGAATTTATAAAAAGAAAAAGGATCATTTGATGAATATTGAAGTTATTAATAATGAGAACCAAACAACTGATCAGAAAAGAGCTTCATACAGCAGTGTTTCCCAAACTTTTGGTACTGGGTACCCCATTGATCATTTTCATTATATAATGTACCCTCTTGCTTTAAAATTTTATATATAATGATTAAGTTTTTTTATAATATCTTTTTTTAAAATATACGACCTTTAAATTAATAGCATTAATGAAAAATTAAAAAGAAGCGATTTATATTTTAATTACATTTATATTAAAGATTTAATTTATACTTTGATTTTTAAACTTTATTGATTCAAAAATATAAACAAGATTATATTTATATTTTTCTGTATTTATAAAATTTTAATAAGACATTTTAATTTAATTAAATTTTTTTATTTATCTTTTAATATTTAGATAATAGAAGATTGAAAAGACCTGCGTACCCCCAAAAAATCCATCGCGTACCCCGGTTTGGGAAACACTGTCATACAGTGACAAATTCACACCTAGTAATAATTTCATTTTTATTTGAAATCTTAATTTATTCTACATTATATTTAATTAATAATAGATTTGAATATTTGGAACAAGTCTCGATTTGTATACTTGAATATAAAATAAACTGTGCTTTAAATGGACATCATAAAAACGAAGAAAATAATGAAATTTCTGGGATATGGGTAGAAAAATGACACTACGTCCAAAAATCCGGGAAATGAGAGAAATTTCCCACTATTCTCATTCAGATTTTATACGATGTCTATTGAAAATATGCAGATAGAGAATAGTAACAGAAAACATGAAAGAAAAGAAAGATTAGCTAAAGAATAAGAGTAATAAGTTACAATGTGTCATAATTAATTTGAAATGAATTATGAAGTTTGATCTCGTATGTCGAAAGAAATCAGAATTTTTATAATCACTATAAGATAAATTTATCTAATTTCCCATTCGCGGTATTCACAATTCTGATAAAAAACCGCATTTGAATCTCTAAAAGTTTTAAGTTCCTTAAAAGTGCTAAAGTCAAATACCAGTATTTTTCGATTTCTTTTTCTTTATTCTTTTTTTAGAGACTATGAATTAATATTTTGTAATTAAAAGAAGTTTTTAAAAATTTTTGTATTTAATATATATTTAACAAAATATTGATTAATATTCTAAAGTAGAAATGAAGATAAAAGAAATTGATATATAATAATGATAAAAATGATAATTATGAAATTTTCTTCGAAAGACAACTGTGAAAAGCACAGCGAGAGAAAACTGATGATAGCATAAAATAATTATTTAAATAATTGTTTTAATGAAATGGAGCTTACTCTTTTGGGACGTTGGCTATAGTCAATGAAGAAAACATTGAACTATTTGAAGCTGAAAATTAAATAAAATTAATTAATTTTAGAAAATTATTAAGTGTAGAAATTAAATTTTTATCGATTTGTTTGTCAAGCGTCACAGATTGAGTGTAGGTCATTGTGAAATGTTTTTTTTGCAAACATCTGGTTCAATTTAAAACAATGTAAAAAATTTATAAAAAATAAATTGAGTTGGAAAACTTTAATAAAATTATATAAACTTATATTCTTGGCAACCCTCGGGAGAAAAAACAAAATAGGAGAAATATTGAAAACGTGATAGAAATTGCTGTTTTTTGAGGCATTGGAGAATTGATGTGTTGGAAGGAAATTACATTAATATTTTGTATAATAATATATTAATATAAAATGAAAACAATTAGACATAGAAATAGCTTCTATTCTGAACTTTTGAAAAATCGGCTGAAGATGAATCTGATGAAAGAGAGGGATATGCAAAATTAATTCTTTCATTTCACCCTGGGTCATATTTGGAACTTGATGTTTTATGTTATTATTCAACACTTCTATTGACTTCATTGACAGGGGGAAAAGTTCAGTGGTAAAAGGGTGAGTACCAATACCACGAAAAATGCTTGTTATCTATGAAATGTGAAAAGAAAACTGCCCAACATTTGAACGTTAAGATAAGTTCATGAAATAAAAAATATATACTTCAAAATTCATCGATAAGGACCTCAGCTATCACAGTTCATAAAGATAATTCCAAAGAACCCTAAAACCAATCTTAGAAACCCTATAAAGAAACTGAATGGATCATTTTTTGATTGGACTTATCCAGGTAAGAACTGTAGCTGCTGAGATTTCAATTACAAATTACTTCTTTTTTAATGTATAATTTACTCAAATTCTTTCTATAGCATTTAAGGTAAATAAATGATCCAAAACATGATCAAACTTTAAAATTTTAAATATTATTATAATAACAATAGATTTTGTCCTTAGTTACTTGTAAAATTTCAGGTATAGATGATGATCGTAATGCGGAACAATGGGTTAGGGCAAAAAAAACCACAATGATATTGTTTTGTCCCAGAGTTTACAAGGCGATTTGTTTATAACAATGCACATTGGCACAGTTTCATCAATAAATGTTGAAACATACGATGCACTTGTGTTTTTAAAACTGACTAGTAAAAGTTCATATCGTTTGTGAGTAATTGTTTGATGCGCCTATACAATGCCGATGTGATTATGTCCATGAAGAATTACGTCAATTATGCCAAATTCAGCGTTTAGCAATTAAGTCAAAAAATGATTACTTATTAGCAAGCATTGATTGAAAAAAGGTTGATCCCAAAAGATAGAAATTGAAGAGATAGATATCAAATCATGAAGTGCTGTTAATAATCCAATAATTTTGCACATTGATTTCATGTAAACAGTGAGATTTTGTTGATCATTGAAAGAGACAGATATAATAATGATGACAATAAACACATGCCCGAATTCGATAAGCACTCTGAAGCACTTTATCAATCAAAAATTAAGAGATAAATATTGATTTTCTCCGTGGTGAAATACATTGGCAGATTGATCTGAAGTGCTATTAATAAAAGAATCTCATACAAAAGTAAAAAAAACAAAAAATTAATCAAAATTCATTCAATGCGTTAATTACTAAAATCAATAATTCACATATTTAACTAGAAAATATCTTTCACAAATCATTGAAATATTATATAGAATTCAATTGTTATGCCATTGTTTTTAGAATGAAACAAATGTGATTTTACAGTAAATGTTGAAATGTTTTGTAAAAATAAAAATGACAAAATCAAATCTTACACAAGAAACTGCCACGTAGATTCAGAGGGACAATTATTGTAAGAGAAAGGACCATCATTACCGATACGATGGCTATTAAATTGCGCTGGAATCGGCAGTAAATCACCGCATCTGAGCCGCACCTTTGCTTCAGAGCTTCATCGCTAGAATAATTAATGTTGAGCACTGAATATCATTGACATTTTCAAAACAGAACCTTGCACTCATACATTTTGGAAAATTTCCAGAAATTAGAAATAATTCAAGTAAAGCACGAAATATATTTTTAATATTATTTAATTTTTTTTAATATACAAATAAATATAAAAAATAATCAATAATTGTTTATTATTAATTTTAATAACCTTAATTAATAAAAATAAAATAATAACGATTAATAATAATAATATTAATAATTATAATAAATTATAATAATTAAAATAAAATTATTATTATTATTTATATATTCCAATAAATTGATATTTTTTCAATATTTTAACCTTGTTATAATTTTAAACTCTAGTAACTTCTTGTAATTAAATCATTGCCGTGATTATTTATTTAATTTATTTATTATTATTTTAATTAAAATTATTATTATTATTATTATTATTATTATTATTATTATTATTATTATTATTATTATTATTATTATTATTATTATTATTATTATTATTATTATTTAGATGAATTTAGATGAATACAAATATATGTGCTATAGTCCATGTCGTTGCAAAAATAGACTTTATAGTTAGTTGCATATACAATTCTAAATATGATTATATTGAGATGAGGCTTAAAATTTCCATTAAGTAATTTTTCATTAAAATATTTTTTATTATTAGAAACAATGGAATAATATTTTAAAAAGAAAAAATTTACATGACATGACATGTTGTCGGTATTTCATTCAAAAGTGTGCCAAAGAATTTTGTTTGTAATTTCAAAATTAATTAATAATTAATCAAAAAAAATCAAAACGAATATTTGAATTCCAAACAATTAATTTATATTTTAATGGTGAGCACCGAGGGATTTTTGTGTAAATTTTAGAATTAAGTAGAGCCATGAAAAGATCTTGACGAATTGTTTTAACTAACAATGATAATATGTTTTAGTAACACTGACCTTAATAGAAAATTTATGATTCTTGTAAAATATTTTCACAAAATAATTGTTTGTTGCTTTATTGTCATTCATTTAGTAATAAAATGATGCTTTAACTATGCCTAACGAAAAAATGTACTCATCGGTTTAAAGAAAATCATAATTTGTTACATTTTTGTTAATAAAATTCTTGAACTTCGCAGAGTTTCTAGAAGTGAAATTTGTTTGGAATGAGAAACCACGGTTGGAACCCAGAAGGTAATTGCAGTCGAAATGAACTGTACTTGTCTTGTTTGTAAATAGAGCTTTCATTTATTTTCAGTTTTATCGCAATTATTTGACTTCTTGTTGGGTGTCATTTTTATATGAGTTTCAAGGTAATTGAGAAGGCATTTATGTGATCAAGTTAAATACTCAGAAAATCGGGATTCATTATAATTTAATATTACACAGACTGTGAACTCGCTGACTTACTAAATGGCAAAAAATCGTTATATTCACATGAATTTGGTTTTCAAGAATTTCCTTCTGCATCTCCTAACCTCAAGCGTAAGTCATTATTGCTTCTGTTATTTACAATAGCGTTTCCCAATTTATTTTGCTCATGGAACCCTTTCTTAATATTTAAAACTTAATGGAACCGCAAAAATTTTTAAAAATTTTAAACCCGGAAGAATGAATTTTAGTATGATAATGAAACAATACTTCAAATTTTTTTATCAAATTTTATATTTACTTTTTGAAACTTCAAATATAATTTTTATTGACATTAAATTACATAAAGTTTTAGTGTGATGAATGCTCTTTTTTTTGGCAAATCTTTTTTATATTCGGCGTAATAGAGGAAAATTGAATTCGCATATCTGGTGCAGCGTTAAGACGATTTCGATTCAACATTTACACCAAATATTAATTCGCTAACTCACTAATCTCTTCAACCGTGATCTAATTAAGTTAATTTAGTACGTAAAATTGATGAGCAAATTTCTCTGAGAAATTCTGGTTTACAAGTCTGTTTGCAACTTAATGTCTCTTCAGTCAAGATCTGATCAAATAATTCAATTTCATATTAAAATCTTGATAAATATTCTGACAATTTAGATCAAACAAATTAAAATAAATTAAAAAACCGATCAAGTACCAAAGGTAAAAATTAGAAAAAAAATATTTTCAAATTGCGATTTTTATTAAGCTTTTTTAAAGATATTTTAAATTTTTAAATTATTTTTTATAAAAATAATAAAAGTGGAAATATATATATAAAATAAAAACAATAATTTTTTTTATTATCAGCAAATTTTTTATCGTTGAACCTTTTCTTTTTAGACTATTGATTAAATTTTTTCAATATTTTTAAAATACCGATCTTTTATTTGTCTTTTTCAATTGAATTTAAATGTAGAGTTTTTGGGAAAATAAAATTTTTTAAAATTTTTTAATTTTTACATAAAACTTAGATAAAAATTTTAGAATTTAAGTAAAACAAAAAATATTTAAAAGCTTTAAAAAATAAATTAATAATAAAATCAAAATCAGCAGAAAACCTGAATTTTACAGTTAAAAATAAAAATTATTTTCAAATTGTGATTTTTTAAGCTTTTTTACAGATATTTAAAATTTTTAAATTATATTTTTAAAAAAATAATAAAATTATGAAAATAGAAATATATATATAAAATAAAATCAATTATTATTTTATTATCAGCAAAGTTTTTATCGTTGAAATTTTTCTTTTTAGACTATTGATTAAATATTTTCAATATTTTTAAAATACCGATCTTTTATTTGTCTTTTTCAATTGAATTTAAATGTAGAGTTTTTGGAAAAATAAAATTTTTTAAAATTTTTTAAAATTTTTTAATTTTTACATAAAACTTAGATTTTATAAAAATCAAACGAAATAAAAATTTTAGAATTTAAGTAAAACAAAAAATATTTAAAAGCTTTACAAAATTAATTAATAATTAAATTAAAATCAACAGAAAACCTGAAATTTACAATTAAAAATAAAAAGAATTTTATAATTTAAAATGAAGAAAAAAAAGTAGATCCATAAAATAAAATAAATAATTCTGGTGATAAAAAGATAATTTTTTTCTATTGTTTTAAATATTTTCAACAAATTTTAAAAATGATCTATTATTTTATATTACTATATAAATGCTATTTGTAAATAAAACTTTAATTAAAAAGGATAAAACATAAAATAAATAAAAAACTAAACAAAAAACCATTTCAAAAAAACGTTTTAATTCATTTCAAACTTTAAATAAACATTTTTAATATTAAAGAAAAACATTTTCAAATATTAATAAGTAATATAATACAAAGCAATTAAAAATAAGAGGTTCAAATAGTCTAAAATGCAATTTGCTTGCACTAATTTATTGATTTCTACAAATTAAAAGTTGAATCATCGAAATTTCTGTGATTTAATTATTATCTAATAGAATCAAAGATGCCAACCAATCAAACTCTTGCAGCACACAAGCAAATTTCATAGACATGCATAGAGATATTCGAGTTTAAATTTGATTAATTTAAAATAAATAATTAAGTAAGTAATTTTCAAAAATCTCACTTCATTTTTACAAAAAGTGGTAAAATATTCAATAATTTCTAAATTTCGAATAAAATAATTTTACCAATAAATTAAATAATAAAACCTCTTTAAAAGTAAGATTAATATTTTCTTTTGATGCAATAGGATCTGTGTCTGAAAATATTGCTTCAGAATGTTCACTGCGAGATTCTTTTCGTGGAGCCACATGTTCACTTATTTCAAAATACGATGTTTATCAAATATACAAAAATCTTACATATTCAATGGTTTACCTAACCATGCTAAATTTCCATAATTCCAAGCTTTCTTACGAAGAAAAAGAAATAAACTGATTATAATCTAAAATATTAAAATATTAGTAGTTTTGAAATAAAAGATTTTATATATCTATACATGTAAAGCTTTGTAAATGATTAATCATAATATTAACTTACTGTATATGCTACAACATTTATAAAAACATTTTGTGGAATTCCTTCATATGCCGTAGAAATTGTAAAAGTATTATTTTTCCGAGGAATATAGGAATTATATCTGTCGCATTGCGGTGTGATACTCATATAACAATTATATTATTATTTCGTCTTATGAGAAAAAATTAAAATTGAAACACAAATATTTATTTAAAAGTATTTAGATTGTTAATGTACAATATTTAAATATTTAAACAAATGCTAAAATAAATTTGATTGTTCAAATTTATGAATGAATGTTAACAAAAAAAATATTAATGATAGAAAAATATGAAATTTAATAAGGGCTTTTGTAATTTTTTAAGCATATTTAAAAAATGTGTATTGTAAAAATAAATGTAAATGTGTGCAAAATAAAGGCTTCAAATTTTATCAAAAGATGTAAAAGACTAGCCAAAGTAAAATTTACTTAAATTAATTGTATTAAATATATTGTGATAGATTGTGTCTAGACGACTTTATGAACTTTGTTTCTTAAATTCCTTTTCTAAACTAATTCTGCTGTTATTTTAATTTTTCTCTAATTCTTTCCTATTATTTGATCTTTTAATTTATACTTATGTTCATGTTTACATTAGCCGTTTTTATTGCTCTTCTGTTACCTTGTTATTTTTATGTAGATTTTGTAATATATTTATTGTCTTTTGTATTACTTTTATTTTATATATTTATTTCTCTCAAATTTTAGGGTTTTTACAAGGTGTGTTATATTTTGAATTGAAGTCAACTTTTTGTAGGGTTGTGTAATTGATCATTTTAAATAAATTTAAGTCAACTGTGTAAAACTAGATCTTCAATCATTCAATTATACTGCTTCCATTTACTTTTATTATTAGGTGTATTTTACTGCAAGCTTATTCAAATATTTTAAGCAGGGCCTCGTTCTTATTAAATTTTCAAGTATTTGTGTAGAATTTGACCATTTCATAAATGTTAAGAACTAAAATAAGAGCACATTACTCATTTTCAAAATAAATCTTCAACAAACTCTTTTATAGCTCTTTGTTGCGTAGCATCTTAAAACGAGTTTACTGTTTTCCTTATTATTTATACATAATAAGCAAATATACCAGCATTCAAACACAATCATCAAACATTATAACCAACCTCTGATCTTCAAACTACAATTTTGACGATGTATTACATAATAGATTGATTAAATTAATTGTAAAATATTCTTTAGATTATCTTTAATTACAATAAACATTTCTGTTTCCTTATTTTGAGTATTAATTACTAGTTCCTTCCAAAGATTAAGTGAGTTAGTGACTACATTTCTGTCTTGACACATCATTAGCGGTGTCTCGAGAGTATGTATTTTGATCTTTTGTGCATGAATTTCAGCTTAATCATATCCTAATTGGTTCTGACACATTTTTATAGTCTGAAATATTTTTTGACTTATTTGGGCGAAACCATGTCGCCTCGACTTTTCGGCGATATTGTTTCACTAACTCGATTTTGCATTTTATAATCCCTGATTCATTATGTTATTCTACAAGTTATCTTTTAAAGTTTTACGTTAATCGATCCTTTAAAAATGTATCATCAATCGCAATTAATACAAATTTAATATAATAGTGTTCATTTGATTCTCAAAATATTCAACTTTTCATTACTTTACTCCGTCATTTCGCATTGCCCGTTTCCCAGTTTTTTACTCCCGCGATCACTATTCTAATTAAAATGTCCTATCTTAGATTCACAAAATCTTTCTTGAATTTTTGCTTATTAATATTCATATTCATGAATTCCGAAAACATTAAATAAAGTTAATAAGTTCAAAACATTCATATTATATATAAATCACATTGTTAATAATTATGTCCAATTGATTTGTGCCTTCATTTTTGTGCTTGCTATCATTTATCTAAAATAAAATCTGTAAAAACAACAGGTGCCTTTATTGTCCAATTCATAATGTCCCTGTTTCAATAGGACGGTTCACACTGGCCAATTTTTGGACTGTTGTGTATTATTTGAGCTAGGTTGAGACGCAACTCACGTTTCATCACCAGGTTGGGAAACTCCAAATTATGCTGCCACTTCTCCCTTCATAGGAGCCGCTCGCGATTCACTGGCGAGATTAATCGAAATCCATAGTCCCAGAGTTCCTACTTAAAAATGATGAATCCTTGTTCCTCCACTTGGATCGCTAGCCTATTCTCGTCTCGTATCTTTATAGGTAGCTTCGAGGTTTTCAAGTAATACATGATTTGAATTTATCTAGAAGTTTTATTTATTTGAATTTATTTGTTTTATCTTATTTTTTTGATTTTATTCGGCAGTTCATACTATTTTACTTCCCAGATTTTATTTAATCACTCCTATTTTGTTGTTTAAATCGTTTTATTTATTGATTTAATAAAATTTAGAGTTTCAGAGTTCTCTTTTTCTGACAGCTGAAGTTATTGAAACTTAGTTACAACTATTTTGACCAGCCGTTCCACTCTACCATTTCTTCTAGTTTCCTATTCTCTTTTTCGACACTAAAGAAATTTCATTGTTATAAAAGACTAAAAATAACACTGACTGGTTCTTAATTTGAGTGCATGATAATTTAACCACTTTTCGTTCGCTTGGGCATGAAGAATTTCTGAACACTCAGGTGAGGCATGCCATAATTGAGAAGGGGAAACTTTAATTAAATAATGCCACTGGACGCAGCGATTGCGACGAAAAGATAATTTCAACAGTAAATGCAAAGAGAACGCGGTGGAAATACCATCAGTGAATTGCACAGGGGCGAAATTAGTAGATATCCTGTCAGATAATTGAGAAATGAAAACCCAAATTAGACTTGATTGTCAAAGAAGGGGTGTAAAATATCGAATTGATGGAAATTAATAAATTCAATATGAATTAAAAAAGTTAGTTTAATATTGAGTACAATCCGCAAAATTTGAATAAAACTCTCATCGTGCTTTTTTTCCTGCTTGGTGGGGTTACATGCTTTTGTTTTTTACGCTTTTAAACCAAATCTGAAATCCGCAGTTCTAGTCCAACACCTCTAAAATAGCTAGAAACTATAAAAAAAATTTATTTATTTTATTTTATGAACAAAAAATAAAATAGTTTTAGATCGAATTTTATTCAAACTTGCTCAAATCATTTTGAAACGTATTTCATTCGTTCAAAATTTTCAACTACCAAAGGAAACTCAAAATAGATTTTGCTTGCAAAATTAAAATTTCTAGTTAGGTCAAAAATTTTCTTGGAATTTTGTTGTCATCTGATGTCTTTTTTAAATCGTCTTACATATTAGCTTAACCATTTTAACGTTTACTGGATCTAGTCTAAGTTTGATCCGACTCGGATAATCAGTTTGTAATTATTGCTACTTATTAATATTAATATTATTATTATTATTCTTATTATTATTATTATCATCATTATTATTATTATCATCATTATTATCATCATCATCATCATCATCATTATCACTGACAATGGCTATTACCATTATAACGAGCTCAATCAAGACTATGCTAATAGATATCATAAATTAAATACAGAAGTCAAAACAATAATTTATTGAAAACAAACAATTTTGATTATATTAATAATTGATAGAAACACGTAGAGAAACGCGACATGTACACAATAAAAAGGATAAAAATATTTTGATTGAAAATTTTCCATTTACAATTATGCATTATTAAATAGAAATATCGATCTAACAGAAAAAACCACACCAACATTTAACTTGCACTTTCAAATCAATAAAACAATTCGTCTTTATATTACAATTCCTCCTTTTTCTCATCCTCTGAAGATTTTGGAGGCGGAGTTTTAGGAGCACCTTGTCGACCATCTTTTTCATACAGTTTTGATACGATCGGATTCAGAATACTTTCGATGTCAGATTTTTGTTTGATATAGTCTTCCTTTGTAGCACTTTTATTCAAATCTAGCCAATCAATAACCTTAAGAACGGCATCGTTGGATTTTTTCAAATCATCAGAGGAAATTTTGCCACCGAGTTTTGTTTTATCATTTAACTGATTTTTCATACTGTATACGTATTGTTCCAGTTCAGATCGGGCTTCAATTCTCTGTTTAATTGACTCATCTTCTTCTTTAAATTTCTCGGCGTCCTTGATCATTTTATCGATGTCTTCCGGTTTCAACCGATTTTTATCGTTCGTAATTACTATGTGTTGCTTGTTACCGGTTCCTTTATCTTCGGCACTGACCTAGTGATTGGTATAAGAAATTATTATTATTTTACAAATATTCAAGAATTTCATAATTAAAAATTTTATGCACAACTAGTTAACTAAATCTCAAATACACAAAGGACATATTGTACGTTAGCTAACAAATCTAAAAAACAAACCTTTAATAAGTGTATGATAGCCAATATTGATATTAGATATGGCCTAGAGACATTAGATAAGACCTAATAATACCGAAGGATAAAAAAATTCAGACAAAAATAAAATTAAACACTGGCACACAATCTCGATAGACAAAATTTCTATGGTAATGAATTACATCGATAATTTTTAATATAAAAGAAAATTATGAATTTTTTTGAAGCCATTGTTGAAGCTTCCATAGCATCAACTAGCCTACACAGAGGAGACCATCTAAATATGTAAGCTTGCCATTTAATCTTAGTTAACTTATAGAGATTATTGCAGAACATCTACTGCCGATAAAATGAAGTTATTGAAAGTGATTTTAAAAATGGGATAAGAATAAAGGTATCCTCTTTTCAAAATCTTTCAATATTTGACATGCTGCTATCCCTCAAAAAATTAATTATTATAATTTATTATTATTATTATTATTGTTTCGGTCGAATAATGGATGTTAGGTTTTTGTGTGTACTTGTATCATAAATTTTATTAACATTATGCATCTGTGTGCACATTGTATTTTTATACAGTTTTCGGACTTGATTGGTTTTTAATAGATTTTTTTTTGAAGTTTGTTTGATCGAATCATTTTGTTATTCGATTTATTGTGGAATTAATTGGTTTGATTGTTTTTGTCAGATCATTTGAAATCTATTTTGAATTTATTACATTCGAAATAAACTTTGGAAACTTTTCATTTCTATTAATTTGGAATTAATAATGAATTTGAATTTATGCTAAATTATTTAGGTTATATTGTAAGAAAAATAAATAATTTTCCTTTGCATAAATCCAACATGAGTAATATAAGACTAATCATAATCGAAAATGAAATTCTTAATGGTCAAGTGAAAGAGGAGAACATTTTATATATTGAGCAATCTCTGCCAATTCTAGGCCTAAAATTAAAGAAGAGTTTCGTGAAAATGATGAATGGTACTGAGACATTTGCTTTTCAAGCGGAGATTGCACAATTGTTGAGTCTTATTATCAACACTTTCTATTTCAACAAAGAAATAACTAAGTACTCGACACAACAAAGTAGTTAATGATAAAAATTGTAACAATTATTGACATTAGAATTGGGATGACAAATGCCGATTTATTTAATAGTTCGGGGACAATTGCAAGATCAGGAACTATGGCATTTATGGAAGCATTGGTAGCTGATTTTTCCATGAACGGTCAAGTTTGATCTGCTTTCTACTCATCTTATCGTGGTAGAAAAACATGGCTCTGGGTATTCCACCAGAGAAAACAACAATTATTATTATTATTAGTAGTATTTATTATTATTATTTGTATTATTATTATTATTATTATTATTATTACTATTATTATAGTTTATAATTATAATTATTATTATTATTATTATTGTTATTATTATTATTATTATTATTATTATTATTATTATTATTATTATTATTATTGTTATTATTATTATTAATATTATTATTATTATTATTATTATTATTATTTGTATTATTATTTGTATTATTATTATTATTATTATTATTATTATTATTATTATTATTATTATTATTATTATTATTATTATTATTATTATTATTATTATTATTATTATTATTATTATTATTATTATTATTATTATTATTATTATTATTATTATTATTATTATTATTATACGATATCAACCAAGTAATCATTTAGAAAATTTGTAAAAAATTATTTTATAATATCAACATAGTAGACTTTACTGAACTGAATAAAATGTGTCGAAAGTAACAGGTGACTAGTAAATGTTGGATAGTAAAAAAATCATGAATGCCACGTATTAAGTATAAAGTAGAAATGTACTGGCATGAGATATTACCGATCAAGAAAATCAACAATAAATGGCACAGTACCAGCAAGTCACATAAAATATTGACTCATTGTACAAAACATTGTGCTTAATCATAATAAATATTTACTAGTAAATGTAAATAATATAAAAACAATTCCCATGTTACCTTCAAAATTCCATTTGCGTCAATTTCAAAAGTCACTTCTATTTGTGGTACTCCTCTTGGTGCAGGTGGAATTCCAGTTAGATCGAATTGTCCTAAGAAATGATTATCTTTAACTAACTGTCTTTCTCCTTCATAAACTGCAGTTGTAACGGTATTTTGATTATCAACTACCGTGGTGAAAACGTCTTTCTTAATAGTTGGAATAGGAGTATTCCGATTTATAAGTTTCGCCATTACTCCACCTTCGAGCTACATTAATTTGGATTAAGAACATTTTGAAAGCAATAAAAATATTTTAAATAACTTGATTTTGATATTATTCTTTTTGTACAAAAATATCATGAGTAAACAAGATCAAAAATAACCAAAGTATTTGAAAGAAAATGATATTGTATAGTAATTGTTAATTGTTACAATACAAAAACAACAATTAGGGTAAATGTGTGTATATATATATATACAGCAGTTGAAACTTTGTCTAAAATTAAAAGAAAAACAAATTAAATATGTTAACAGAGAAAAGAAACACCGAATGTTATCCGTGGTGTTCCTTCTTTCTTAATCTACAATACTATCTAACAACAATAACAAAGGGAAAAAATCACAGAATTAGCTGAGATTTGGATTAAATTGAATGAAATGATTTTATAATGGATAGTTCTTTGAATAAATTTTGACGTTTAATGAATATCATTTACAATATTTTACTAAAGTGTATATCATTGTGTTTATATTATGCTAAATTTTTATGTTTACATTAAGTTTTGTTGTTTGTATAAATGCAAGCATTTTTGTGAGGTAGCCTGAAAAAGCAGTTTAATTTTACACCTCCTTCAACTGAATTGCAACTCCTATAATAAAATTAAAAAATCAATAAACTTATAGGTGATGTAATTTGTTTAAATGAATAACAACTTATAATATAGAAAATCAGAAATTAGAAAAAATAAATGCGGAAATTTCCAGATGATTAACAACTCTATATATTACGATATTATAATTATTTACAATAAATTTTGGTTTAAAATTAAGCTGACTTACATTTTAAGAAATAAATTCAAAATATCTCAAAATTGTATCTCTAAAAAGCTTAATAATCATTAAAATGACTGCTGCATAAATTTCACGGAATTTTCATTTATTCATTTTGTTGGATTTACGCGACAATTTTTATTATAAGAGTTGTTATTCAGTTGAACATGTGTAGTGTTTATTTGGGTTTATCGAAATACTTAATGTACTTAATTTATTACTCAACCAATCAGGATGCCCAACTTTAAAAGTTTCACTGTAAGATTTTATTTTAAAAAAATCATTTACTGTAATAAAATTAAATAACAATAAGCGATAGATCTATTAAAGAAAAGCTAACATTATATAAAAATGTTTGTGTCAACATGTGTGTTTACGTCATATGTATCGTTTGCATAAATAAACAATGACATAACCTGGGGACCAATGCAATCAAAATCAATCAATCAAACATTCATATACAATAATTATGAGTTCTAGTCAGCGCAACAAAATTTTCCAATACAATTACGTCGCATACACAAAATTAAATTATTATCAGAACAATAATTAAAATATTAAATCAATTGCCAATTACATCTTAATCTGTTTTCACGTGGCCATTTTAAAGATTTATTTTTTATTAATCTTTTAACAGGTGTTTAGGAGGTTTTTTAGATTTTTTGAAACATTTACCGTGGAAAAATTGAATTTGGCGTATTATTTCCATAATGGAATTCATGAAATTATCATTTAGTAACTTCCAGAATTGGATGATAATATATGACCGAAGATCTTTGATGATACTTGGTTCAGAATTATTAGATGTATTCCTATTCTGTTGTACTTTGAAATTTTGAAGTTTTAGAAATGTTAAATTCTCATCTTAGAAATTTGATTTGTTACCGTAATTCAAGCTTAAATTATTATATTACTTTAAGAAACCTAGATTTAAATGTGTATTTATAATTCCATAAGAAAGATATTCATTTGAAGTTGTCACCATCTAGAGCAGTGGTTTTTAACCTTTTTAGCAACTAGCACCCCTAAAGTGCTCAAACAAAATTCTCGCGCCCCTTACCAAAAATAAGGAATTATATAAATTGAAAAAAACAATACACAATATATTTTTTATTAATATTATGTGCATAACAATTTTAAAAAAATCTTAACTATCTAAAATTTAGATTCTAAAATAATCAATTAAAGAAAATAAAAAAGGGTTAGGTATAGGGTTAGATCAGTTCTGGACCAAAAAAAATCCAGTCAGGGTTAGTATTTTGTATTTTTTTGGATTCGAAGCCCGGAGGTACTTGAGTGCATAAGTACCTGCTAATTACAGTGAATTTGTAATATTGTAAACTCGCACCCCGGGGGTGCGAACACCCCTGGTTAAGAACCACTGATCTAGAGCATAGTGGTACTCCATTTGTATTGTATCCAGTCTTGCTATCCGTGATCGCTATCCACGTGGGCCATTCAGGAAGACGCGTTTCTTATCCAAAATTCTGGTATTATGTAATTATACGTTATCCATCATTTTTCTTTTTATTCAATGGTTTCTTGGTATTTTTGATTTAAGACATCTGAACTTTTACAAATGATTTTGGCTGCATTTACCTTATTATACATTGAATGTAAAATTATAATTTTCCTTGTTATTGTAACTTGCAGAACTTTATTAATTATAAATTTTGAATTAGCCTTTATTTAGTTTGTTCTAACAATGAAGAAGCATAAATTAATATCCGCATTAGGAGAAGTGTTTAACAGAGTAACAATTTTTGCATTTTTGGATTTCATTCCTGAATAAAAATAGAATGCTATTTAGAAATTCATTGACTTAATTTCAGTCAATCCTTGTGAATAAAATTATATTGTTTTTTTTAAAAATTGACCATCAATATAAATAAATTAACTTCTTTTGGTTTGCACTTCTGATTTATTTTCATTTTCCAATGACACTGAGAATTTTTTGACTAAATCAGTAATGATATCGATGTTTTATTGGATATTCACGAATTTTCGAAAATTTGGGAATATTAATAAAAGATCGATATCATTACAGATTCATAGTAAAAAAAATTCCTAATGTCATTGGATACATCAGTGTGTATGTATGTATGTAAGAGAGAGAGAGAGAGAGAGAGAGAGAGAGAGAGAGAGAGAGAGAGAGTTTTTATATTATCAGAACTGCTTAAATAATATTCAATTCAAATAAATCAATGGCAAAAACAAATAATGATGATTATTTGTTTGTAATTTTATGTATTCCATTTTTTATTTATATAATTAAAATATTATATGAAGTGCATAAATTATATCAATTATATTGATATTGATTATATTTTTTATCAATTATATTAATTATATCAATTATATTATTTATATCAATTTCATCAATTACATCGATTATATTATTTATGTTAATTATATTGATTCTATTAATTATAATAATTTCATCAATTATATTAAGTTTTCATAAATAAAATCAACCAATAATTAATTACTAACTTCCATTCCCAAAGTTAACGGACAGACGTCTAACAATAATAAATCTCCTGTAGTTGAATCTCCACTCAGAACTCCAGCTTGAACCGCTGCTCCATAAGCGACAGCTTCATCAGGATTAATTCCTTTATTTGGCTCTTTTCCATTAAAAAATCCTCTAACTAATTCCTGAACTTTTGGAATACGAGTAGAACCCCCAACGAGAACGATTTCTGCTATGTCATTTTTTTTAAGATTAGCATCTTGGAGAACTTTCTCTACTGGAATTAGAGTGGATTTAAACAAATCTGCATTCAATTCCTCAAATTTTGCACGAGTCAAAGTTTCAGAGAAATCTTCACCATCGATTAAAGATTCAATCTCTATTCTTGTGGTTAGAACACTGCTCAATGCTCGTTTCGCCTTTTCTACTTCTCTGCGCAACTTTTGAATAGCTCTAATATCTTTCTTTAAATCTTTATTTTTCTTTTTCTTGTAAAGCTATTAAAAAACCAAATGTAATTTGTATATCAATGCCAAATAAAAAATGAACATAAACTTACCAGGCTAAAATAATCTATAACTCTTTGGTCAAAATCTTCTCCTCCCAAATGAGTATCTCCATTTGTAGCAACAACTTCAAAAACACCTTGATCTATGGTCAACAATGAGACATCAAATGTTCCTCCTCCAAGATCAAACACAAGAATTTGATGTTCCTTTGGTTCGGATTTAGCTTTCTTATCCAATCCATAAGCAATTGCAGCCGCAGTTGGTTCGTTGATTATTCTCAATACGATTAGTCCTTAATTGGTCGTTCATTTTCACCTAACCATTTATTTCAACCATACCAGCAATTATTCCTGCATTTTTTGTTGCCTGTCGTTGAGCATCATTAAAATATGCCGGGACCGTGACAACTGCATGAGTTACTTTTTTACCAAGATACTCTTCAGCTATTGTTTTCATCTTTCCAAGGACCATTGCTGATATCTCTTCCGGTTGAAAAGATTTTTCTTCTCCTTTAATGTTAACACTAATATGAGGTTTGTTGTCAACATTAATGACCTAATAAAAACAAAATCATTGTTTAGGAACTTTAAATTTCAATAATAGAATTTAAATGAAGATTTCTATCAACATTTTCTATTTTTATTATCATGTATTTTAAGCAGTCACTAATGGAAAAGAAAATTTCTGGTTAATATAAATAAAGATGAAGAAAAAGAAAATGAAAAATGAAAATAGTCAAGTAAGATTATAAAAGACTGCTCTGCTAAATATTTTAGTTTTGAAAGCTTAAAAATATAAGTTGAAGGAATTTTTATAAAATTTATTTAGTTGATAAATTATAGAATCAAAAGTTAGAATAAAATTGCTACGACAATATTATAAAATCTTCTTGAAATTAAAAGGCACACGGTACGAGTGGTATGATTCATGATAGTTGGTAGAAGTATAAGTTTGAATATGAAATTTCTAGCTACATGATGTCGATGGATTGGAGATATGAATCAGTTTGACATCTAACACGATGAAATCATTTTGATAGTTTACTCCAGGAATGGGCAACTTACATGCCCGGAGCAGCATGTGACCCACGAAATTCAACACGATTTCACTTAACTATTTTGTGATATTTTTATGACTTCATGGCAATGTAATCGCGCCGAAAGTCTGTAACAAGTATGGAAATCGATTTGATAAGGCTAAGTGAAAGAAAACAGAAACAAATACCTCAAAGAATAAATATTCAAGTGTTTTATTGATTGCTACCGTTATAATTATTAAAATAACAAATTTGTTATATATTAAACGGTTATATTGCTAGTTTATGAATAATAATTGAAAACTATAACAATAGTTTGTTCTGTTTTAAATTTTCAAACCCTTCCTCAGCGGGATTATATTTCATTTTCAAAATTACCCACAATATCATTTTGGTTGACCAGACCTGGTTTAATCCTTTATTTTATAATACCTTAGTGGATTTGTAGCTGGATATCAAGTTGTTACTAAAAGAATTAGGCTACGAAACCCTGCCTCATCTATCATATTTACCTGATTAAGTCAGGCTGACATATCACCAACAGACTTTTTATAAACATTAAAACAACTTAGTAGCAAAATCTTCAGAAACAAAGAGACTCTCAAAAATGGCTTCCGAAAGTTTGTCGCCTCACGAGTCAGAATTTTTATAATAAAGAAATCAACAGTGCATCGAATTTCAGGGTATTTATTTTGATTTGGAAAGCTTAATATTAACCAGGTTACAGCGTTTCAAAGTTTTATTAACTTTACATCAATATAATATTACTATCACAGTATGTAGTGTAAAATAATATATTCAAACGTCAAAGTTCCTATAGTTACTGCTAGATTAAGCGTTATATAAGCATAATTCAAATAAATACGTAAGATATTTCCAGTATTTATTAATAGAAAATATTTCGCCCTAAAATTTGTCTTGTTTACTCGAATACGAAATTTACCTGATCATTCTTCCTCTTTTACTCCTACTTGAAACTTTCGTTTTCTTTTCTGGTTTTTCTAAAAATAGCCGCTCAGTTATAAAGTATTTCTATACACACCTTTTTTATTTACCTAGAATTCTTTATCGACTAATTCAAATCTTTATTAACCACAGTATAAATTGTGTATTCGCTAGTCTTTTCAAATTGAAAGTAGGAAAGATGTAATTGTAAACCTATTGCTAATGGCATCCCCTGTTTAACCCCTTCAGAGCCAATTGTCCCTGTATTATCGACTGTAAACGATTTTGACGTAATCTGCTAAAACTAATATGACAATGCACTAACAACCAAGAATATATTTTGAAATCTTAGAATTAATTCAGGTCTGAAGAGGTTAAAAAGATAAAAATTAATCCCAGTAATTAATTAAATTAATAGATAAAAAAAGAATGACTTCTTTCCTGTTGTAAATTTTTGGTTTATTCATTCGTATTTCTTCATCCACGTAAAGAATCATAACAATGCTGTAGTTCAATGAGCGCACAAGTCTCTCGGATTCACATATTGGCACATATTATATAGCACTGCGTTTTACATCTTAAAATATGGAGGCCTGGTCTCTGTCTCTCTCAACCTCGAAATTCATCAACGATGACTGGACGGACTAATATTCACCATATTCTTGTTTAGTTGCGTTTGCTGACAAGTTAATGCGTGCTTCATTTTGCAAACTACTATTGAGTACATAACCTTTCGACTACTCACAATCTACGGTAGCGTGTTAATGCAGGAAATGCAAATTAAGAAATTGATTCGTTATTCAAGGAGAAATATCAAAATCCATTGCCAGCTTGCCACGGAATTCCTTGTATTGTGCAATTTAATATTCAAGTTAAAAAGATCATTTCGAAAGTCAGCCTTTCACTATTTACATGAAATGATTTGCTTTATATTATGACTCAAAACGTTCTAAGCCTCTAAAGTATGGCTGTGCTGGATATTAATAATTGTGAATTGGACCTTTTGTCCAATACATTTCACTTTTAACGCATCTGATAACTAATTAAAACATAGAAAATATTTTAGAAGGTCGCTTGCCTAATACAATAATGCTGAGAAATTTTTATTTTATTCATTAACAATTTATCTAAATGTGTATAAAAATAATAATTTATCAAACGATAATAATATAAATTAATAATCACAATATAATTATTACATAATTAATAAATTTAATTATTTAATTACTTTAAACGGATAATGAGTTATATCTTTCTGAACGCTGCTGTCAGTCCACTCGCGGCCAATTAATCGTTTAACATCGAATATTGTATTAACTGGATTTGTAGTCAGTTGATTTTTAGCTGAATCTCCAATTAATCTTTCCCCATCTTGCGTGAAAGCAATGTAAGACGGAGTAATTCGATTGCCCTGGTCATTTGGTATGATTTCTACTCGACCTTCTTTAAATATACCAACGCTATAGATAAGAATTATCTTTGAGATTATTAATTAATAATTCAAATGTACCAGGAATATGTAGTTCCTAAATCAATGCCTATTACTGTTCCATAATCTAGAATTTTATCTTTGGTTTCTTTCTCGTTTTCCTTATCCGAATGAATGAATCCAGCAGTACACAGTAACAGCAGAAATGATGTCGAGTAGTACATTTGTGCTAAATAAATTTCAAAATATTAAAATTTATTAAATATTATGAAAATACTTAGTGCGCAGTTCAAATAGTTCTATGTTAAAAATAAAATACGTCAATATCCAACTCGTGTATATAATTTAAGAAATTTACAAGGTCATCTGTCATCAAACTGAATTTAAGATTATTTAAAGAAAGTAAAATGTTATATTTCAATTTCTTAAAATATTTCCTAAAATATCGTTATTTCTAAGTTGTTAACAATGTTTTTTAAATTAAAATAATTTTCACAATTTTAATATTAAAAAATTAATTATGATAACTTATAACAGTTGTGTCCAATCTTTTTGACACATTGGGCGAGAATAGCACATAAAAAATGGAATGATAACTATATTGTACTGAAAATTATAGCATTTATTGTTCCGTCAGTTTTAAGTTAAAAATTATTAGACAGTTCAGTGCCCGAGATTAGTTCAATAAAAATGCTCGGTTAGGGTGAATATAAAAATAAAATTGTTTTTATAGTGATGTTGAGGTCTGTAAATTAAAATTAAAAATTCAAATAAAATTTAGGATAATAATTCAAATGGAAAGTAAGCGAAGAAAAAAGGCAAAGAAAAGCGGGATCGTGCACAGAATTAATAGTAAAGGAAAGTGCGATGGAAACAGTATTATAAAATGCAAAAAGCAATTACGAAAGGCGAGAATCCGGAAATCCGAGAAAAATCAATAAATGGAAAAATCATCGAAATCGAATGAGAAAAACGGGACAGTTATAGATTAGCTAATGGTCAACAAGATGACGGTTAGGGATTTATCAGAAAAGGGTTAGAAAGGGTTGAAAAACATTCAAATGTATGAAAACAGAAAACGTTAATTAATTAATTAATTGGCTAATGGAAAACCCGAGCTAATGGGAAACCCGAGCCAATGGAGAACCCGAGAGATGAAGGAAACCCAAGCTGGGTAAACAAGAAGAAAGGCAAACAAAAGGAAGATTTGGGCCCATTAGCTTGACACAATGATTAATGGGAAAAGAGTAAGGAGAAGATAGCGCGCGTAGGAAGACCGGTAGGGCCATTAATTATCTGGATTCGTTGGACCATTATGGATGACAGCCGAAGCAAACACGTAGGAGAAAATGTCAAACGAAAGATTGGCTCGGCAATAACCATTTGTCATCCTGATTTCGAGGAGTATATAAGCAAAGGGAAAATCAGAGAAAATCGGCATTCTGCCTCAGCTAGGGTTCGAAGAATCAGACTGTAGGAAAAGTGATAAACGAATTAGGGAAGTAGGGAAAAGAAGAAATAGAATTAAGAATACGGAAAGGCGAAAAGGGATCAAACCAAACAGAAACCGAGGAAAACGAGAGTCAACAGAACTAAAGGATCAAAAGGTGAATATTGTTTGTTTGCAAAGCATCAACGCCGAGCAGAGAATCGTATAAACTTTGATTGGTCATTGTAGCGTGATAATAAATTGTGAACCTGTTGTTTCAATATACGTTGGGTCGTTCATTGTTTTAATTTAAAGAACCGACCTGAAATAATCCAAAACCCAACAGTGACTTTGGTTATACATCTACCCGAAGCTGTATAATTTAACTCATCCCGATGATACACTGTCATTAGCTGACGTTAGAACTGTATCAATAGGTTAAGAGTTTAGCCAAAGGTTAGTTTCACTGCCACGACTGCCAAGATTAATACTCTAGTGCATCAGTTCCCAATATTTTTCGTGCTGTGACCCCCTGATAACATTTTCCAAGTTGTGGTGACCCCAACAATAAAATTAATAAGTTTGCTCATTAGTCACTACTGCTGAGCACCTGATGGGTAAAAGATATAAGATTTTCGCGGTAACTTTCAGGGGATTCCAGCCAGTTGCACACATAAGAGATATAACCATTGGTTACCCGTCAAAATGACGTTAGAAATGTATTCCAATGAGCGGTTTCTAGTAAAAGGTGAGCCATATTACCATGACTGCTAATACCCTAGAAAACTTTTGGGTTCACGAACTACCATAGAAGGTATTCACGCTCATTTTAATTATGGGTCCCTCCGTCACTAATTTTATTGAAATAATATCGATCCTTTGATCACTTTATTTTGTTTTAAAGACGCTATTTAGTTATTTCAGGAGTAGATCGGTCGAGTAACATATGTATGGGGTCCTAATAATAGGTTTTTAATCGAATATATGATTGAAATTTGGAAATTCGGGTTCTTTCCCCCTGAAAATCCCAGATTTCAAACTTTTAAAACTGTCAATTTAAACCAGAAATTCGGTTCTATTTTTAGAACGGAATTTATTGTTCAACACCAAAACTCGGTGAGAACAAAAAAATGTCCTTAATTTATTATTTAATCGATTAATCCATTTTTCTTCAAATTTTCCATTTGCTGATATTTTGCCCTTTTTTGTGGAATTTTTATCCAGAAACTCAGTCGGATTTTACCCAATATTCGGTGGAATTTTATCCAAACAGCATTCTTTGCTTTATGTTTATCATGTCTTTGTGTAATCAATTTTTTCTTTTGTTCTTTCTTTTTAAATTAGTAGAAATGAGTCCTAATATTATGTATTTATTATTGGAGATCACCTAAACTGGGATTCAATTATCGTTATGGAAAATTGATTTCTCGTGAATTTTTAATATGAATAAAATAAATCTTTACTAGTTTATTTGGTTATTGTTATTTATTATATATTATAAAAGTTTTAAAACAGTATCTCGGACGAATATATTTCATATTATAAGAACAGCAACAATAAAATTCTCTCTAGTTTTTTACTTTTATGATTTTTGTAGAATTTTAATCATATTCGCAGTCCTGGATTCGGGAATAACTGGAGTTCAGGATCATAGGATGAGTGAGTTTCCTTTGGATTTTTGATCAACAGATAGGAAATAAAAATAAATATAATAGAGCTTTAATTATAGTTAAATAATTAATTGAAACTGAAAAAATAACTAATAATAATAATAAATTTTGGATCGATAATTTGCACGATAGGTGGCCAACGCCATTTTCTCTAACTAGTTAATTCGTTCTTGCACTATCACATTAGGTCTTAATATTGTTATGCTCAGATCCTTTCGGGTAACAGTATTGTGAGGCGATAACCATTCCACCTAAATCTAGGGAGGCTGAGTTCAAAGAAAAATTTTTTTAAAAATTAATAAAATTAAAAAAAAAGTTTCTTTTATTCCACTCACATTTTCTATCGCATTAAAATTAAATGATCAAAAAGGGTTTTTCCTTTCCCTTTAAAATAATGATATGTAAAAATAAATATGAGAGAACCTGATTACTTGTTTAATTAGTCATTTTATGATGATTGTTTGAGAACATCGTAATTCTAGCATTTGACCTTTCTTTCTGGATAATAAATTGATCTACTTTCTTCCTTTCCGTTCATTAACTTTATTTTGGTTCGATATTGTAGCTTCCTAAATTGTCTTTAGTTAAAGTTTATTATTTAATTTTTTCTTCATTTAATATTTTCATTTCTTCTTGCTGTCTCTAGTTCGTATATGTTTCTTTTGTTTTGTAGGATATTTAAATCTTCCTCATGATCATTCGCTCTCGACTGAGGGTTTGATGTTGAGGTTCTTGGAGATGATATCTGACTAGGCGAACTACCGTTCACTATGGGTACCTCCAACCGAAGTACTAGCGTTTAACTAGTTGGTGAAGATTTAATTTTTCTAATTTGTATGCATGTGATCATATGATAATAATGGTCAATAAAATAATAATAATAGTGAATAAAATAAACTTCTAATTTACATCGTTTGGCTTTTAAGAAAAAATAATAGAGTTAGTAATTTCTGAAATTCACGACAATATTTAATCATAGCAATTATAATAATATCAAATGTAATAATTGATTATTATCAATATTTCATTTTTAACTTTATTTAAATGATAGAAAATTCGCCATGAGGCATCTCGTATAGGCCAAGTACCATGGAGACAAAGTATTCATGGGACTTGGTAGATACGAGGAATTAAATTTGCATAGAGATTTATTAAAAGCTCGACTAAAAATAATTCAACAAAAAAAATATTTTATTTCAATAAAAATTGAACATTTGACCCTCAAAGATCTACATAAATGGGGTATCAATATTTTATGGATTGATTTCCTAAAATTTTTCACGAAGTTTTCGTTTTAAAACATTTATTATCATAAAATTTAAAATATAATAAAAATAAACATGTAAACATAATAAAAATCTCTTTACTTTTATAGAAATTTATAAACAGGTTTTTGAAGAATTTTTGATTCTTTTAAGAAATAGCATTAAATTGTGTCGATCTGGCATCGACTTATATAGTGGGGTTTTACACGCATGTTTTTTGATGCGGTAAAACAAAACGCCTACACGTTTTTACCATATTTCATCACTTTTCCCCTAGTTGTCAGATTATCTAGATTCGGTTTTGTTAATGTTTCTAATTACGTTTTAAGCTTAATTCTCGTATTTATTTTCTAGAATATAAGCGTTTTCTATGAATTTGGAGCCAGTTTTATGAAATAGGTTAATTTTGCTAAAATTTAATGTTTTTTGATACTTTTTAAATGTTTTATGAAGATTTGGCAAGCGATGATATTGCGCACAAGCCTCCGATATCAAAATTTTTAAAGACTTTTGCAAATTTAGACTGCCTTTCTTGTTGGCGAATAAGGTGGATTTTCATTTATTTCTTCTAGGGTTTTTGTGCATCTACCCCCTAAACGCCATCAAGATTATTATTCTATCCCTCCTATGTACCCACGGTGATTGCCATGTTGGTACTGTACATAAGGGTTGAAAATTGATGAGCAGGTGAGCTCCATTTCTTGAACTACTCCTCATGATATTTTCACTTTCGGGTTCTATACTACCGATGGAAGATCTTACGTCTTTCTCTTTCTATATCCTGGTCCTTACTCGTCTATTCCTACAATTCTCATACTTATTTGTTATCTTTACCCGTTATTTATAAAGGTATCCTTCAAAAATTTGGGCAGCGTTCCTCCCTTATTTTTTGGTAAATTTCCTATTTTATTTGTTTAATCACGGTATCGACTACATTTGTCCTAGTTTACCTTTATCTTTCCCTATATTAAAAATTTGATTAGCAGTTCCTTAACTCCCGGTACATTTTCCATGATTTTAAGTAGTTACAACCCTCTGCGGTCACTTCATTAAACATTTCTCTCTTCTGTCAGATCATATCATTCAACTTTTGGAAAAAAGACTTTCAACTTTACATTCCTACACTATCTTATCCTTTCATACTTAATTTTCCAATTAATTTTCTGACAATGTTTTAAATTTATTCCCCCTTAACTAAAGTCGCACTTCCCATGATTTTAGATTTTTCACTGCTCACCTCGACCGACGTTTCCATCAGCCGTTGTGAGTCGTTTAACGATGCCCTGCGGGGAGGGTCCTGTGCCATTTTGCCAGTCCCCGTCGCGGACAGACCGAGATTTCAGACAAGCTCGACCCGCGATCGCAACTAGGGAACTCAATCCACAAAAAGATTCCACGACCATCCAGAATAAAATCAAAACAACAAAACTTTAACTACAAAATATATATTTATACAAGAAAATAATACTTATGGTGGGTTTCTGGGTGTTGATATTTTGAAACTATATGGTTGTTACCCAGACAACCGCATACAAATATCTTTCGATTACCACTCGGTATCCGTTGCTAAGCAACGTTAGAACTGTGTTCGAGTGGGTAGATCGTACGCAAAAAGTGAGCGCTATTGCTAATGCTATAATTGACCGAACGATCCATGGGTCCAACGAGCTGCCGATAGAAGGCCTGTGCTCGATTTCGATTTTTAGGTCCCATTATTCTCCAACGGTTCAGAGGAAAATTTTGGAATAGCTTGCAAAATACAAAGATCTAGCCATGGAGATAGGACACGCTTTCCAAAAGAAAACTACAATATCTCGGAAATCCAATCTCCGGCAAGAATAGCAAGTCTAAATGCGATAATTGCATGCTATCACATCTATCGAGAACATTCCTCCTACTTAAAAAGTACTATGGCCTTGTCCTTTAGCCTAACATGATGTTGGTCCAGCAATATTGGTATTCTATCAAAGTTGGAGCCTCGTGAGGAAGAATCAAGAATCGATAGTTATAGATGCTGAGCTACGCTCGCATAATATGGCCGATAGGCAGCGTGTTTTTGTCAACGGGCCGAATTCTATTTTAGCGATTAGAGGAGCTGGTAAGAAAGATCCAGTGGAAAACGACTGTGGCAGGCCACCATCTGGCCCGTGTAAATCGACAAATTGCTACCGGTACAATAGCCAGCACGGGTGGCTAGACCCCTTCATACGTGGTTTCATTCGAGCTTGACACTGTAATGATTGTATGCCTTTGTTGCTATGACTACTTGATCAGATAGAACCTATCAGTCATAACATTGATTACTTCTTTGCTTGAGAGACTAACTCATTTATTGTTGACATCTTTAGTAGGTTTGATTAATAACTTGGTAAGCTGTTTACAAAAAAACTGGTTAGTAAATCACCTGAACAGTAATCATTCCAACAGTGACCTCATTTACATGAACATGCAAGTTATCACCCATTAATAACTTTTCTGAAAAATTTCCATAAAGGCTTTTTGCTCGCTTATACCGAAAGTTTTCAATAATTCTTCGAGTTGCTTTTCTTTAACTGTTTGAAGACTGCATATGATTGCCTTCAAGTAAGAATAACATTTTCCACATTTTTGGCTTCTAAAATAATTTCCAGTTCGTCGAACGATTCTTCACACGTCTGTATTTTTACCATCGAATTTGCCAACATTTTCGATTATAATTTTGTTATTCCATTTGCCCGGATAACTTGAAATTCTATTTTACAACATTTTTATAATATTTTAAAAACATAAATTGTTTAATATTCCATTATTCTTACCGCCAACATAGAAAACAAGTTGGTCACACATTTTCTAAATGTAAATATTGTTTTTCAAATTTGTTATATTTTTGGATCAAGTTGTGAAGGTGAACGATCTTTTCAAAACTGAAACTAATCAAAAACTATCTGTGTTCAACGATGGACGAGAATTTTCTTCAACCCCACTTCTTTCAATTGAAAGCGATTTAATGTAGGAAATGTCATTTGAAGATGTTATTTGGGATTTTGTTCATGTGAAGAGCCGCAAAGTTCATGTAATTTAGTCTACTCAACTTAAATAGATTAATTTTGAATTTGCAATTTTTATTCTGGTTTCTTGTTTATGTTTATTTTTAATCACTCAACAACATATGTTAATCGAAGATTCGAAAACTTCAAATATTCAAAACTCGAAAATTAGGTAAAAATTTCCAATTAGATCATGGAATGGATTCTAGAACAAAAACATTTAAGATGCAATGATTAAAAATAACACAATTTCAGACAGTTTTTAAAAAGAACTTTAGGAGTTTCAGGCTTCTTTGGGATGGAAGGCTGGTTTCAAAAACCAAAATAATTTAGAAACACAATAATAACCATCCAAGAGATTGCAAGATTCTTAAACCGAATGCTGTGAATCGTCCTGCTGTAACTGATAAAGTTGTTATCAATATAACTGGCATGAGGAATGAAGAAATAGTAAAAAATTTTATAAAACTATTTTAAGTCGTCCTGAATCGACCGTTCAAACAACCGGTTTTAGTTTTAATTGATAGCTATGGAACGCGTTTGAAATGTGTGAGAGATAGCATTGCTAGAATGGACAGACGAAACATTTTTCGGAATTAATTCCTAAAATTCTCACTAGGTTACTTCAACCAGGTGTTGTTTGGGCTTGGAATACGGAAACAAAATATAAAGAAATTCAAATTAGATTTTCTTTAAAATTATTTTTATAGTGACTTATACAGTGCTGAATATGAGACTAAAGCTTTATTAAAAAGGTATTAAATTCAAAAAATTTTGATACTTTGATAATCACATTTAGAGAAAAATATAATCTACACCCTATATTTTAGACAAGATTTAGAGGATTAGCTAATATGATTATTAAGCATTAAAATTACTTCTTAATTAAATGAATTTTTTGTTATATAATAAAAATGTGATTTTTTACACTTTCAAACATAGACCGTATAGATTATATTCTATATCAAAATTCACTTTTAAAAATGCTATTTTTCGTTATACATGAAATACATACGCTATAAAATAAATACATACAAAATTATTTCAAATTTTATTATCAATAATACTCTTTAACTCATAAAGAATAGCTATATGAATTACAAATTTATACAAAGTAATCAATAAAATAAAGTACTACTCATTTATTTCAGGAAAATATTCTTCAATTTTTCTTAAAATTAATTTATGAGTGTCCTTATTGTTAACTTTTATTATTGTAGATATAGAAGCAACACTCCGAGGCAATTGATCCACACAATTATTTATTTCTAAATTCGTTAATCCAATACTTAAGCCAAATTTTTCGAATTCTATAATCCTTTCTTTTGTAATTGTACAAGAACTTTTCTGCATTTTGAAATATTGAGAGCAAGTGTGAATTAAAGTATTACAAACATTGGACTGGTTTTTTGAATTACTCTTGATTTCATTTAAAAGCAAATAGACGTCAAACATCTTAATTGGGACAACAGATTGATTATCAACTTGCATTTCAATAAGAAATAAAGATTAATATTAAAACAAAATTTAAAAATTATTTAGAAAGCACAATTTTCAAAAATTATTTATGTAGATTTAAAACTACAATTTTACATTTAAAGCAATTCATAAAATTAATCTATTTTTAAATAGCAATAAATTTTAGTGTGCTTAATTACAAACTATCCCAAATTTGATTTCAGTTTTATTCAGTTTTGCCCAAACAATTAGCATGAAAAAGTAGGTCCGACTCAAAGACCCACACAAGCACCGCTTGAAGAAATTGTAAAAATAACTACAATAATTAAATATAAATAATGGAAAAAACGATTTTTGTTTAGCAAATATTGAAAGTGGAAACAATTGTTAAACACGGACGGTGACATAACGTAAAAACAAACACATGAGATGAAAATAAAATAAAATATATAATATCAGAAACTAAAAAATATAATCAGGAAAATAATATCATAATAAAATACTAAGAACACGAAAATAAAAACAAAATCATGAACTTTTGCAAGAAAATTAAATACAATATAACAAAAAGAAAATATAACAAGTAAAGCAAATTCGAAACTATGGATATTAAGGAAAAAAGTAAAGAAAGTAATTAGTAAAAATATAAAAATATAGAAAGTTTAAAAAATAAATCTAAATTTAGAAATTGTTGAGCATTAACTAAATAATAGTGATAACTGTTTATTTGGTATTGGTGGGTTACTGGGTTTTGATATTTTGAAACTATATGGTTGTTACCCAGACAACCCCATACAAATATTCTTTCGCTTACCACTCGGAACCCGTTGCTAAGCAACGTTGGAACTGTGTTCGAGTGGGTAGATCGTCCGCAAAAAGTGAGCGTTATTGCTAATGCTATAATTGACCGAACGATCTCTGGGTCCAACGAGCTGTCGATAGAAGACCTGTGCTCGCTTTTGATTCTTAGGTCCCATTATTCTCCTATCTCTTTCAAATGTTAACCTATACTTTTATATCATCTATCTTTATGTCCATTTGCTTAGTCCTTCTTATTATTGTCCATGCTGATGATTATTCTTTGGCCTGTACACCCTTTGTTATGTTAAATACACCCTCATTATATCTTTCACCCTTATCCCTATTATAACTACAATGTTTCCCA
Organism: Schmidtea mediterranea; assembly: GCA_022537955.1. Lineage (NCBI taxonomy): Eukaryota > Metazoa > Platyhelminthes > Tricladida > Dugesiidae > Schmidtea > Schmidtea mediterranea. Next base: position 95,743,110 of record CM039681.1, read on the forward strand.
TTATTATTACCAGCATTATTATTGTTGCCATAATATGTATTACCTTTATTAATTGTTGCTACTGTTACCGATATTATTATTTTTATTACTATAACTACCATTATATTTATTGTTATTACCACTATGATTATTACTATTATTATTATTATTATCATAATTATTATCATCATTACTACAAATACCATTATTATTATTATTATTACCATTATTATTATTATTATTATTATTATTATTATTATTATTATTATTAATATTATTATTATTATTATTATCATTATTACAATTATTATACTTATTATCAATATTATTAACAAAATTTTGTGTAGGGATTCGTCCTTATTCCTCAGCTTTAAGAAATATTTTTCTTATATAACAATTTAGCCGTAATCCATTTGTATTTCCCTGGTTTTCGGTAAAATATTTTTGTTGAGTCGAAAAATTTGAGCAGCGTTCCGCCCTTATTTTACACGTTCCATTTTTGCGTTACTATTTTTGTTAAGTATTGGAATTAATTCGGAAAATTTGAGCAGCGTCCCGCCCATATTTTCCGCCTCAACTCAAATTAATTTACTTAATTTTTATTTAAAAACATTATTTTTCATGATTTTGGTCGTTCGGATTAATCTTTTTCCGATGGCTTTTCATTTTAACGGTTGTAACGATTTCGCAATTTTCCCCGCTACCCATTCCCTCTTTTTGTCCTTAAGATCTATTTATGTTCATATTATAGTTAATGAGTGCCCACTGGACTACTCGGTGTTAGAGATTTTGAGCCGATTGTTGTTAAAAATTTATGTCAATTTTACAGGAAACGGATGATGAAGGAGCAGCCAAAGGACTACTCATTTACCCTCCAATTTCCCTATCTACAGATAATATTGACGTTCCAACTCCTGCGTTCCGCACGCATGAGCCTTCACGGGCACGAATCATTGGCGATATTCCACGCACTTACATGGTTCGAATAATATGTTTGATTTTATTAACTTGTGATGTCTTTGGCTGTGAGCCGGAAAAGGAATAACAAATAATATTTTACCATAGCATTTGGAATAAAAGTTTTGATGCACTAAGGCTGTAGATAGAAAATATTTATTCAGCATATTACATCGGCCACATACATTTGAAATTCATTGTATCCATTCCATAAAATTTACTTCGAAAATCCCTCATAAATTCAATTGGAAAAATAAAATTATCCATAAATTTGATCTGAAAAAATCACCCATAAATTCGATTCGAAAAATCATCCATAAATTCAATTGGAAAAACAAAATTATCCATAAATTCAATTTGAAAAACAAAAATCATCCATAAATTCGATCTGAAAAGTCATCCATAAATTCAATTGAAAAATTACCCATCAATTCCCTTCGAAAAAATCAATTAACAATATAGCACCAGTTGAGAGTGATTGTGTTCAGGCAAAACACTTACCCGTGTTAATTGCTTGAATGCACGGCTCTCAACCAGTTATACAACCAGTTATACAGTTCTGTAATGAAATTTTTTCTCCGAAAAATAAGACTGAAAATTTGTGAAAACACATCGGTATTTATACCTATAATTTGGCCTTAACCTTGCGTGTTAGTTTTACTGCGATTAAACAAAATTCGACTTTGAAATTATTTATGTTATCTACATTAAATTTTTATTTATTTCTTAATTTAAATTGGTAATTTATTTTTAACATTTTTAATTAAATTTATTCATCCAAAAATATTTTATTTTTATTCATTTATTTTTTAATTTTATATAAATGGTCATTTTACGGTCGAATTTTCTTGTTATTATGTTATTTTTTATGTAAATTTCGTGCGGTTCTTGATGCATTTTGTATTTATTTTATTTTAATTTTTATGTTTTTGATTTTTATATTTATTTATATTCTCTCAGATTTTAAAGTGTTTAGTTGATGTTGAATATTGTATTTTAAGTTATCTTGGTGCTGGGTTTTCGTGCTGTATTACTGATGCATTTAAACAATTCTCAAGGCTTTTTGTGTGCTGGCCCAACAGTATGGTAGTACATAAGATCACGTAGCAGCTAAACCAATAGTAGGCTATAGGTGTAATAACCTTTAATTGCTATCCACCATATTATCTTCAATAATCCATATAAAACGATATTCTACTACCCACGTGTCATACATTGCCAGTAAATGTTGAAACTGTGACAGGGGGGTTGATAGTCTACCTTTACCATTTCACCGATCGTTAATTCGAAGAATTTGAAAACTCAAATATAAATAATTTTACTAGCCACTAAAAGATACAATAAATTTGATTAAAAAAACTCAAGGTATGCGTAGTTTTATTTTTATTTGAACGCTCTGATATTGGGAACTTACCTTGCATAACTAGAAGACGATTTCAGTTCCCATAAATGGAAATAATTTTTTACAACAAAAGTGTACACAACTATTCATTTTACAAAAATTTCCTTCTATTATATGCCATATCAGTTACCCGCAATTGATAATTCAAACTAGTCAACTTTAAACGATTTCAATTTACAACATGCTAATTACTACCATATCTATTGTGATCTTAGAGATTGTGGTGAACTGCTCAACGGCCTTACCGAAATCTATATAAATATTCTATCAAGATTATCGTTCAGCGCCAAATTAAAAACTGAAATTTCTTCCGTTGTTTCGCAGAGATAACCGTATCTAATGTAAAATCAGAAAACAACAAATGACGTGATGTTGAAGTTTTTGGTTTCATTCCATCTGTGTGTATAATCTAATCAAATTAATTAATTATTCAATATCAATAATAGAGTTATTGTAAATCTTGTCACTGAGTTGTTTAAGGTGTGGCCTGTTGAAATTAAAGAAAATCATATGGTTTCAACACTTAACTTAATCATAAATTTTCACAATGAAGAGTTGAACAGAAAGTCATCACAAACTGCTTGTGCAGAAGGCGCTATTTCCAGAGTTGTTAAATGCACAGAGAAAACAGTATTTAAATTTAAAAAGACTGCTTACGATGCCCTTACGAAAATGATCAAAAACAGAATTCCCACGACCACTACAGAGATAAAAAGAATAAAGATTAATAAAGTTGTTTTGTGACGCTGATAATCGAGAGTTGGTTCTTACAATAATTTCGATTACTTCACTAAAAACGTATTCGATTATAAAACCTTGATCTGTAATGAATATAAATGAAGAAAAAGGAAATTGTAGAAAAATCTATATCAACTCTTGATCCCAAATCAGTAATTTTAGCTTATCCATCCAAATTCTGAAATAAAATTTCACTAAAAAACTAAATAAATATCAAATTCTCTGTATTTTTATAATTAAACATCTGTATTATAAAATAATTGTCTGCAAACATCAAAAAAGATCCGCAACCATAACAAATGTAAATGACTCCCATTATCCACAACCACGCCACGAACCGTTTCAATAATTGGAAAAATATCTAAATCTTTACAAATAATTAAGTCTAATAAGAACATAAACCAACTGGTTGGAAAAAATTGAGATGAAAAGAAAATAAATTATTTAAGCCATTAAATCTGCCGGTTGTGTAGCTTCAAAAGACAAATTTATAAATAATTATGTTTACAAACACTGATCAGATTTATATATTTATCTTTCGTCGCATCCATTTATCACATAAAAAGAACTCCATTTTTAATATATTGTAAAAATCGTTACAATCAAGATAATCACAAAAAAGAAAATTTTCACTATTTACATATAGAAAAATAGTCTCAAATAATAGGAATAATAATAATAATAATAATAATAATAATAATAATAATAATAATAATAATAATAAAAATTATAATAATTAATCATAATAACAAATATAATGGTTGGGATTGAAATTGATAAAATTGCATAAAGGTGACATTGGTAAAGGAAATTAGGAGTGGTTGGGAGAATAGGCAAAGGTTCGGAATGTGAACATTTGATTTGGTGTAAATTGGAAGCCAATGATCAACTCGATTGTGCAATTCTAAAATTTAAAATTATTTAAAACATTATTATAATTATCAAATAAACTTATTATCGTTAAAACAATTTATTAGATTTGTATACATTTTATATAAACCTAGCTTTATAATTCTATTTCATTCGATATTTTCATTCTTGAATATGTTAATTGTATTTTCTTTTACATGTTTTCCTCTCTCACAAACCTCCTATTTAAGTGAGTAGAAAATCGAAAAATAATAAAATGCAAATATATTCTAGAATTTTAAAAGAATTTGAATCACGCATTCCATTAAAGCCCTTTTTATCTTGATGATTAATTGAGTTCTTAAATATGAGGGTAAAACGAATGACGCTATGCGTGTGATAAACTCATTTAATGTTCCAACAATACAACAGTAGACGAATTGCAAATAAGCATCAATTAACTTCAATCTTCTAGGAGTAGTTTTGGTATAACCAGCAGAAAAAATAGATATAACACTTGAAACTGATATAACTTTAAAGTTGATACAGATGTTTGGAGGTTGTGAAATAAGGTTGTTGTTAGAGTTCGATTGCATTAGTTTGAGTTAAAAAAACTGTGAAAATTAAAAATTGTCAGTGAATAATCAAACAAAATTAATTTTTATTTCATCTGCTATATTTATAATTTTAATTAATTAATTTTTTAAAGAAATTAAATTATTAGAATATTTTTTGCTATGAATAATCCCAGTGTACCTGCACAGGTACACTTGTTTCTTTTTGTAACGTAACAAAAAATCTTTAGTATTTCTATCTGAGAGTCATAATGAGGATAATCGAAAGTAAGTATAACAATTTTCATCAACTGTTCTTAGCTAGGGGCCTGGTGAGCATTAATGGGTTTATGTCTGACTGGATAAATTGAATAAACAATTTTACTTTTCTTTTTTCAAAATATAAAAACATTCGATGTAATTTTTATCTTTGAATTATTAATATTTAATTAATTTTAAATATTTTAAAGTTGCTAATTTAGTAGTTTGATGCGTTTAATATAATACAAGTTTAATGTTTATGCAAGAATAATTCTTATTATAAATAATTTCTTTAATTATAACAATTAATTTATTTTATTTAGCATTATTTAAACATATCTAGACATAGAACATTTAGCATCTTTAAAAATAGTGTTTATATTAATATTGGCATACTAGTACTTAAAAAAAATGTTAATAAATTTTTAAGGGGGCCACGAGCCGCACAATTAAGTTATAGGAACAACCATTCAAGCAACTTTAAAAGTTCGGGAACTGGTGCTCTATTTGGTTGACTGTAGCAATCATTAATTTATTAGATTATGTAATACAAAAATATAGTAAAAAAAAGTAGTTAAAATTATTAAAATTCAACAATGTTAATGAAACAATTAGTCGTAATATTTATGTAATTTTTTATTTTCTCAGATTCAAAATAAGTAATAAAAATAAACCTGAGTTAATTTGTCATTTCATTGTCAAATAGTTGGCAATATTACAACTAGAGATCATATTTGACAAAGTTTTATGGCTTTTAGGCAGTTTCGGATAATATTTGATGTGCGATGAGCAGATATTGACAACTTATTTAGTATTACGCATTTTTTTGCAAATAATTAAAGAAATATTCGAAAGATTAAAAAAAATTTGTACTTTTCATATGAAATTAAACTCAACAGAAAAATACTTTGTGATTATAATAAAAAACACAGCCTAAATCGATATCCTTTTCTCGCTTCAAATCTATACCTGTCGAAGTAGGAATTTTAGCTAGAAATATTGATTTAAAGAAAATTGTGTAATAAAAACTTTGCTATAAAAAAATTTTGAAAATTGAAAATATTTATATCTTTGGACAAATAAGCGTATAAATCTGGAAAAAATTTTCAACTTTCATCAAGAATTTCAAGTTTAAAAACATATTCAAGCACTCGTTTCAATTAATGGCTACGCATCTGTCTTATTTTCATTTTTATGTCTTCTGATTTTGGGATATTTGTCATTGAATATAGGAAATTGAGAAAATATCAATGGTGAAAAGGATAAAAATTTTACTAGCAATTATTAATAATATTATAGATCAGGGCTTCTTAAACCATGGGTCGCGACCCCATTTGGGGTCGCGTAGCAAAATTCTGGGGTCGCGAGAGATAAAAATTCAATTTAACAGAAAATGTTTTTTAACTTGTAAAATCATTGTTATAAAGATAAAATAACAATTATCGTAGATAAATATATCATAAAATCTTCTAGTTCGGAAAGATTGTTTGTACCTGCATTTCTATTAAGAGTATTGTAATAACTTGAATAACATTTACTATGAATTAGAAGATGTTATAGGAATTTTTAAAAAATATAAATTTATTTTTCTTTTATATTTGTATAGGGTCGTCAAGAAACTCGCAATCATAAATGGGGTCGTGAATTACAAAAGTTTAAGAAGCTCTGTTATAGATTATTCTATGTATGCTTTATATGAAAACCGTTCATATTATTTAACAGTATTTCAAAGCTCCATTACTCATGAATGGGATGAAATGTGAGTTAATAAAGAAAGCGTCGACCTAAAAATTTCATATAGAAAAATTTATGTAACTTTCATGACGCCAGAACTCACCATTCGTTAGGTTATGCAATTTCATAGCTAGGATTCATGAATACCGAGGGAAATATCCTTACCAATCAACAATAAATATTTAAATTGGTTTAAAATAAGAAATTTCAGACTGACATAGTAATCTGGAAATGACCAAGGAACTTTAAACGAGAACACTTTATAATTTAAATAAAAATGTAACATGACAAAGACTGGATGAACCATTAAACGAAAAAGAGATCAATCCAAAATGGGGCATTAATAATTACATATGTATATATAGTGTAAATATTTTGACTCCAACATCAATCTCGCAGAGGTGTAGTTTCAACTCTAAAAAGAAATCAACCAATACCAAAAATCTAGAACAACGATCACGTCTCAGTGGCCTTTTGTACACTTGCGTACGTCAACTATGTAGTGGTATTGTTTACTCTGATTTTGAACAATTAAACAAATTGTAATAGAATTTTGATATATACCTTTAATTAAATAGAAAGAATCGATAAAAAATGTTGAGAATTATATTTTTCCTTTTTCAGAATATCTTTACAACACAAGAAAAAAAGACAATGAGCTTAAGATTACGTATAAACAGACGAGGTGTGCTACACTCACGTGAAATTTCTGTGGTGGTCCAGAAAATACTCATTTGTAATGCTGATGGGTTGAGATTGAAAATGAAATACTTCAAACTTCACTGTGTTTCAGATTGCATGCCACTAATGAGTATGTGTGTATGTATCAAGAAGTTTACATGTTTTTCTGTTTATAGCATATTGAATTTGCAAATGGTGTATCTGATTTCAACATTCACAAATTCACCACTCAATGACAAATAATATCCTCCAAGTTTAGCAGTGAGACATTACTAGGTTATTCTTATAACATCCTTTGAATTCTGTTCGTGGGTAATTAATGAAAATAAAGAATAAATACTATTTCAAATTACAATATAATAATAATAATAATAATAAATATGCAGCAAGAAACTATAGAAGAATATTTAATAAACGAAACATCTTTCAATATTATTGTTACTTTGCCGCAAGGGCTTATTTTATTATTCACTTGTCTGATATAATAAATATTTAATTTTGTTAATAATAAATCTGAAACCTTTATCCCTGCGAATTTGGACTTTGTCGAATTTGAGATTTTAATTGAACAAACTCTTTAGCAATATCATCTCCCGTTCTTTGGCTGAGAATTCGAAGAATAGTCCATCCTCCATTGTCAAAATGCAGTTTCCGTCCTAAACCTAACCATGCTTGATACGAACCCTGTTCTATTAACCGAATCAACTGAATAACAGTGTGCCCAATTAGTTGATCTGCTCGTCCAAAACAATAATCTTTCACACAAATCTGAACTTCATAATTTTCTGGAGGTTCACTGCTGCTTATTAGACTGAAATATTAATATATGAATTTAATAATTTCTTATAATCTTAAATAGTAGGGTCTGAAAACCATATAAAACGTCACTACCCGAGCCTGTGCAGTATTGTGCAGTAAAAAGAATAATACACCACCAAGTAAGTGTTTCTGTGAACTTTTGTCCCTGAAATATGACTCAATAAAAGAAAGAATCGTTGGTTGTTCAAAAAACAAATTAACAAACATATCGTTTAGTTTGGTGAACTTCGGAAAAAATAAACGTATGAAAGCACATATTCAATGAATTTCAATGCTTTCATACGATTATTTCCAATCAAGAATTACTATGTATCGGTTTTGATTGATGAATTGAGGAAACCAGGTCGTATGAAGGGAAAATACCCTGAAATACAAAGGAGGACCACTATGTATTAGTCTCATTCCTAGATGAATCTTATGCGGATCATGTGTCACCACAAAGTGGTAAATCAAAATATATTGCTGGTTAAGTAATTTCAGTTATACGTTAGAGACGTTCCACAGACTCCTTGCAGGTGGTATTATGTGATGATACAAATGTTAATACTCCAGAAAAAATTTTTGTTGTCCTACAGCTTGAAATGTCTTTACATCGCACCAGACATTAAGCAATTTGAAAGAAAATTCACATGTGAACTTCAGAAGCACAAAGACAATATTTCTTTAAGAGACAAGGCAGTCCTATAGGTTTTATATTCCATTGATCCGCCTTAATATCCATTTGAATGCTTTTTAACATTAAAAGAAAAGTAATAGCAAGAAGCTCAGAGAGCTACTCTTTGAAAATTTTTCAAAAAATTCAAACATCACGTTCTTCATCTCTTAAAGATAATGAAAATGAAGATACAGTGAGAAACGCATTTTCCGTGTCAGATATGAATTTAGATTCAGAAAGAGGTAGATGGTGATAAAAATTTAACGGAAATCGAATTTTATCGAACCAAAAAATTTAACTGCAAAAGCTGTTGTTTTTATATACAAGAAAATAAACTGATCAATCTTTTGGATTTATTTCCTCATGTTCAATAATTAATTACTTAAACCCATCAATATTGAAACTTTATTTACATCACAAATTTTCAAAATATATATTTAAATTGACCCACAGTTCAAAATTGTGTACTCTATCTCAGCAAAATTAATTCATTAATAAGAATATTGTTTTGTCACAATTTTCTGTCACATGTCTTTTTATGTTTGTGAGGTTATTTGGGCATAATTATCAACGGACATAAAATTAAGTTTTAAAATGATTAAAGTTAAAAATGAGATTTAAATTAAGTTTTAATAAATTGAATAAAATATTTTTAAAAGTTCGATTAAAAATTATCATACTAATAAAATAGGTATTTTATTATATTTTAATTGTGAAAATTTATATTTTGAATAAAATTAAATTCTAAAATAAAAATAAACGCTGTTGTTAACTTTGTTTAAATATTCAGTAATAATGAAGATTTATTTTGGATTTGAATAAATTTTGGACTTTTAATGACTAATGATTTTGAACTAAATGAAGATGTTTTCACAACATCTAACATGGCGACCACACCAGGACAATATCTAATTATTTACATTAAAGTTATTAGAGTTACTATTTCCTTCTGAACTCCTTGTATTTTAGGCATACATTAATAATAAAGAAATTTGAATAAAGTAATAATTATTTTTTTATCGCCAAGTCCAAGGAGATATAAATGCCCAACAAGAATTTCATCTATTCAATCAACATAACATGTTTGTTTTTTATTTATTATTATTTAAAATATTAAAATATATCTTTTATGAAAGCACAAAAAATAATTATTTTTTAATTCAATTTTACCATTTAAAATTTTAAAGTTTTTATCTATAACATTTTTGAGATTTAATATTTTTAAATTTTACATCTCACTCACATTAATTGTAATTTATCTCATGACCAACTTGATTTAATTATTTTTACATTGCCATTCTAGAATCTAGATTCCTTACCATTTAAACCTATTTTATAATTAAAATAATGTTTTAAAGTTAATTAAATAATTAATTTTTCCATGACGTTAAAATTTTTTTGAAATTTTTTAATTTTATCAGTAACCACTCTTTTCCACTATTTCTTTCTAAAAGTTTATTTAATTAATGAAAATTGAATAAATATTTTGTAAATATAACAAATCGATAAAGTAAAATATAAATTCAAAGCACTTCAATAAAATTAAAAATATATAATTACAGAAATACAATTGAAAAGAGGAATCGGTAGCAATAGCTGACTATATGAAAACAATATAAAAACTCACAATGAGAAGGATTCATTGTATTCAGGACTCCAGGTATTTGATTTGCTTTTTGTTGCGTATTTCCGTTTTTTATTCACTATGTTGGGACCCAGCAGATATATTTCCACAAACGGCCGAAACACTGATGTCGTTTGCCAATTGAGTTTACGAAGAGCAATAACTGAATTTATATTAATTCTCTCAACAATAATACATAATTAAGAAAGAGACTTATTAATAAAAGTTTCATTATGCTATTTTTATCTATCAATCACTTCATTACTCTTCTTTAAATATGTAGAATAATTTTTATCCATATCTAACATAAATTTTCGGCACTGCCTTTATCAAGAGTTATTAGTCATTGAATGTTTGTTGATATCATCAACTTTGTCACAAGAGTCGAATCTCTTCGAAGATATATAAAAACATTTAAGACAAATGGAGGAAAAGCATAGAAGTCAAACAAAGTAATCCAAAAGAATATTAAAGAAGACCTACGACAAAAAAGGATAAACGTCATAAATTTGGTTGACTATTCTCGATTAACTTTTGCTTACAAAAATATAAAAGTTAGGACTATGGAAATGAGCAGTAAGGCTGTTGGTTAATAGTGACAAATATTTAAAATATTTATCTGACTCTTAAAATTTTTTATTTTATCAAAATATATTTATTATTTATATATAATTTTTAAATCAGATTAATAATTAAATGTTTAGTCAACTCACAGAAAATCAGCTTTACTTCATCTCATGGATTCTGCTATATATTTTTTACTATAAAAATATTCCGGTTCGAAATATTTCATTAAAAAAAATAAACACAGCGAAAATGGCTTACCTAGTTACTTATTTGAATTATGGTTTTACAAATAATTTCGCTATCGACAGGTTATTTTAAAGTTTATCTAAAACAGTCGGTGCCAAACTTCATGACTAATATACCAAATTTAACAAATTCGAAGGAAACGTAGAAATTTATTTCAATTTTAATATAGGAAAATTAATTTTTTAAAGTATTTGATAACAAATAAAAATTCACACAAATTATCTGTGAAAAATATCAGATTTATTAAAAAAATTAAAATGTTCGTATTGACAAAAATGTCAAGCTACAATGCAAAAAATCACAAAACTAAGTAACAATATGTGAAATTCTAATTAAATTTATTAATGAAAAATTAGGAAAAGACAAACTAAACTTGTCCGTCTAGTAAGATACAGACAAAAAATTCAAAGATTAAAATTAACATTCTCAAGTTGAAAACAAAAAAAATCTCAATTATTAAATGCAGGGCCGCAATGTGCAATGTCTACATTTTTTTGTGGAAAAGTAATAGTGGTAAAGAAATAATACAAAAATGTGCATTAAAAATTAATAAATAAATAGATATGAGATTTTTGTTGTCGATTGTAATAATCAGGGGCGGCGCAAAGCGGGAAGCATATTAAGCATCGCATGGGGCATATACTAGGATGGGAAGCCAACGTTGAGACGAATTTTAAAAATTATTATGAATAAAAAACATGGACATGAAAAACAAAAACATAAAATGAATATCAACAAAAACTCTGAAGCGCTATTGTCGGGTAGCGCAATTGTCGGGCGCATTTGGCGCGAGCGCTTATGTAGGGGTCCCATCGCTATCATACACACTGCCTCAAGACGAGGATACACGGAAATTCATTCGGTTCCACATCGTCTTCGTGATAGTGTTCAAAACCTTGTGTATGTGAGCTTCAATTCGAAATTGAAAATTATATAATACATGTATTGTTAGTTGTTACAAAAGGTATAACTTATTTTGAAGGGGCGCATGTATTAGGTTTGCATAGGGGCACCAAAGCAGTTTGCACCGGCCCTGGTAATAATGGAAAGACAATGAATGATATATAACAATAAAATCTTATGCAACAATCTAGCAATACATTATTTTTCTATTACTCACAAGGTAGTGTGAGGTTATATTGATTTCACAATTTCCTATTTCTCCTTATAGGTTTATAGCTTATGAGGTTTCTATGTAAAAAAAATTTAAATTTTAGTTCATTTTAAAGTCCTTAGCAAGTGTACTTGTTGCATTTAAAGAGGAAAAATATAAACTATTAGATCATTTGCAACGAATTAATTTTTAATTACTATGATATATTAAAACATTAATCTTAATCTTTATTTTCTTACAATTGGTTCATCTAAAATAAGTTAATTTTATCCTAAATATTCTATTATAATTTATAATCTTTTCAGACAACTTGGAATTTTAAAGTTTTTCTATGGGTCGTTTAAAATATCCTTGTTCACACCCTAGACATTTATTTGTAGTATGTAAATAAATGTCTAAAACATATTTTGGTTTTATTTACTGTACATTAAATGAAAACATGACTTTTATTTTTAGATATATCTATAGAAAAAAAGTTTGCCCCCCACCCTGAAAAAAATTCTGCGTACGCCCATGACCACCATATTTATAAATATTAATTATTTTTACTTTTGTCTCATAATATCTGCCACTTCTGCTAGTTTTTATAATGGTAGAGTCATAATCCTTTTTTTTTTATAAGGTTGCACTTATTCATATTCACTTGGACATGTGTTTTAGTCCATCAAAATGCCAATTTTTAAAAGACGAAGTAAAATTTTGTTGTGAAGACATGAAAATAAAATACAAACAATTAATGTGGTTGTAAATTCCTTATGCTTACGTTACTTTGCATTGAATAAAATTCCTCGAGAGTTTTGTTTAAACATTAGAAACTAATTGATTTGGATTTGAATGTAATAAATATTTCGTTAGTAATGGATGTTATAAATAAAAAAAGCATTTTAGCCAACAAACTTGAAACTAACAAATTGTATAAAGCCAAATACTGAAATAAATTTGTAGAAACAGGATGAATAAAATTGACTATAATGATAAAGAATGAGTTTTAATTTATTACAGACTAAACTGGATAATAAAGCCAGAGGTTTTATATAGTTAGTCTTCCATAATAAGCTGAAAACGTTTATACACTAACTGCCATTTAGTCTATTTTTTGTACCAGTTTAAGTCTATAAATTTGTTTTAAATTCGTTTACTTCAAATTCACTAATACTTTACAATTGGTATTACCAATTCGTATACCAATACTTTATTATTGGTATTTAGCACCAATATTCGTCATTCAAGAGATTTTGATATTATAATGTGACGCGATGGATAATATAAAACTAGCTCAATATCAAGATCAAGAAAATCTTGAAGTTGATTTTTTTTACATATTTTTTCTTAATACTCTTTAAAGATTTTTTTGAACTCCGAAAAGAACACACAAAAGACAATAGAAAATAAAAACTTTAAAAAGAAAAACTGCCCTTGAGCTATGTTGGTCTCTTTATGAAAATAAAAAGTTTACTAATAACAAAGATAACAATCCCATTAACATCTTTTTAATATTTTCTCTTAATTCCCATAAAGGAGGATTATATAAACCATTTTCCAATAGAAATAAACAATGCACAAAGTAACTCAGAGCAATTTTAAACGACCGGTAGAAAATATGAAAACTTGACCCGTGCCATTAGTTATTTTTGCTTAAAATATATCATTTCCATTTTTTTACCACATTGACACTTAAGAGTGATTTAGACCTTACTTTGACAGTTTAATGTCATTTGGATAGCGGTTTATAAACTTGCCTTTGGGAAACGGCACAACAACATTTATTTTGACTTCAAATAAAAACATACGCTTTATAATGCAACAGAAAATATAACTTGTATATTATCAATCTTGGGGTAGAAGACCAACGCACTTGAACTACTCCTCGGTAGTTAAAGTTGTCAACTGTTGATAGAAAATAACAAAAATTTGAATATAAATTAAACATTATATTAGTTAATTTTTTAATACAAAAATACGACGTTATCATTAATAATTATAGATAATTTTCACACGGGGTAGGGAAATGCAGTCGTGCTTGAAGTCTATGAAAACTGGTAGAAAACTTGCTTTTCTCTCACTAAAAAACAGTAGTAACAAAAATTTCTGAAATAGGAAAAAGTTTTAAAAATGTTCCAATTCACATGAAAATAAATTATTTGATAATTTTGTTTCACTCGATTCAGGAAACTCAAGGTAGATGCAATATTTTGATGTCATGCAACATTAAATATTTATTTTTTCCCTCGAAAATATAAAATATGTTTAAAAAAATTAATTTTTCTTTAATTTCAACACAAACACATGTCATTTTCACAGAAACTATATCGAGGTTTCTAGTGTATTTTTTGGCTCAAGTGAACTGTTGCTGAAAATCTCTAAAACAAATCTCTTAACCAATGCTTTCGTTTAAACTTTATAAAATAATCATTCCCTCCAGGACCAACCAGAGCCAATCACATAATGTTCTATAATGAGTAGTTTGTTTCATAGTCTTTCACTACGAGGTGAAGTTGTCTGAACAGAATCTGCTATAACCAAACAATTTGGAAGTCACACTGGTGTAAATATATTTTGATTGTAAGTAATTTTAAAATAATGTTGTAATGATAAAAAATTCGATTGAAAACATTTATTTATAAATCTGAAATTGATTTGTTGGTTCTTGTATGTTGTTGGGCTTGTTTCGAAACTTCTTCTGTTGATTGGAATTCTGAGATAACTTCAGTGACTTTGTTAGACATATTAAAATTTGAATTGAATTTATGAGAAAATGCGAAAGTTGAGATTATAAAAACCAATACATATTTAATGTTGTATTTTAATTTCATTAACATTAAATTGAAAATATTTATAAGTTCTATTTATATTAATAGGTTTTATAAAATAATGATAAAGGTGTGACCAGGACATATGTTAACTGGAACATTTCAAAAGATCCCAAATATAAAATAAAACTCAATTGTCATTTCCAAGACCTTAATAATAGTTCTATATTACAATCAACAATAACTGATTACCTTCCCAAATATCATTGGATATAGAGAGGAGCTCATTTACGACTTGATCTCAGAAGATACTGAGCCGTTATTGTCACATTTAAGTTATTTTTTTTTCGAAATAAAGTTTCTTATTGTTATTTATTTTGTAAGATTTTTAAAGTTTTGCTAATGTTTTACATACACATCACACAAATACCCCAACTTTACACAATCAACCCAACTGTCCTGATGCAACATTTTTATAGGTGACTCGATTGAGCTCGCTCGTCATTTTTCTTTAAATATATACATACACTGTAGCAGAGAACAATATAACTAAGTTTACTAAAAATTTGATATATATATATATATTTGATATTTGTGTTGGGTACAATTAATTAAAACAATTAATTAAAAGATTTTATGGGCTACCCTGAAAAACGCATTTTCAATAATACTGTCATCTACAAACTTCATTTGTTTACTTAATTATGCAGCAAACGAAACTTTTAACACTCAAAGTTAAATAATTTTTAAAAAATAATTTTTTTTTATAAAACAAATTATTTTATACTAGGTTTTCACTTTATTTTTAATAAATAGTTGTTTAATTAATGCTTCTTTTATATTCCACTTGTTTCAAAAATCATTTTAATTTATTAATTTATTATTTATTGCTTATAGAAAAACTGAATAATATGTAAATAATAAATAAAAAATATTAAAAATGAACGATAACAAGATTTGTTTTAAATAAAAGAATGAACATAAACGAAAAAGGTCAACAAAGATGCCTAAGAAAATCTGAAATAATCACAATATAGTAAGAGAGAAAAATAGTAAAATAATAAATCATTTTACCAACAATTATAAAAATTATTAAAATTCCCCATTTAAATAGGTTTCTATTTATATTCACAAACTGTGACCGCAACCACATAGAATATGTGAAATATGTTCATATTTATCAATAAAAATTATTATTTTTATAAAATTGTATTTTTCTCAACCGAAAAACCACATTACAAAAGATATTATTGTGCACTCCACTAATTTTTTAAAAATATTTTTTTCACCTAATCTTTTGGCAGACCTTCATTTTTACCTTTATATTTTAGGCGCCTTAGAAACACCCTCATTATGAGGGCCTCATAGATATTAGATTATCCCGTCAAACATTCAATTTTAAGGAAATCTATGGGAAATATTTTTTATAATTTATTTCAAATATATAAATTGTATTGAGATTATATTTCAAGTCAATCAAATTTATATATAATCGATTTTATAATTAAATAATAATTATTTCGGTAGGAAATCATAAAATTGCAGTATAAATTGCAGGCATAAAATTGCAGTAGGAAATGAATTTTTCCAACATTTTATAGAAAAATAAAATACCCTCCCCCTCCTACCTAATATTGATGGGGAAAAATAATTATCAACAAAACTGTGTCAAACAATAAAACTGCCAATTGATTGGGCACTGAAATTTGATATTTGATATATTTCCCCCTCGAGTCCAATGGATATATTTGATTAAGGAGATAAAATGTGCTTTAATCAAGCATTAAATTGAACTTGTGAAATTCAATAAGTTATTTGATATTTCAAATGATTATTTTTACTGTTTAAATACAGCAACATGAAAATTCACAGAA
This sequence comes from Schmidtea mediterranea, assembly GCA_022537955.1. Lineage (NCBI taxonomy): Eukaryota > Metazoa > Platyhelminthes > Tricladida > Dugesiidae > Schmidtea > Schmidtea mediterranea. The sequence continues at coordinate 95,759,914 of CM039681.1, forward strand.
ATTGGATTTTCACTTATTTTTTTTGTGAAATTATCGACAATTCAATAAAGTTTTCAATGGAATGAATTTGATTGGTGCGCATTGAAAGAATACGATCATTACTAGGGTCAGTTTGTTTTGCGTAAAAATGGGGTTTTCCGCATAAAATCTTTTGAATTCCACATTATTCTAGCTTATTTAAAACTAATCATCTCTATTTTCTAAGTAATGCTTAGGCATAAAACTCTAGGCATAAGAATACGAAGATATTAGTTAATATACATCCATTTCTTTTTACCAATAAGCAATATAAATAAAAGACTCAATCATTCCAAACTGAGATCATCCTTCATATCATTATTTATATAAAGCATCAGAAGCTTTTCTAAATTGTTAGTGGTTAAAGATTTTTATTTTCACCATAAAATGTCAAATGAAACTTTTTCCCATACCGATAGAATCAACTGGTATTGCCAAGGCCACCTTTTGAACAAATGGTAGGATAGGAAATCGTGATGTCATAGCTTCCCGGAAAGATGGCAAGGAAATCACTTGGATATCATTAGTTAGACTGAGTTGAATGCAGGATGCTCAGTTATCCTTGCACACTAGAAGTTCAGGGAAGACAGAAGTATATTTCTCAATAGAAGTAAACAGAACTCTTTCTTTCCATGGATGGAGAACACGTATATGATCCACTATATTAGTGATATCATTGTCAGAAAGCCATGTCTTCAAATTCTCCTAGGTGGGAAATATTTTGTTCGGTGCTGCTTTGCATGAGGAATGGAAGCCCTATTTTGACCGTGATTGTGAAGAAATGATATTTTATGTAACCAAATCTAATAATTTTGGTAAAACGTTACACGAAAAATTGTTGTTAGAAACCATGCAAAATATAATTAAAATTTTATGAATCTTATCCAGCCGTCATGATGATCTTAGTATACTAGTCTACAGTAGCGGACTGGTTGATTTGACCGGCCATAGCAGACGATTTAAAAACGGCCTTTTTAGGATAGTAAAAAAAAATTAATAGCACATATAATACTAAAAAAGGTTGTTTTTATTTTATGTTACAAAGTAAAGCAAATAAATATAACATAATTAAAAAAATTATTTATTTCATATTTCTTGCATATATATTTAAAAATTCACTGGACTTTTTGTCTTTTTGTACCGGCCCACCAGAAACTTTCCAGCTGTCTAGCCAGCCATGTCCGTGCAAAATATAATTTGACAAAAACAAATTAAAATCCAAATTCATTCAAAGATATTAGTACAAAATTCTTTAATTATTAAACTTTACAAATCCACGAAATAATATTGCAATTTACAAAAAAAATAATAAAATTTTCCATTTATTAGTACAATAAAACAACACAAAATTGGGTGGAAAATAACTAAACTAAGTAAGCATAAGCAGTTAGCTCAAGTTTGGCATATGATAACTTTAAATTTCAGCGTTGTGGCTTTACTTTAGGTAAAATAGAAATCATAACAATACCAAATTTAAACATTACTGCACTTATTTCAGCTGAATAACAACTCTTATAATAAAAATTGTTGCGTAAATCCAACACAGCGAAAAGAATAACTAAAAATAATAAAAATTCAGTAAAATTTATTTGTCTGGCATTTTAATTAATCCTTTTAGGAATACAAATTTGAGATTTTTCGGATTTATTTCTTAAATGTAATGCGACTTTAATATTAAGCCAAAATTTATAAAAAATAATATAGTAATATATAGAGTTGTTAATCATCTGAACATTTCCGAGTTTTGTATGCATTCACTATATGCATTTACTATGTGTTGTGTTTGTGTTACATTGATTTTTTCTTTTACTTTCTGACATTCTATAATAAAATTGTTATTCATTCGAAAAAATTGCATCACTACACAGCTAAGTATGCATGTCCTATAATATAAGTTAATTTTTTTATTTCATTATAGGAGTTGTTATTCAGTTGAAACAGGTGTAACAACATGTTCCATGAATCGCTAAAACGACCGCTTTTATTTACTTGCATTTAAATTAATAATATTTTTAAAAAGAACATGGATTTTATTTTTTAAGATTTCATAAAAGCAAACAGCTTTGTGGAAAATAAATATAATTTAATTTTTAATCAGTATTTGTGAAATTAAAATTTCTTTATTCGCGCACAACAATAAGATTATGGCTTTGATGGATGAAGAAATTGTTTTCATGAAGTTAAATAGAAATTTTATTTAAAATGATGGAATTTTTAATTTAAAATCCTAAACAACAATTCTGATTTTTTTATTTCTAAAGATATTAAACTATTGAATTGGCTGTGGAAAACACGAATTTCAGGGGAAAGTAAAAGTACTATGTCTATTAAAATTCCTTATATGGTCACCATATTTATCTTTTATGACGTTTATTTATATTAATTTTTGATTGGATTAAGAAAAAAAAATTAAATTAAGAAAAGAGTAAGAAAATTTTAATGATGTTGCGCAATATTCGTCTAAATCTTCTAAGATATATGCAGGGAGGGCAACTATATTACGTCATAGGCGGGAATCGTCGTAATTACTTCCAAATATAACTTTGTGGTAATTTAGGCGATTTTATATGATTTGCATGAAATAAACTTATCGCCGTCAATTCGAATGGATTTACAAGCTACCATGGCCTAAATAAAAAATATCGACATCTTTTCGAAATCTTCTGTAAAAGGAGATGTCATCACATTAACCGAAGAATTCGAGATCAAGACTCAGCTTTTGGGAGTTTCTAACTACTTGGATCAAATACTCCTCCTTTGACTCGAAGATCCTGCTTAAGACATTTGGAGACTTCAAGCAGAAACAGCAAGAAGCAACTATACCCACTCAAAGTCCGCCTTGCTACGCAGCATACCAAGCTTCCAGGTCGAGGAAATGGAATCAAGGTGAAACCGTCGATTGCTATCTAGGTTTTCTAAAACGCTTGGGGGAGCTGGCTAGAGTCGGTGACGATGGAATTGCAATAGCTTTTGTTGTTGGCCTTCCCACCGGAGTCTAAGGCTTTACATATCTCCGGATATGATGGCTTAGAGTCATCAATCGAGAAAGCTCGAGTGATGCTGGAAAGTGAGATGCCACACGAAAACTGAAGCCATGAGTGCCATTACGGGTAACGAGAAAAAGAAGAATTTAATATGTTTCTTGTGTAGGGAAAAGTAACATTTCTCAAGACACAGCAAGCGTCAGGAAAATCACAATAGAAACCTGTAGGCGCCGACAGCTTCTTTAATAACAATTCTGTGCAAAGAGTAAAAATTATTCCATAAAAATTCTGGAGGCTTGGCCAATGATTTGGTCGATTCGGGCAGCTCCCAATCAGTTCTTCAAAAGAAATGGTATAGTGGTAACTTTGTTTCGAGCAAGTGGATCGTCACAATAGATCTACCTGTCACAAGAGCAAGGAGAGTGCACAAAACCACCAAGTGGCTGAAGGATTTCGAAACTGATCGAAAGATCACGAGGATGTGTAATGATGTTGCGCAATTATCGTCTAAATCTTCTAAGATGTATGTTAGAAGGGCAAATCTATTACATCATATGTTGAAATCGTCGTAATATATGATCATATATGATTTGCAAGAAATAAATTTATCGTCGTTGTCAATTCAAATGAATTTACAAATAAGAATATTAACATTTTAAGAAAATAAAAAACATTTCATCATAAAAAATTAGAAATAGTTAACAAAAAATACAATAAGTATGGGATGTGAGTATGCTGATTATTCGTCCATTATTTTGCAGAACAGTCTCACATTTTGAAAACCATTCATTTTGTAAAATCTCTTTTACACTGGAGCCTTATTGTAGCAAAAATTTGTGTTTACCTTAAAATTAATTAATTAGTTTTCCGATGATCGAGTTTGTTTAAATTTAGTATAATGTGATAATCAATGCAATTTCTAATGACAGACTTGTTTCGAGTTTCTTGTTTGTGTAATCTAAGAAACTCGAACCCAATAAATTTTCAATTAGATCCAATTATTCGTTCGAGGATCATCTCACCATTTTTATCAATTATATAATTACATCTTCTAAACAAAACATGTAAACAAATCATTTAGCTTTAGATGTGAATGTTATTAAATTTTATGGGAAAATATTTGTGAAATAATATTAATAATAATAATAATAACAAAATAATAAAATAATTTATTTTAAGTATTAAAAATTTAGTATAAATATGGAAAGCTTTTTAGTTCAGTTTGGGGTGGAATACTTTTGTTATTTTGAATTTTTGCTACAACAATTCCTATAAAATCATCAGCACTGTTGACGTTTTACGACATATTTGAAAAAGACTTCAGTGCCATAAATTTAAAGGTGGGTAATTATTTAATAAATTACTAAAATGTTGAAAACTCACATTAATTGGGATCTCATAATAGAAACTTACATGATTTTTCAAGCCTATGGGCTCTAATACCATACAATTTCGTTATAGAATAAGACTTACTTAACGGCTCGTGGATATCAGAAATGAACCACGCTCCGCTACCAATTATTCAAAGATAATTTCAACTATTTTGTTTGTTTAAAATAAATAATTAGAAATTATAATATATGTATTATATCTAAATGTTTAATGAAATTAATTTATCTTGACCGACAAATCAATTAATAGAAAGAAATTAACAATTGTTAAAATGAGGTATAAAAATTTTTTTAATTATAATTTTTGGAAATTTCATTAATTTTTCGAAATGTATTTTTTAATCAAATAGATATGTACTTGTCGTCGTAATTTTATGTTCTCCGGTACTCGGGTGGCGGAATAACTCGACTTTCACCGACACTTCTCCAACATTATCCTCCATTGCGTGCGTATCTACAATAATTTAATAAAGAATTTAACAAATAGAAAATTAAAACAAAATATGTAATTCAAAATGAAAAAGAAATATTACAAATTTTCCATGGAACATTTAATTGTAACATCAATCAATTATGTTGGGTTTTCAATTAAAGGAAGTTAATTAAAATTTTTTTCATGATCTGTTTTTAAATGAAAATAATTTACAAGCTATTACAGTTATTTTTCTCGGTAAAAAATAATAATAAATTTATTTAAAAAATAATTGAGAAACGGTTTAACGATATATTACATCTAAAAGTTTTAGAAAATTAAAAGTTTCATTTAATTTTAACCGTTTAAAACAACATTAAAATTATAATGTTAGCGTAGAAAAACTTTCAATAGTACACATTAAAACAACATTGTTTTAAACGTAACCGTCATTTAACGATGCTGGGAAAATAGATTAAATTTTAACTTTACACGTTAAATTTTCTACTGGGATTAAAAATATTTACATTTAAATGTAAACATCTATTTCATTTTAAGTACATTGTTATTGTGACTATATTCAATGATATTTGTTGTAAATATAAAATGTAAGTCAATATTAATATAAGAACTTCGTTGAATTTTCACCACTGATTTCTTTTCATTTTCAAATGACATTATTTTTATTAAAAAATGTTTGACTATGATACCATAAAGACATCGATGTTTGTTTGTTTAGATTCATGAGTTTTCGGGACAGCCTTTTTTAAGTGATTAATATTATTTTTATTATTCGCAATAGTTTTAGTAATTTTACTCTGTTACCCGTGAATTTAATGAGTAATAAATAATCAAGTGATTTGGATAATTTTTTGCAAAACTGAATCAAAATGTAGCTAAATGCAATTTTTATGGAGCAATATTAAGTTGTAAGGGAAGAAATACCATTGGATTATTAAATGTGCAATTGTTAGAAAAAGTATATGATATGATACTGAAGCAAAAATATCTAAACAATTTAAACAAACAAATTTTTCAATGATGAAGTTGATCGTACAAAAGATTATTAGATATTTTAGACATGTTTGCAGTTAAAGATGGAAATTTTGAACAAACATTTTTAATTGAAATTTGCTAAATCACAAACGTACTCAGTTTATTTTATCTAAATAAAGTTCCTCTGGTGGTTTCCAGGATTGAGAGAATTTTTGAAGAAAATAGAAGAGAAGAGAAAAGCAAGCTGTTAGAATACGATGAAGTTGTCAAGTTATTGCTTAGCTTAAAACCTTAAACCTGGAAATCAGTATTATTCTAGAAACTAAGCTAATTGAATTAGACATAAATACTGTGATGACAGGAAAGAACGACTGATTACAATGTATGTCTATAACCAAAGAAGTAAATAAAGTATTATCAGAACTGATGTTAGGACTCAGTATTCAGTTGAATTTCATTCACCTGACCTTAGCACAGAGGGCTCCAACAGAATGTGGGCTTCCGTTAATTTATTAAATAAATTATTTTTGCTTAAATTAATATGCATAAAAAATTCTAGGAAAAAAATTAAAATTACTTTTATTTATTAAGTTTTTATTTTTTAGTATGTATAAACTTTAATAATATATACTACTTAATGCATTAATTTATATTATCAAAGAACTGATATTTATTTTTATCTTTTTGTGAATATTATTTTGCTTTAATTATATTTTTGATTTTTGATTTCAATTTTTCTTTTTAATTGGATTAATTTTTTATTTTTGTAAATATAATTTTTTATTTTATTTATTGAGTATGTTTTTTTATTTTTCTAACTAAAATACTTGAAAACATTTTTTAGGCATATTTTTATTTTTTAGCTCAGGGGCTCCAAATTTCATAAGAGCGTAATAACATTTAGATTTATAAATAATTAGGTGATAATTGATAAATAAGAAGCGTTTACACAATTTGTTTAATGTTTTCATAAATAAACTAGAAAATTCATGTTTAATTTACCTTGAGAACATTGAGAAGAAATAAAATTTTTGATGAGTAAATCTGTTGTTTGTGAGTAAAGATAAAGAGCATGACGAAGGGACTGTAATTCACTGCTTCTTTCCAAGTAACTATTCTTTAGTCCATTTCCACCCGCATGAAAGTAGCTCTTAATGGCATCTAAACACATATCCATGACTTGACATTGAGAAGGACTGAGGCTATGATCGGTATCTTTTGAAATATCCTAAAAATATAATCATAGAAACCCTATTTGCATTAATATTATCTAATTCAATAATAAACATATTTCCTCAAGAAATATTACCTAATTATTTATCGGCTTAAATATCTTTTTCTTGAATGATATAATATGATAACCTTTTCTCACATTTTAAAGTTAAAAAATTTACTAAAATAATCCAAATTCTTTCTTAATAAATTTACTTCAGAAGTCCCACAGCATTAAGGGGAAATGATTTAAACAAATTTTTAATCATATGAGAAGTACTAAATATTAAACGCTCATGAAACTTGGACAGACAATCGCCTCAAAACTATGACGTAACCAATTGAAGACCCGGAGTAAACAAATATTAAAATAAAACCTTGAAAAACGGTGACAGAGATGGTCAAGCGTTGTTATACAACGGCATTAAACCGCTTATTTCGTTGATAACAAACAGCAATCACACTTCATAAGACATTGCTTCTTGCCTTAAGGATCAAGAAAAAAATTTCTTTTCTTCAAAAATCTAAACTTAAATTTTGTTAGGCACAATAACCAAATAACTCAAAAATAAATGGTGAGTAAATTGAATTTCTATTAGTTTATTTGCACACCAACTGCCTTTGGTGCTTAAATATTTGTTAAACTCATTTTCAATCAATCAAGAATTCACGTCCAATTTGAGTACAAGTTCACGTCTAAGGTAAATAAAACGATATCGAGCTAGACCAGTGCGTTTAATTTGTTTCGTATTTAGTTACCTGTAGGCTATCAGAGACATTGCATAAAAATTTTATCATACGCACCTTTTATAAGAAAATATATACGGTTAACCTCAAGACGGTATTGGCAATTAGAGGTTTAGTTTTCCTTCAATATTGTTGTTTTAAATAATTTTTAATTTTTATTAATTTAAGTAAAAACATTTTACTGCTACATCACTTAATTTATAGATAATTTTGTAGAGATGTTTTTAGATTCTAGATAATATAGTTCTTGTTTATTTATTACATTCATAATACATTTCATACATAAACTTTGGGAAAAGTCAGCGGCCAGATAAAAAGTTCCGGAAATCGACCTTCAAACATTTACCAACTAGCACATTTAATAACTCTTGGCCCAGGGATATTTTTAAAACAAAAAATATGTAAAAAAGAGTAAAGCGCAAATCTGAATTTTTTCACGGTGGATTTTGCATACACTTTTATTTCAGATAATTTTTATTTGTTGATAATAATACAATTATTGAATTAAATAAAACAATAAATAATATTGGAATTTCATTGAACATTAAAACAATAATAAATGTATATAATAAAATGAAAAATACCTAATTCATGCAAATATTGACAAATGCAGAAAATCCTTAAATAATAATTATATATTATAAACTGATAATATTAGGTTATGAAATGTCAGAAAGCACTTGTTAAATTCTCCCTAACAGATTTATCAATTGAGAATCCCTGTATAAATGCAAATAATTTCTCAGATAAGTCTTATTTTCATTTATGGGAAATATTTTAATTAATTTTCCCATCTTTTCACTCGAATTACTGTTTTTCAGTTTTACATCTCGTTTTCAATATTAGTGAGATTTTTTTTGTTTTAATTTAAAGTTAAATAAATAAACTTGAATTGTAACACCCTTTATATGTAAACTCAATTTCCTAAACTTTCATTCCCAATTATTAATATATAAAAAAGCTTAGTTGGCAGTTTCAACTAATTATTTGTTTTAATTTCTCAAGCTTTTGACAGAAATTGCCATTTAACAAAAACAAAATTAACATCCATTTATAAGTAATTTATTTTATTCTTTTCACAATTGATCTACATTTGTTTCCAACCTCCTAGTAAAAATATCAACATCTAGTAAAAATAAGACAAATTTTTCTATTTCAATTTGTTCGGTAACCTGATTTCTGACTTATTGACACTTGTAAGCAAGACTTTTTTTCAAAACTGTATCAAATCAGTCATTTTAGCGGATATTTATAGTGACATCGCGTTTTCCAAAGTTGGTAACTGAAGCTTTCTAAGTTGTGGTAAAGAGTTTAGAGGCAACAATTTAGTAGTTGCTAATTTTTTATAAAAGAAATTAATAACAAATAATTTTTCAAAATGGGTCCCATCATTCATCCGATGACAATCTGATAGACAATAATTTTATGTTTTTAATTATCGACTCACTTTTAAGAAATATATTTTAATGATTTTAATTTATGATATTTAATTTATTGTCAATAGTAATATTCTTCATCATATGCCTGCCTGCATGATTTATTGGTTTTTCAAGGATTATAAGGAGTTTTCAAGGAGTTTCTGTATCCGGCTTTCCTCTGTGCATTTATTAATTAAAATATTTCATTTTTCAGGCTTGAAAATGGGACCCCTTTTCCCTGGGCCCCCGCAGTTGTGGGATCAGAGTTACGCTACTGACTGTCAAGCTCGCATTGAGAGGAACATAGATGTTTCATTATATTTTTCATTCTATTTGATTATATGTCGTTAAACTTCATATACCACATGAAAATTTGAAAATTTCTTTTAAAATTAAGAATATTAAACTATATGTTTATTATCTTAAATATAGCTGCTGCCGTATCAGCGGTAATTCTGCGGTATTCTTGCATTATTTCATGAACTTCAATTACAGTTTCTTCATCCGTTGAGGTTGTCGACTTTAATGACTCTCTTTGAAGTCATTTAGATATTTTGAAAGCTCTTGATCTATCTAAAAAAAACCGTTGTTTTAACTTTCCCATATTAGTTTTAACTTCAAATATATTATTCATGGAACAAAACGTATTATTTTTATGAAGGCTCTATAATGAGATTGAGACAAATATGCTATTGACAATACATTCCTAAAGAATAAAAGAAAAAGAATAGCTTTGTATGAAAGCCTAAAAATAGAAATCCTTATTTACAACAAGATAATATTTCAGTTCACACAGCCTAACAAACTTATAATGCGATTGTGAAAAATAGCCTTGCTAATTCATTTTATAGAAGTCAATTTAATAAAACAAAATATTATTATAATAATTCGTTTTGTATTCAGAGAAATATTGTTTATATTATCTATTATAATTCAATGAAAACAAATGAAAAAAAGTCTTACATATTAATAATATTTTTTCTAAATTATTTTATTGATTTTTGTTCATATTTTGTAGAGTAAAATATCTGTATTTGTTTTAATTGGGAATGATATTGGGAAACAAGATAAAATAGAAATATTTTTGATTGTGTTTCATTAGATTTTGCTACCAATTTTATGCTAAGTGCATTCTCCTTCAAGTGTACTTGTGTAGTTAATTGAATATACTTGCCAATTAAATATGATTTTGTTTTAATTATTAGGAAAAAAATAAGAAAAATAATTTTCATATAATGTTCAACAAATATTAGAAGATCGATTTATCAGTATTATATAATTTATAATTATTTTAAATAAAAATGTTACATTAAAAATTTTGAAGTATTAAAATAAATTAGTTAATTTTAATTTTAATTCCTCCCTAATTAGATGTTTGGTTACGTCAGTAATCCGTCGTAATGCTTACAGGTTTGAATTGACAGCGCCATTCATACCGTTTCGCATGATTGACAGCATTTATATTTTACACTTGAAGTGAAGGTAATAAAAATATGAGACAATAAGTTAATTGAAATTGAATTTCAATTAATGTTGATCTCAATTCTTTGAATTTGACAACAAAATTACAAAAAAAGTCCTTATAATATTATTGTTTTATTTTTATTAAAATTTTATTTTTACATTCATTTTGCTATTTTTTTCGCTTTTATTTTGTGGATCAATTTTTATATATACAAAATTAAGAATAGAAAGATCTTATAATAAATTGTCGGTTACCTAATAATTTATAAAAACATACTTTAAATATAAATTAAGTGATATCCAGTACATATCCCAATAGTATACTAGTTTCGAGCTAATGGCTCTCACCAGTAATAAAGTTACTGTAATAAGTTACTTTAAATAATTAGCTTGCCATTTCCGCATATAAGTCGCTGAATATTTCTGTTGACCAGATATTTTTTAGTATGCCCATTTCTGTGTGTTAAATAGCCTAGGGAATTTCCGTAAATGATGTCAAGCAAATTTAGCCCTATTTTCATACACATATTCCTATAAACTATACTAAAAATAAAAGTTTAAGAAAATATTTTATTTCCTATTTAAGACCTCCAATAAGTGGAGGTGAATATTCCATGAAATTTTACTATATTGTAATAAGATGTAAATAAATTATAGTCACACGTAGGGATCCAGAGGTGAAAAACAAAAAAAGTCCTTATAACATGTAGGGAAATTCATAAATTTGGATTTGCACTCTCAACATCTATTTATGCCGTTAACCTATTCAACTTGAATTCCTTATAAATTAGTAAAATAAATATCATAATTATTATATTTTTATTCTTTCTTTAAAAACTCAAACTTCGAACAATAAAGAAAATGTTATCAAACCAACAAAATAAATATTGTAAAATGTGAAATATGACATTTCTCATTTATCATTAGGTCTAAATCTCACAATTCAAGATAAAATGATAAGAATAAAAAGAAAATAATAAAATAGTCAGAAATAATAATATTATTATTTTAATTATTTATAAAATGTAATTTAAATAAATAAATAGGTAAGTCATTTCCGCTGTGTTTAATTAATTAATTTTAAAGTGTTTAAATTTTGGTTAAAATTTTATATATTTTGAAGAATATTAAGTGATAAACAAAAAACTCTAAAGAAAAATTGAATTAGAGAGGAAAGAGAGATAAAAAGATTTGTTTAAGTTAATATTGAAATGAATCGGATCTATTTTAAGTCAAAATATTTCATTTAATAAACAATATGGAAATGCTTATGTATTTATTTATTTGAATTATGACAAATTATTTTATAATTTATTATCCTCACTATTATTATTAAATAAAAACATCATTTTTAAAAGTTAATCTAGCATTAGCTAGCAACAGACAAATTTTGAAACAAAGATGGAACTTAAGTAGAGAGAACTTACATATTGTTACTTACATAAAGTTCCAAAAGACTTAATCTTAATGTTTCTAATGCGATGGATGAGCTTGTTTTTTAGTGCAAATTAACTCAAAACGTGGCTCGAAATTCGATAAGCAAACACAGTCGTTCTGGTTTTTTCGATTTAATTTCTGCCAGAACCGAAAATTCATGTTCACAGAGATAAAAAGATCCGAAAGGTAACAAAACCTTGATGGCTTTTTACTCAAGCGAAGATATTCGTTATAAATTGAGACCCAAAAAGCTAACAACTCAAGTTCCGCAAATGACACTTTGTGAACCAGATCGTTCTTAAGATCAATGCGATTTTCTTTTTTGTCCATGGTCAGACATGAACCTTCTTAGTTTACGAATGGATTGATAATCCACATATACTCTTTTGTTTCAATTGATGGGAACTATTTGGTGAATGATGCAGATAGATTTTCTAGCTTCACCTGAATTACGTGCATCATTGTAAATTTGTATATAGAAGCATCAACGCCTAGAAAGCAGTCGAGTTGTGAATTGTTTGCCCTCGTAATCCACAGCTGCAGCTATTTTCTGAATGCCTTGAGGTTTCAACTGATGGTTATAATGTTTTCATTTACACTTTGCATATTCAAATTTAAGGTGTTCAATTTATTGAAGAGATCACTGAGGAATGCCACTTCAAACCACCAAATGTTGTCGTTAATAAATTCAAAACTAATCTTCTTAGTGTCGAAAAAAGAAATGATTTCAGGTCGCAGAGATATAACACGTGCGAGTACTTTTCCTTTCTATAATCATCTAGCTTCGGTATGATATAAAATACATATGTGATCCGAATCCATTGCCTCGCAAACATTATTGAAAACTTTGGAACGTAGTGGATACGACTTAATATAATTAACGACTTTGATAACTTCATTCATAGTCTTAGAAAGTTTTTCTGACGGCTTTTAATATCAAAACTTTACGATGAATCATGCAGTGCACAATTTTCACACGTGAATTACCACTACAAACATGCGCCACAAATCTCTTTCTTTTACCTTGCATTGAAGGCGCACCATCGGTGCAAACGCGGATACAGTGACCCATCGCAGTACTCTCTATTCAACATTTTGGTTCACCATCTCAAATATATCATATTCTGTGGTCATTTCCTTCAATGCACAATAAAAGAAAAAAATGATTTTGGAGTTTTATATCTATGACAAATCGCAGAAATGCAAGATACTGGACTTTTCCACTGATATCTATATTTTCATTAATTTCATTACTTTAAAATTTTATTATAATAGAGATTAAAATTTATATATTTATAAAAAAAATTTAAAAATTATTGTAAAAATATTTAAATATTTGTCTATTAAACATTTAATTAAAAATAAATTGTTTTAATTATATAAATAATTCATAATATTTTAGTTTTTTTGTTTTTGTGCCTGAAGATGACAGTTAAATTTAAAAAAAGAAATATTGAAAATTAAATAAATTAAAATAGATAATTAAATAAATGATATTTAATATTAATAAAATAATAAATGAATTTAAATAACAATAGTAAATAGTAATAATAATTAAACAATTTTAACTCCTTTTTATGAAATGCTAAATATTTACTGTTATTTAGTAAGTAGTAGAGGGGTTACTTAAAGGTTCGCTAGTTAGAACAATAAAGTAATTATCTGACAATATTTCTTTTATATTTAGCACCATAAAAAGCTTTTGAAGATGCATACAAGCAAATATCTGTTGCTTTGATATAAATTTCATCTTTCAAAGTAAATTTTATATTTTCATGGAAATTATTCATATAAATACTTCGTTTATATTACTTATTTTGTAACGTGGATAATATATTATCCACATAAGACATGCATACCGTAGGTTTATCAACTTTACAATATATAAAACTATAAATGTAACATAAAAACAGTGAATGTCAAAGTTTGAAGTGAAGTCGAGGCAATACTTTTCATCTGCTTATACCATTGATTATTAAAGGTAAAATGAACATTTAAAATAAAAGACATCAAGCAAAAGATCAAAACTATTATGAAATTAAGTGTCAGTACTCCATAAATTACATCAAATATTCGTCGTTTATGTTAAGAGACAACATCAAACAAAGAATTTACACAAATTTCCTGAAAAATAGGCAAACTAAAAATCTTTGCAATCAGATTTACTTTGAGATCTTTCATTGTGAAGTTTGAAACAATGACAATAAAGTTTTCATTAGAAAATTGTCCTTAGGGACTTTAAAAACTACACAAATTTTAAAAATTTAAAAAATTTTAAAAATTTAAAAATTTTTAAAAATCTTAAATCTGGGAATTAATTTTAGACCAAAATTACTGCTATAAATTTTTATCAGAGTGTTTATGATATAAAAATAAAAATCACCAATTATCACGTATAAGCCGATTTTTATTACTAAAATTGTTAACTTTAGAACTTAGTAAAAGACAGTTTCTTCAGAGATACCTTTTGAAGATTTTATCTTCTTTGTTGAACAGACAGAAAATTCTGTGCCAATTGTTTGCTTTACTTCTTTTAACAGACGGGCGAGTTCTTCATCGCTCTTCGCTGATGCTTCAGGTTTCCAAGTGACTAAGACGTTCTTTAAACTGGTAAAATGTGTGAAAACCCCTGTGATTATATCAAATCGGTTTCAAATAAAAAAGTTTCAAAAGTCTCATCACAGCCAGATTTGTGATAAACAACGTTTATACATATTCCAAGAAACAATATCACCTTATTTTGTCAGAATTTTAATGTATTCAAAAGAAAATTACATAATTCCGGAAGTGATGTCAATAATAATGTTGGCAGTCACATGAGCTAAAAATCAAATTTTTAAAGGATTTCGAGAGCCATAAAAAATCTTCTTGTGAGCTATAGTTAAGTAATCCCTATACTAAAAGAATAAAATTATTTGGAGGTTTCACGAAATTCGTTCCATAAATCTATTATAAAAGGAAATGTTTTTAGATCAATATTTTTATTTATTTACCATAAATTTCAATTTAGTAGAAAATAATATAAATATTGATTTATGGTCTGAAATGAAGAAAATCAATGGTGAAAATGATAAAAATATTTACAGATAATATTGATATAAAATAATATACACCGAATTATTATATTTCATGGTTATGATTATAATGCTATAGACTCTAGGAAATAAAATTCAATTCTGTTTTCACACGATTTCATTTGATTTCACGCGGTTTGGTTAAATTCTAAGGAAAATATTTCCATAGCTTGATACAAAGAATTATAGAAAAAGCTACTAAAAACTAGATCACAAAGGCTAACAACCGAATTCCTTATTAAATTCAGTGATACCTCGGAACGTGTGATTACTCCTAAGTATTTCGAGTTATGAGAGTGCCTTTGAGCCATTTGTACGCAGGCGAACGCGTATGATATACGCAAACTACAGCAAATAAAGTTGTATTGTTTTCATCCCTATCAAAAATTTTAATTTTTAGTTCCTGAATTTGTGAACGTTTTAGATTTATGCTATTTTTACTTTAAGAATTGAAATACCTTTTGTTTATATGAAATAAAATGTGCATGTATATTAACTTCGGCTTATATAAAGACTCTTCATATAGATTTTTGTGAATCCTTGAATTTACGTATTTTTTTACAGGTTTCAAAGATACCTTTTTACTATATTTATGCCAATTTTTAGACCTGACTTTGTCACTGTTTTTTCTGGAATGCATCTCGCGTATAAAACAGTATTAAGTGTATTTATAAAAGCAAATGCGTCTCTAAAAAGTGATTATATTAAGAAAAGCAAAAACCTCAATCACCAATATAAAGGAATATGAATTTATACTTACACTTCCATAAGTCCGTTTCCCAAATCTCAGTAATTGGATGAACTACCAAATCAAAATTAAAATCGACATTATTATTAATAATATTAATAATCAGAAGGATTTGGATCACATATGGGAGAAAAAAATAAAAAAAGGTACAAGACAACTAGACGATTACAAACAAAAAGAACATGAAAACTAATAGCGACGAAATTTACCTTGAGAATTTTGCTATTCGGTACTTGATTACTCACATGACTGAGAAGAGACTGTGACATACCAAGTATTTTGTTTTGAGCTTGAGAAGAAATAGAAATATTGAGGAAGATCTGAAAGATTAGTAAAAGTAATGGTTACTTTTACAAGGAGAATTCAGAAGCGCTTGAATCAAGACTTAAGATTTTTTATGATTTACATCTTACCTGCCGAAATCCTGAGTTTGGAGGTAGAATAATTTGCCTTTCTAAGCACTGAATTGTAATTCGCCAGAGTTCCTAAAGTAATTTTATAAAAATAAAAATAAAAATAAAAATAATAATAATAATAATAATAATAATAATAATAATAATAATAATAATAATAATAATAATAATAATAATAATAATAATAATAATAATAATAATAATAATAATAATAATAATAATAATAATAATAATAATAATAATACCTTTAAAAGTCGTTTCAAAACAGCTCTTTCACAAACAGAGGCTAAAAGTGAAAGATTAGCTTCAAAATAATCCATCAAAGGCCGCAAAACAATAAATGATTCTTGTTCAAGATTTAACTTTGGATTTTTTTTAGCAGTTTCTTGAATTTGCTAAGAAAACTTTAATCACACGAATAATATTGTTTCCATCTTACTGTATGTAAAAGTTGATGTAATTCTTTAATATTATTTTCTATTTCTTCCTCAAAACAGTCGGCAAATGATTTAGCAAGGCTATCAATTACATCACTGAGTTCTGACTGCAGATCGTTCATCCCATCTTTAGTATCCGTTTCAAGACTGGAGAATTAGAATCAAATCAAATTAATTTCGAATAATTAAAAGAAATACTAACAAATTTATTTAAATATTAAAAAAAATGTATTAAAAATCTTTTCCAGAAAATATGATAACAAACGATAATTGAATTGAAAAATATTTAAACAAATCATAAATAAATCATAAAAAACGAAGAAAACCTTTCTCCACCCATTGCTTCAAAGACCTTTTCTAATAAAACTCGAACTTGCTGAATGTTATTCATAAGAATGCATGCAACCTCTTGTTTCTGCAGATATTCCATATAGTCTTTTTTTATCATTGAAGCATAACTCAGGAGCACTTTATTGACAGTCTAAAAGTAAAATTGTAACTAAGCATTTTGATTAAAAGAAATTATTCAAAACTCAATTACTTCATAAAAAGTTATTATATATTTCATAAATTCTCCCTCAATGCTGCCAATTTGCGCGTCAACGCACAAAAGTTATTCTCAACACCCACAACAAAGGTTTTGACGCACATGAAAAATTTCTTCAAAAAAGAGTTTTCATCATTTAATTTTGATATAAAAGTTCAAAAAGCCTTTAAAATCTTTTATACACTTTTTGTTGTTAGTCCATTTGTATGTTTCATTGAATATTGTTGACAAGAATTTATTTATAAATAATTACGTATTTATATAATTACTACTTTGATTAAAGAATTGAAATAAATAACTGAAATTAAATTAAAGTATACAGTAACTTTATTATTGGAAAGTATTCGAGCGCAAGGATCACCTTTGAAAATATTTACTTAAAAATGTCTAAAATATTCATTATCATAATTGTTAAAATAAAATAGTGAAAAAAATAAACAAATAAATTAAATTATAATTAAATTATATTTAAGCAGAATTATCAGCAAAAATTAAAATAAAATATTTTAAAGTATATTTTAAAATATGTATAAATTTAACAATGAAATTATTATTTTTAAATTTCAAATGATTTTAATTTTCATAAACTTTATTGAATATTAAGTGAAATAAAATATATTCTTAGAGATAGAAACATGAATTTGATTTTAATAAACATTTTATAAAAAATGACTTTAGATTCTGAATTAAACGAAGATCTATCGATATCTAAAAATAATTGTTAAAATAAAATAGTAAATAAAATAAAAAAATTAATTAAATTATTCAATAAATATCAGCTGGGAGAATGTAATAACTAGGAAACTGGCGGTAATTGGAAATTTTCTATAATTGAGAATTGAATTTGTTTGTTTAATGTTAATATGTCAGATAATGGGATCAAGTAATCATTTCATAACAGAAATATTTACAGAATATTCCTCCTCTTAGGCGGTTTAACAATGAGAAATAAATAAATCAAAAGCCATATATCGGTAAAATTTGCTAAAGACAAATGGGGCCCATTTCAAATTATTCATTAATTATTTTCGGAACCATGCGATAGATATACATAAATTATATATTGGTATACAGAAGGGACTGAAATGCTCACAAAATAAAAAAATAAAAACAACTTATATAAAGGACAAATATGAATAATTTCATTCAAGGTAAATACAATAAATACAATATTTTGTTCATGCTTATTTTCTATTTGAAAAATCAAATGTCCTTTAAATTAAATAAAATAAAAAACACTAATCCAACATATATATTATACTACAGTATATTTGGACAGACTCACTGTCACCATCAAGTAGATATGAACTTTAAACTATTTAGAATAAATTACATTTATTTAAACAAATTTCTTCTTTTACATTCTAAAAATATTCTATTAAAAATTAAAAACTTTACATTTATAAATCACAATTTCTTTAAAATTTTAAAAAAATTAATTTTTTTAAATTTGAGAAAACCGAGTCTTTAACACTTAGTTTTATCGTGCATCACAAAATTGCGTTTACAAATATCAATCAATTCACTTGAGGACTCATACCAACTGCCTCACTCTCAACTACCTCAATTTATCCTAGTTCGTAGCAGTCAACAGTTATAAGGTAATTCATACCAAAAACCACCATTCTTTCGAAACTTATATTTCGAGTTTATATTTATGACATTGAATTCCTCCTATATGATCAGCAAAGCAACCGAGGTTTGAAGTAGTTGGGCGGCTTTTTATGAAATTTATTTTACTAAGAATATTATCCAATGGATAATATCCATGGTATACTTTCAATGAAAACGTGTATAGAGATGATCATCCCACGCATTAATAAAACAAAATTAGTATATATCTTACTGACCATCACAATCAATCTTGAAGAATCCTTACAAACTGAATAAAAGTATGCCTAATTAAGCTAAATCCTTTCCCAATTTAACATTTTAGAAATTAATTATTACTTTTTTATTTTAAAAATATTTTTATCTAATTTAAATTTATAATTTTATCCAATTAATGCGACTATAAAATTGACTAACATTTCCGCTAATTTATCCACCCTGCTGTAATCTACCAATGGACAAAGCAAACACGTCAAACCTTTTTAAGATCATTTTTAAATTGAATCTGCTAATTGAAGACAATTTGTACATCTCACTAATTTGATATTTTGATGCATGAAGTAGAAAGTGCCTCAAAAAACATTTTGCTCAAATTTGCTTGTTCATTTGTCATTATGATGAAAGTGAATATAACCGGATTATAATCCCGTAATTATGATTGCATGCCACTAATAAGAATCTATACACTTTTCTGCTTATAGAAAATGGAATTTGTAAATGGCGTTATTTTTATATCAAAAGGTATTTATTTATGTACCTGTTTCATTAAGTTTTTCCTTTTTAGTTGTATATTGATGTGAATAGAAAAAAATCGTACAAGTACGCAAGCATAAAAAAATAACATACCGGCCTAAATCTGGCCTAAACAAGGACTAAATAAATAAATAAATAAATAAATAAATAAATAAATAAATAAATAAATAAATAAATAAATAAATAAATAAATATATATATATATATATATATATATATATATATATATATATATATATATATATATATATATAATATCAACATAGTTGGGTAAATAAAATTTAATTTTTATTTATATAACTCAACAATTGCTTATTTTTTGTATTGTTTTGTTTCTTTTCATAAAATATTTATAATTGTGATTAAAACGGATAAGTCACGGACAAAATATCAAAAATTTAATTTTAATTTTAATCTAGATAAAATGACATTTTTAATAAATTATCTGACGGCGCTCCAAGGATATATTTTATAAAGAAACAATCTTATTTCATATAAAGCTTTGGTAAAAAAAGTATCAGGCGTTTCTCAGTGACATTTCATACGTTACCCCTCATTATTGTATAGGAAAACAAATCAGATTTCCTTCGAGTAAGGTGTATATAATTTATCAACTGTCATTTATAGATAAATTTCTATAGAACTAACCATGGAAAACCGTTTCATAAAATGAGAATGTATAGCAGGATTGGGACATTCAAGTTTCTTAATTACATCAAAACACTGATTGAGTTGAGTAAAGATATCCACGACAGAATTGGAGTAGAGAGCGTGCTCACTTGACTTCTGGAAACCATCTTTTTTGTCTCTTTCGTAAGCAGCTTTGAGATAATTAGTCGAGACCTCATCATTTTCACCGAGCCATTGAATGACGTATGGTTCAAACCATCTGTTAAATGGGAATACATTTAAAATTCTGCAACAAAAGCAATTAAATTATGATAATTATGTTTTACTACCCAAAATAATTAACTTATTGTCAATTTCTATTCGTAAAATTTTTAATGGCATCAAATTGAGATTTCAGAATCCCGCTAATTGCGCTGGATCTCAACGGATGGCTACAAATACTGTAAACCATGTTTAGCCAGTCCTCACCGAGGTACATATCGGGCTTAGAATAATCACAACTCAAAGCAATTTAGTAGAATCATATAGAAATTGAAGAAATTTTAATTGTATTCTCATTATTTCAATTGTAGGAAAAATTAAATCTTAATGAAAGAAAAGCATTTGCAGAAGTCATAAGGTGCTCATGAACACTTTTAGACAAGTAAATAAATGATAAAATAAATCTCTACTGAAAAGAATGTATTGAAAAAGAGAAAATTTTCGATTATAAGATAATCCCTTTCAATCTAACATAATTTAGCTGTTTTAAATTTTTTTTCTGGTTTTCATTTTTGATTCATTTTTTACTTTTTTTCATGGGGTTAAATTCAATAAAATAAAATTTTAAAATCAAAATTAAATATAAAATTTAAAATCAAAATTAAATGTGAAATTTAAAATTTATCCTTTAAAAAATAATAACTCCTTAAACTTTTTATTTAATTAAATTAAATAAACTTTAAAATTATTTAAAAACATCCTAAAAAAACCTATAAATTTGACAAATTGTGTACCGAAGTCGAAAACAGATCAGACTGGCTATTTCACTGATTTCTCCTTCATAGTTATTTGTTGAATTTATCTAGGATTTCCTCTTTAAATCGGTGATATTTTTATGCTGCCACTGGTTGTCATTTTAATTGTCATATTCTTCTTTCTTCCTTGATTGACATTATTGAAGATATCCGTATACCGAGGAGTTTTGTTTAACAGGATCCAGATGTTCTTTAACATTTTGGTACAAGTTACTGAGTGTACTTCCAACATGTATTTCTATGTATATATTCCACTTTTTGAGATAGACAACCATCTTACGGATGGAAATTTTTTTTCATGTTTGATAGTTATTTATGCTGCTTGCCAAAGCTTACATCAATGTCCAAGACCTGTGTGCTATGTGCATTGAAAAATCCGTTTGTTTAAGATATTGTGGGATTTTAAACTCAAATTTGTCACTGACGAATTGAATATTCAAACAAAATAGTTTTTTGTATATTTCACTTCATTACTCTTATTTTCATTTTAAACTTTTCATTAATTTTCTTTTTTAATTAATATTGGTTTGGTGTCACAAAACCCATTTCTTAAACATTTCATAACTTTGCTAGATGTAAAATTATGTAGATATTCTGTTATTATATTTACGATCTGAAACTTGGGATTTATAATACTCCAAAGGGAAATTAGAACTACCTTTCCATGAAATTTCAAAAGTTCACCAAACTTGATCTGGAAATTTAAAATCAAAGGAGTCACGCTTCAAATGATTTGTGAAAGGACATGAGTTAATAAAACAACAAAATTCTATTATAAAGATATATAAGAAGTTATACTATGCTAGTGTACATTACTAAGAGAGATGATACAAAAGGTTATTCGAGCACTTAAAACCAGTTAAAAAAGAATGACTTTGATGGGTAAAATAAAATAAATTAGTTATCAAGACGAAATAATGACAGTAAATGTACGCATGGAGTAATGTAAATGTACCTTCGGATCTCTTATGGTGGTATTAGAATGCGAAAAGACACTTGAATTTTGAATTGTCGAAATGTTTATTAAGAAACATAAGACTAACTAATAATATATTTCAGATCAGATCATAATTGTGCCAGCTGATTTATGCAAGAAAAATTGAGAAAAAGATGAGATAATGTCAGATTTTCATTGAAAGTTCACCTGAAGGAAATTTAAGTGGAGAAACCTTTAGAATTATTTATGAAAATGTTTCAAAAGAGATTATTTTGAATAAAAATTACGAAAAAAATGGGAATATTTTCTCCGAAATAAATCACAAACAAATGCAACATTAGATATGTATAAAAGAAAATAAGAATGTCCACCAAACAAAATAAGGATTGAAGGCCAAGTTATTATGGATAAAAAAGAAGACTTTTAGGATTCTTTGAAATCTTTGAAAAGAGCAACAAGTTAAAAGAATTAAATTGTAAATTTTGAATGGCTTAAATTTTCAAAAAAATTAAAAATAATATAATTAATTAATAATATAATTAATTGACTACTTATCATATTATTATAAGTGACTAATTATATTAATGACATAATTAGCAATTAAATAAATATCTTTTCGTTGACTTGATTTCAAAATTAGAATAATGGTAATAATAATATTAATTAACTAATTAAATAATAATAATGATAATAATAATAATAATAATAATAATAATAATAATAATAATAATAATAACAACAATAATAATAATAATAATAATAATAATAATAATAATAATAATAATAATAATAATAATAATAATAATAACAATAATAATAATAATAATAACAATAATAATAATAATAATAATAATAATAATAATAATAATAATAATAATAATAATAATAATAATAATAATAATAATAATAATAATAATAATAATAATAATAATTATACATTTAAGGATACAGTATAAATATTATTACTTTGGATAATTGGGGATAACGTCTTGACTATCAGGAAGGTCGTTGACATATAAATTATAAAACCATTTTATTCTAAAACACAAATTGATATAATCTGAGGTTTTTGACGATTGACTTCTTATATTCTCTACTGATAGTGCTTGTTCCAAGCCTTCTGACAAGTTTTGCCACATTGCAGAGCAACTTATTTGAACTAAATTTACTTCTTGAGGAAATCTAATTAAATTAATACCATAATAACTATTTTAAAATAGATATTTAGTTAATTTAATAAATTCAAGTCAAACAAGTAAAATAAGATACAATAGGATCTTACTGGTTAAGATAAGGTGCATATACTTTCTTATCATCCTCTATCACACTGACTACCAAGGGAATCAGTTTCTGCCAGAATTCTAAATTCTTCGGTCCGGTTTCATCAGAATTTTGAATTTTGTCTCCTGGTTCCTGAAAATAAATAATAAAGTTTGCCATTTAATATCAAAACAAATTTTTGTTTTTATTGAAATTTTTTAATATCTTTTTAATGTTCTTTTAATGCTACATTTTAAAGAGCACGCTAGTAAGATGCATATATCTGATGTAGAACATATGATGTTAGATGGATAACCATCATTCTAAATGGGTATCAGTTGTTTGGTACACTCCAAACTTTAACTTTTTTTTTGTTTGAATGAAGTCTAGAGTGATGAATAGTAGAAAGATATCAACGAAAATTCATTAGGTGTGTTTTATATAATTAATTAATTAAAATAATAAATAAAAAAATTATTTATAACTTGATCTCTCGAATACAATTCATTGACGTGTTCAAACAAAAATTGATACGTTGTTTTCATACAGGCCTGTACACATTCTCGAACTACTTGACCTGCTCTGGGTGGACTGGACAATTCTTGAACCTTAAAATAAAAAAAATAATTTTATTATAATTTTAAATTCATAAATAAAATTATGAAAACGATTTCTTTTATGAATTTAAATTGATACATCATCAATCAGTTGGAATTTGATTAAATTTACTGTAACGTTTTATTAATTTTAAAGAATTTTATTTAAATGTTTTAATTTTAGTTTTAATTAACGCGTTAATAATAAACACATGTATTCACTGTCCTTTGACAATGATGATAATCTCGTTTATTTATTTATGGAATTTATTTATTTTATTAAACTATTAATTTATTTTTTTTTACTGTTTTATAATTAATTGTTAGTAATTTACTTTTTGACTAGAGCATCCGATTCAGGACAGTTTTTTCGATTCCGGGATTTTGCAATTGAAAAATGGTAATCTTGGGGTTTTGTTTTTATTAAATAAATGTATTTTTATTAATCTTTTAAAAAAAACACGTAAAAAGCATAATGCATGATTTTTTTATATCTATTTTAAATAAAATAAAATAACGTTCCTTTGACTGAATATATTATTATTATTATTGTGGCGCATCTAGCGGTCACTTTATGAACTAAATCCGTTAAACAGCTTTGTAGCTCACAAACAACGCTTTGAAATGTATAGTTCTTTTTTATTTCAGGCGATCTAAACGTGAAATTCTGGTGTGTAATTAAAGGTTAATAACATTTTAAACTTATTGAATTGAGATATTTTAATTTTTAATTTACTGAGTGTCTTGACAGTAAGTGAATAAAAAGTTTTTGAATAAAATATTTCAAGGCTAGCACTTTTTTAAACATATCAGCTTATTTATTCCATCGAAGTTATAAGTCTAAAATTAAATTTAACTTTGTTCCTCATTCTTTAAAAACGAGTTATTTTTTGTTTAAATTGGTTTTCAATAATAAAATCTTCGTTTAAAACATTTTATGATTATTTGATGACTTTTTATGAACACGGATACATTTGAATTGGTTTGACCACATTACCATCTTCACTACGTAAATGATATTTTCGAAATTTAAATTGCATTTTAAAATTTTTTCATAAATTGTTTATTTGATTATTACTGATTTAATACCAAAAATAGTTATGATAGACTAAAATAACTTTTTGCATACTATCTTTAAACACTAAAAACTGTTAAAAAAAAGCGAACGAACTCCGTCGCTTGTTTGTCAGAGACTGATTCGTTTATAGATCTGAGGTGGTTGGCCTCTTACCTGTTGACAAAAAATTAAAATCTCTAAAGTTTCATAAAAGTTTTGACTAAATAAGCAATAATAAATATTTACTTTATTCCAAAAATATAATATCATATAATTTTCAGGTGCTTATCCAGCCTCCTACTAAATTTGCCACTGTGATTTATATGCATATCTATCATCATTTTTTCTTTTTTAAAGTCGTTTATTGTTGTTTTAACTGATCTTAACCATAAAAATTAATTTTTTTATATACTTTCATCTCAAAAAATAAATATTCTTTTTATTTGTAGTATTTGACCATTTTTCAATGTTTGGACTTGTATAAATATTTGATCATAATTTAAAATGAAAATTTATTTAAATTTAAACAAAAAATATGAAAAATTATAATGAAATATATATTAGTAATTCGAAGCGTCTTCATTTGATCAAATTTCTAAATATTAAAATTAAAGGAAAATATGTAAACAAAATAAATATTTTTACTGTCTATGAAAGTAAGGCTGTTTTTGTTAGAAGATTCAATTAAATATACAGTATATCAGCAACAAGTAACAGATCCTATCCATATTCTGTTACATTGTAGCGCATTACTGGCTGTCGTGTCATTTACACAATATTTCAATAATTTAAAATAATAAAATAATTATTTTATTCACACATTTAACAATCAACCTATTTCCAACTCTAAATAATAAGTTATTAGAAATAAATACTTAAATATATTGCAACGATTTAATTAAAAGATAACGCCAATAAAAAACTTTTGTACGATATATTTCGATAGCATACCTATCATCTTCAGGTACTCAAAACCAACGAAAAATATCATGAATTAACATTTAATTTATAATTAATAATATAAATGAAATTTTAAATTAATTAAAAGTTATTTGAATATATTTTATAAATATTTATTTATTACAAAATTAAATTAATAGAAAATGATTTGTTTTAAAAATTATTTAAACAAAATAAGGACATTAATAACTCAAATTAGAAGTCACTTTTAAAAAATAATTTTTAAAGTTACCACAATTTTTTTTAAAATTTTAGAATATTCTTTATTACACACACACACACATATATATATATATATAAAGAAAAAATTCCCAAAAAATTGAGTTATTAATTCAAATTTAAATAAAAACATTTGCTTATTTTTCCCATAAAAATAAACACGTAAATGCAGACTTACTTTCATTCTGAAAAATGTGATGCTCGTCAATAAATCGACAGTAGACTTCAAATCATTTAGTCGTTCTGGTTGACTGGCCATGAAGGCATTCTTAAAATAATATGAAAAGAGTTAAAAAAAATACTTGAAAATGTCAGGAAGTTATAATTGTCGTCAAATGCCATGCAGATATGAAAAAAATTTTGAAATTTTTTCTCATTAAACTTTATCCGCCTGATTTAGGTTTAAGAAGGATTGCAATGGTGAGATGAGTAAAATTAGAGATTTGTTTTGATATTGTATAAATGTTTTAAAAATTTGATAAAGTGTTCAGGAAGCCTCTATATATCAGAAAATGGTATTTATCCGTTAAAAATTCCTCATTAAAATTATATTTCATTATTCAATAAAATAATACTATTTTGAAATTCGCGAGAACAGTTACAGATGAAATAAATTTAATAATTTTCATTATTAAAGTTTGTATAATATGAAATTATATCGAAGGAATTAACTGTGATAAAACAACGATGGATTCTATATCTTTTTAATTCAATATGAAAATGAAATAGGACTAAGATCTGAATATGTTTTCATATTAATCTGCAATTATGACGGAACTACCTTAGCTTTCAAAAAACCCTTAAATCCTGTTTTATTTTTCATGACAGTTCATTTCAATAATAATAATAATAATAATAATAATAATAATAATAATAATAATAATAATAATAATAATAATAATAATAATAATAATAATAATAATAATAATAATAATAATAATAATAATAATAATAATAATAATAATAATAATAATAATAATAATGATAATAATAATAATAATAATAATAATAATAATAATAATAATAATAATAATAATATATAATAATAATAATAATAATAATAATAATAATAATAATAATAATAATAATAATAATAATAATAATAATAATAATAATAATAATAATAATAATAATAATAATAATAATGATAATAATAATAATAATAATAATAATAATAATAATAATAATAATAATAATAATAATAATAATAATAATAATAATTGAGTATCTTCCCAAAAATACAACAACTCTTCTCCAGGCAATGGACCAGGGCGCAATAGACGCTCTTAACGAATATTATTCGATTAAACATTTTTGGAAAAACTTCAACATCATAAATGCTGTAGAAAACATTAGCGAATCTTGAAAGGAATTAAAATCAACTACAATGAACCATGTTTGGAAAAATAATTGACCAGAATGTATAAAAACTAATATTCTTGAAGTTCATTCTTTTTCCACAATCCGACAAACCATATTGCACATAGCAAATGACTTTGGTTTTGAAGATTTGGAAGGTGATGTGCTTGATTTACTAAATGTGGATAAAGAGTCTCTTTCACACGAAGAACTGATCCAATTGGAAGCAGAGCGAGCACATGATAAGGAGCCAGAGCCGGAGTTAAGCCAACAGTTAACATACAAGAACTTGTCAAATGCACTTTCTTATTTCGAAAAAGTTATAAATATCCTTCTTCATAATGATCCCGACATAGAACGCAGCGCTAAAGTTTCTCAAGGAATTATCTGTTATAAAGAACTAAAAAAGAAGAAGGAAAACAAAAGACAGGCAACGTTGGACCAATTTTTAAACCAGGTAATTCCATTACAATTGAAAGGGATGAAGTTTTTGCATTAGAATTTGTTTTAAACATTTTAATTTATGTTTTTTATGTAGTAAATACGTTTTTTCTGTTTTGGAATTTCAACTTGTTATGCAATTTAAACTAAAAACTACGTTGTTTTTAAAAATATTAGAACGGATTTCTTTGAATTTGTATGGTTTATATCAAAATAAGTGATTCTTTATACAGTATTTCGCGTTCGGCCAACTTTACCGGAACGTAACTAGGCCGTAAAGCGAGATATGGGTGTAATAATAATAATAATAATAATTATTATTATTATTATTATTATTATTATTATTATTATTATCATTATTTTCATTATTTTTATTATTATAATTTTTTCAAAACAAAAATATGAGATTTAGCTGCATATTTTTAGAAATTAAAATTAAAATTATGACATTACCATATCAAAACATGAAGTAAATGTCATCCAAGGAATCAGAAAAAATTGGAATTCATAATACATAATACATAGAAGAGATCCAGTAAACAATTCTCTTATAGAATCATGTCCAGTAAATGCAGGGAAAATAATAATGAAAAAAATTCTAATCTTTGTGAGTATCCCATTCATTTTGTCAATTCTGACAATAGTGAAAATTATTATATGAATCGAGAGAAACCATTAAAATTTGTCTACATAATATTGCGAGAAAATAATTAAAAATATCTGCTAATAGGTTAAATTAAAGGCTTCTTGTTCAATTTAAATTTGATTCTAATTTCCGAGTTTTAGGAGTTGATTACTAATTAATTTCACAGGACAGGCTCAGCAAACCGGGAAATAAATAATGTGGAGAATATATATCGAGAAACTCCATAATACGTAGGATCATTGAGATGGAAATTTTAATTTACCCAAAATTATTTATTTGATAATAATTTTTTATGTCAATATTTTTTTAATTTATTTTAGTAGATAGTTTCTCCGAGTAGATTAAAAATATATTAGTAAAACAACAACAAAATTAATAATAATAATAATAATAATAATAATAATAATAATAATAATAATAATAATAATAATAATAATAATAATAATAATAATAATAAACTCACTCTATATACACATAAATTGATTTTAATTGAATTGTGCAGTTGATCTAACAATTTGATAAATTTTTCTTTCTAAATATTAAAATGTTTTTAAAAAATCATAAAATTTTATTTTTATATTCGATGGAAATTGAAATATTGTCTCATAAATTTGAAGAGAAAATTCTTTGAAAAAAATATGGATTATTTATTATTTTCATCCAGTTTATAATTGGGCATTGTCAATATGAAAATGTTAATGGTTTATAGATAAATCAATTATTCACTCAAAAATGATTAATTTTTCTATATATTGATTGCACAAGGAAGTTTTGTTTAAATTTCATAAATATAAAGTAGTATGGAAAATATATAAAGTTTTAGAGGCATGAACTAGCAAAATAATTGAGAAAGTATGTAAGAAAATATTAATCATATTACTGATAAAAGGATTTTAAAAATATTGCTTTCAAAGCAAGCAATTTTAAAGATCATGAAAAAGAAGAAAAGATGATAAGAATAAATATAATTTAGTTATTGTAATCAATTTTATTGCAATTAAATCTTATTTTATTATATTTAATGTTTATTATATTTTATTATATGTTTATTATATGATATTATTATGATGCGAATGTGTGACTATTAAAAAGAGTATTTGTTAGAACTCAGCTAGATCTCCTGTAAAAAAAAGGTATCGAGACGATCTGGGGTTATGTTATATAGTTCTTTAACCTGACTGCAAATTAAATTCAAAAACAACAATAACTTATTTAGTCAATCCAAATATTAATATTAATTATTAATATCAATATTATTTACTTTTTTGCAAAAGAATTATATTGCCCAAAAACAGATATAATAAAATAAAAAAAGGTGGGAAACAAATAAAAAAACAATTAAAAAACTGTAACCATTGAGGTTGTTGCATTGTAGTGTATATGACGCGCAAGTGGATATAACCAACATTCCCACATAAACAGCGAATTTTAACTAAACTAGTAAAAAACAATTGATGTACCGATTAAATTCAGTGTATAAATTTGAAATATACATTGCATTTAAATGGTAGCAGGAAAAATACGCTCAAAAATATGGTACTATAGATACGAGTAAAGCTCTATTCCACATTCATTCAATGACTTCTTTCAATGAATTCTAAAAATAGATTTACACCTAATTCCATTTATCCGAAAATTTTCTTTTAATTTGTAGAATAAAAAATTCAGTTGGAAATATTTTTTGAAACATTACTGTTTTTCATTTGAAAGAATTTCTTTGAAACAGTTCCTGGAATTGAATTTCCAGTAAAAAAATAAAGGAAATATATTTAT
This sequence comes from Schmidtea mediterranea, assembly GCA_022537955.1. NCBI lineage: Eukaryota > Metazoa > Platyhelminthes > Tricladida > Dugesiidae > Schmidtea > Schmidtea mediterranea. The sequence continues at coordinate 95,790,470 of CM039681.1, forward strand.
AAATAAAAGTTGATGTAAAAATTATTTACTCCAAAATTATTCGCGGCAAATCTTTCACTGGCAGATCGATTTGTCGTAGAAGTCGTATGAGCATAATATGCGTTTATATTGGCTAATAATGTTGACAAAACCGCTGGAACACCGGGACACATAAACTTCGTTGTCAGGCATGAGAAATGTCTACAATGATTCTAATATATCGAAAATTCTAAAACTCCATTTTACTTACGTCATTGCTTGATAGATAGATTCGATTCCATATCTCATAGCAAATTCCTCAATTATGTCTTCTGACGGCCAGTCGAAATAAATCCTCCATGTTTCTTCGAGCTTTAAAATTGTAAATAAAGATTATCACTATTAATAACATTATTTTGTTGAGGATTTAAAGAAAACTTAGACACCTCACAACTTAGTTTCACTGTATTTGAAATATAAAAAAAAGGTTTCTTCAGGTTAAGAATTCAATAAGCTTCAGAAATCGCAATACAAAGAAATATTTTTTTCTTCATTAATAGTAATAATTATTATTATTGTTATTATTATTTTAAATCTAAATTTCGAAAATATCATGACCCATTTTTAATAAAAGCACAAAAACGAAATGTATTTTAAAGGAAAAATCATCATCATCATTGTGCTGTTATGATCTCTGTCAAATTTTAATTATGAAAACAATAATTATATAATATTTATGATCTAATAATTTGATTAAATAATCTCAATAAACTATTTGCTGATTGAATTTTGGTTGAGGGAATTGTGATTTAATCATATAAATTAATCATATAAGTTTTCATATAAATTTTGAAATCATTAAAATCAGTGTTCGCTTTATTAATTTAACATGCTCAATAATATTACTCGCGCCTTGGCTATGTTCTTAAACATTAATATTAGGGTTTCCTATAAAAAATAATAATTTTAATATAGAAAACAAACACATCTACTTGAAATAAGGAAAAAATATATAGGAACATTCATAGATTAAATATTAATATTCCGATAGATTATTTAAACTTAATTTAATTTATTTTAATTATTATCCAATAAAATTTTAAATAAATAAAATTAATTTAAAAAACTTTAAGATTTAAACTTAATTTAATTAATTTTCATTATTATTCAATAAAATTTAAAATAAATAAAATTAATTTAAATAATCTCACAATTTAAACTTAATTTAATTTTTATTATTTATTTTCCTATAAAATATGAAATAAATAAAATTAATTTTAATAATCTTACAATTTAAACCTAATTTAATTAATTTTAATTATTATTTAATAAAATTTAAAATAAATAAAATTAATTTAAATAATCTTACAGTTTAAAGTTAATTTAATTAATTTTAATTATTATTCAATAAAATTTAAAATAAATAATATTAATTTTAATAATCTCACAATTTAAACTTAATTAAATTTAATTTTTATCTAATAAAATTTGAAATAAATAAAACTTATTTAAATAATCTCACAATTTAAACTAATTTTAATTTATTTTAATTATTATTCAATAAAATTTAAAATAAATAAAATTAATTTTAATAACCTTACAATTTAAACTTAATTTGAATTTATTTTAATAATTATCCAATAAAACTTAAAATAAATAAAATTGTTTTTAATAATCTCACAGTTTAAACTTAATTAAATTAAATTTTTATCTAATAAAATTTGAAATAAATAAAATTAATTTAAATAACCTTACAATTAAAACTTAATTTGAATTTATTTTAATTATTATCCAATAAAAGTTTTAAATAAATGAAATTAATTTAAATAATCTCACAATTTAAACTTTATTTAATTTTTATTATTTATTATCCTATAAAATATGAAATAAATAAAATTAATTTAAATAATCTTACAATTTAAACTTATTTTAACTGTTATCTAATAAAGTTTAAAATGTTAAACAACTTTTTATTGAAGGTTTTAAAATGTGAAAAATGTTGGAATGATATCTTAGCAGACATTTTTTTTGACATGAAAAAAATGGTATTTTTGACACAGGTGTAATTTTAGTACAATGTTTAATTATTTTTTAAATATTTTTTAAATACGAAATTAAATCCTTTCTGCCTTTTTAAAGAAATAAAACAGCTATGAAAGCCAGTCGTTTGTTAGTCAACAAATATCAACTTGTTTATTCATTTATAAATGTTTGTTAAAATGAGAAAATAGGAAATATTTTGTAACAATTTAATATTACAAATATTTAATTTTATTCTCGCCGGAAAATTGCCATCAAAACTTGATTTATTTTAAAGTTTTTGAAATAAATAATCTCAATTAATTTGAGTAAATATGGAGATGTTTATTAATATTAAATTAATTAATTAAGTATGGTTATTAATTCTGTTAACATTAGTATTATTGTTCCTTTTTAAATTATCGTTTTTAATTGAAAAAAAATTATTTACAAAAAACAGATTTGCACCACAACACCGTGCTTTATTAGAACAATAAGGGACATATTCAACAATTGGGGACTACATATTTTATTAATATTCATAAAGCGATAAAAAATAAAAGATACATTTAAAGCTACAATGATGGAATTTTCTGCAACAAAATTCCAAAATTTGATGAATTATTCAATTGAACAGTGATATGACAAAATACTTTTCTGCTTAAATCATATTAGGACATATCAGAAATATTCAGGATTCAGTATGTAAATATGCTATTAATGGTGACTGATCAGATCAAAATTGGGGTAAAAAAAATTGGGGAGTCCATCTAGTCTATAAGCTTTGTCTTCAAAATGTTTGTTTAAAATCTATTATTGAAATATCAAACATTTTCTGATATTGTTAAACGGCTACAATGAGATTTTCTGCGATGACAATTGTGTAAAAGTGAAAATTTTTTGTAAGAACGTTAGTTAGTATTTAATAATAATAATAATATTATTATGAAAATCACACCATTCTTATATTATAGAATCATAATCGTATGCTTTAATACATTACTTCTCATCATGTTATGCTCGATGTCCCAAACAATAGAGTTTAAAAGTCAAATCGCCCCAGTTTTTGAATTAATTAACAAATTAATTTACAAGCCCCTACTTAAAAATTTCGATTTTAATTTTACGTTAAATACCTTGATTTAATATATTTGATATCATTAAATTAAACAAAAGCAATGAAAAGATAACAACTTTAAAATTTATTTGATCTTTTTATGTTAAGATTGTTATAGAGTTGGTTAATATCAGGAACTAACTTAGTCAATTTTATCCTCAAATCCCTTCTTTTTGTGATGTTAAGGCTATTCCTTTACTTTAGGAATAGATCACTAACTGCACTAAAGCCACATTCAACCAAATATGATGATATGAACTGTAAGGTTTTTTTTCTTGCGATTGTAGTTGTACATGGATATTTCCTTTCTACCTGTCACATAACCTACTATCACATAACCATGTCATCAACCCTTTTATTTTAAAAAGAAGCTTAAATGAATCATCATTTTTAATATGCATAATTTTCTTTTTTCCCAACAAGCGTAAGCCTGCTTTAAGAACTTTAATTTTTTTCAAAGTAAATTTGTCAGTCATCCTCAACACCCATTGATTAGCATCATCTATTTGAACAAGGTCTACTAAACTTAGCTGTAACATCCAGCTTGGAAAATGTATATTTCTTAAATCATCAAATAGTTCCTGCAAGTTATCAGCCAATAGTTTCAAATGCGTTCCTATTACATTTACTGCTTCATCGCTTACATCACATTTTGTAGCCAATGGAATTTATCAAATTTTTTATTACATATGTAGGTGTAATATAACTTAAGTTGATCTATAAATCCAAAGATATTCATTTTTGCTTCAACAAGTGATTTTTATCGCCTTGGAGTTGCTTGTTTAATATCTTAAACTTTTCAAAAATATCGGTCAAATAAGTTATTTTATTCCATCCTCTTCCTTCATCCTCATGCATTGACAGCCTGTAATATTCTTCCAATGTATCTGAAGGTATATTCTCCCTCCATGTCTGTCGTCGCACTATTCTTTTTTTAGGTAAAACTACCATCATTTTCAATAATTGTTTTTTGTGCTGATCTAAAGATTTCATCAAACATTTCTTTGCAGTTTTCTCTTTTTTGTTTTAAAACAATCAACAGGTCTTTAATGCATTTTTTTAATCCATGAAAATCTAAACTTTTCTTTTGAAACAATTTATTGAGGCCATTTGTTAGAGAGAACACATGCACAGCACAGTATAAAAACACAATAAAATCACTTTCTCTAATTAATGATGATAAAGTTCTTGCTTTTGATGAAGTTGTACTATCATCCCATTTAGATATATTATTCAGTGCGTTAATTATTAGTGGAAGTTCAACACTAAACGTCAGCAAACCATTGTGTTTCGCAAAGTGAAACCAGTTGTGAATTTAGCATGTTCTTTATTATGAAATTTCGTTTTGCAGAAGCATTGAAAAAAGCACTCAAACAATTTCTTATTGCTTCTAAGATCGAACCTTTTGATAAAGTTAAATTTAAAGCATGATTATAACACGGACACCAAATGGCATTCACTGCAACTTTTTGAATTTCAACCACCGCTCCTTTTTGCAATGAAGACATAACACTACAACCGCCTGTTCCCACACCGACATAGTTTTATAGTGAAAGGTGACTTTTTTTTAACATGTTTAAAACCGATCGACCAATAACTTAGCCTTCAAGAATAGGTTCATATTTAATGGATGTATTAATTTCAGTTTGATAATTTTGATCATGCAAATCAACAAATCCAGCAAAAGTTTCTTGAATTTATCAATCAGGAAGCACATAAAGTAATATTGTAGTCATTTGAGACTTATGTGATGCATCTATTATTTCGTCAAAATATTGGCTTAATAACTTGATTCTAACACTAGCTGTTTTCAAATGATTTTCTAAGTAGACTATTTAAAAGTGATATGAAATTTAATAAAATTATCTGGTGCGAATTTTAAATCGGACTATTTGGATGCCTATATATGACGTCATTACCTAAATCACTCCCTTTACTAGATGGTCTGGATACGCCACTGTAAATAACTAACATAAGGTTTTCTATAATCTGTAATTAAATAATTCATTTCATCATTGTCGCTTAAAAAACCTTAAGTGACTCAAATAGTTCCATAAATTTTTTTAAACTATTGCCTTTTGATAACCATCTGGTTTCAGTATGAAGCAATAATTTTGCATACTCTTCGTTGTTACCCTCACAAAACAATTTAAACATACGTTCACACTTTGCGCTTGATTTGACTGCATTAATACATCTTATCATCTTATTCATAACGTCACTAGGCACAGGTGACAAGTTTTTTGCCACTAAATTCTCCCTATGAATTACAGAGTGCATTATTATAATCTGCGAATTTTCAACTTTTATCAATTTTTAACTACATTTCGTTTTCCCATAATATTAGGAGCACCATCAGCTGCACAAAAAGTAATATTCTCCATCGGTATATTGTTGTCATTAAAAGATGATTTAAGAGAAGAGAAAATATCTCTAGCTGTTGTAGTTTCTAAATTCTTACAAAACAACAATTACTCGGCAAAATCATCCTTATCAATATACTTGACATATACCACCAGTATAATTTCTTCTTCTCGTATAGTTCATTTATCGAACTGCAACGAAAACTTTCTTATTTTAAGCTTTTCTATGAGCTTATGTTCGACATTTTCCGCCATATCATCAATCTTTCTACAAACGCTACTAATACTCTATGACATTCGTTCTACTTCTGAGTATTGAAATGCAGTAATTGCCGGTTTAATTAATGTTTCTCCTATTGTATGAAATTTACCCGATTTAGCTATAAGCAAAGATATTTCATAACTCACTTCAGCATAAAGCCCAGCATTACAACTCAGACCATTAAAAAAGGTTTTAATGTTTTTCATTTTAATAACACTTCCTTCATATGTTTGAAGACTGGTAGTGGAGAAGAAGAATGATCCTTGTGTTTTGTCTCTAAATACGATTCTAGTCTATTCTTTTTCATTGATTCATTTGTCAAACACTGTTGACATAAAAAACAAAACGGAAGAGTTTCATATTGCATTTGTTGGTATAAATTCATACTTCAAGTAGTCATCAATATATCTAAGAGGATTTCTTTTTGAACTTGACATTTCTAGGAGTAAAAATTTTGTATTTTTTTAATAAAAAAGTATATCACTTAAGCTGAAATTGTTTAGAAAAATTTTGATAAATAATCAAATTATATTTATTTAATTACTACAAATAAACAAACACGAATCAGTTTTACCTGTACTTTATTGGAAAATTTTGTAAAGAATAAATATTAGTATTTGGCCAAAAAATGTTTGTAAAAAATCAAAATTATAAGGTAAAGATTGATAAGATAAGTATTTTTTATTATAATGCTTTTATTTACTGACACGTATTGTGTCGAAAATAGGAATAAAACTCTATAATTTAATTTTATCTATGTTTGATAAATAAGCTGCAAACTGAATTAAGAAAATATATCGCAAAAATCGATTTTAAACCCAGAACTTAACATTTACCAATATTTAACCCAACTGTTAATGTAGTATTATAAAAAGCTAACACTATAATGAATATGATAAATAATTTTATTTATTTCCCCGGATTATCATAATGTCTTCTAAAATGTGATCAGTCATACGTGCCCTTAAATCTGAAAATATCAAGCGGAGACCAGAGAAACATCTCTCTACCCTTTTCTGTATATCTTCTTACACAACTATAAATATAGCATAAACATAAAGAATACACTATGGGATCAGCCAGGAAATGAGATAACATTTGAGTTAACTGAACAATTAAGAGAGGATGTTTAGGATTTTCGTTTTGTTTTCCATAGTGCTGTTTGAGGCTTTCGTCTTTGAAATTTGTAGTACTCATCCTGATGTTTCCTTCTTATGCAACGTTCTAAATTTGCACTATGTAATTACCCAACTTTATAATATACTAATCTCGGTATACTTAGACATATATTTTTTATATTTTGTGTTTTTTCTCTTTTCGAAATCAAAATTTTGCAGCTGTGTTTTTTTTATAAATAACCACAAAATTGTAATATCTCGCCTTTTGTCTAGCAAATTTTTTATTGAAATTGTTTATTGGGATAATTATAATTATAAAGGGTATGACATAAGCATTCGGAAATACTAATTCGTATGATGAAAAGAAGAAAAATAAATCGAGTAGAACACATTTTAAATTGGAAAATTACGTAATTTTAACCGGTTTTTTAGAATTTCGGTTAACGGTAACCGGTTTATTTATGAATATTTATTTCGGTTTCGGTTTCGGTTTCGGTTACGGTTAGCGAAATAATTAGAAAAATAACAGTTAACCGGTTTTTTAAACCTGTTTCCATCCCTGATAATAATTATAAAATATTTTGAATTTGTCCAGTAAAAAAAGTAAAAAATAAAAACTGTTTATCCACTAATCAAAACAAAACCGGTGTTATGGTGTATATGTTAAACTATCTCAAAGGAATTCTTGACCATGACATTAAATTTCTTATTTTAATTAAAGACATTTTACAAGAGTTAAAACAATTTAATATTTTATACATATAATTTTATTAGTATGAATTATTTTGTTTACATATTTTTTTCAATCAAAATATTTGAACTTTAAACACATTTTCCCTAAATTGATTGAAGTCCTTAAAGAGTGTTTTTTTAATACAATTATTATTTATTTCAGACAAATTCAATAACAAGATTAGCCATTGCTGCACAACACGTATTAAATTGATGAAATTTCCTTATAAAAATTGGAAAGAATTACACCTATCCCTCTCTTAACGAAATTAATTCGTTCACGAAAAGTTGTTCCAAAATCGAAATTTTGTATTACAAAATTTCGTAAAAGGAAAAATTTAAATCAAAAAATTAAAATATATATGTAAAAAAATTTAGTAAATCGAAATTTTATTAAGTAAACCGAGAAATTTCGTAAAAAGAATTTTCGTTAAACGAGGGATGGGTGTATTTTAAAATTGAAATTTGTTTCATCCATTTAATGTTCTCTTTTGTCATGAGTTTAGTTGTCAATGTGCCAATCGTCACTGCGTTCAACTATCATGAATTTTTTGCTACACCTGATTCGATTCATTAAAAACTTCTATAATACAAGTTTTAATGAACAACCAATTAGAATTATGGTTAACTTTATGAATTAGCCATTTTTAAAATGGCTAACATGTAAATTTTTTTAATAAAGTATATTTTAAGGCTTGAATTATGATCTCGTAAAGTTATGAGATCATTATTCAAGCTCTTAAATAATACTTTTAATCATCATTTATTTTTAATTCAGTTTTAATTAATTTTTTTAGGATTTTTTTAGGAATTTATGCCAATTTATTGGAATTATTATACTATAAATGTAAGTCAGATTAATTGACAAATAAATTTTATTAAAATACAAGTCCGATTAATTGAAAACTAAAATTTATTATTAAAAAGTTTCTATATTCGAATAAACTATTCTTCTGTTCCTTGGAAATTTGTTTTGGCTGCCATCTTTTTTACCTTTTGACAAATTCAAATTGTTGATAATTATTGATTTATGAGGCTTTGGAAATTTCTGTTAATTTCCCAAATTTATAAAAATCTTCCCCATTTTCAATGGTATTATTGATTTGGATTTTTTATACTTTATAAAAAAAAATTTTTTTAACTTAAGTTATCGGAAAACTTATGTTTTACGTATTTTTTAAACTCCTCATTTGAAGGTTCTGGTTCCACTGCTCCTGGTAAATTGCAAATAAGGTAAAAACTCAAAAACCTAGAGTTTCAATGGTATTTTTGAAATATCTGAAAAGTTGTAAAAATATTAAATTGATTGATTTTCTTGAAAAATCTTACGAAATTATTTCTTAATTTTCTCTACAACTCAAAGTAGAGTTTTTGGTATTTTTTTCAAAAATTTTCGACTTTAATTTAAAAAAAACTTGTCTAAAAAGTTACTAAAAATAGTTTTATATAGAGTTTTTAATGAATTGAACATTTCTACATTTTGAAAGTTTGCATGCATTATTTACTATGTATTATGTGTTTATGTTTAAAAAAAATTTTCTTCAATTTCCTTCCTTCCTATAATATAAGTTTTTATTCAGTTGAACAAATTACATGCAGACACGGGTAAGTATGTATGTTCCTATATTATAACTTTATTGATTTTTTCATTTTATTATAGGAGTTTTTAATGAATTGAAGCAGGTGTATGAGTTCAGTTATCACTGTGTGTGTTTGTTACTATGTTCCATTGTCATGAGTTCAGTTATCAATCCTCTCAATTAATGCTGTAAGTATTATAAATATTTTGAAATAATAATTAATGATTGTATGCGTGCACCAGGGGCGTCCCTATGGAAGTGCGGGGATGTGGGTCGCACCGAGTGACACCAAAATAAAAAAAATACAAATTTGACAAAGCAGACATAGTTCTGTCTAGTTTGGTTTCATAACCGTTCATTGTTTAATACATGAGCAGGCACAGGGTACCATCATGCAGAGCGTCTGGTGCTTAAATGAATAAAACTCAGAGCTCAGAGCTGCTTGGAACCTCGGAGTCGGAGTAGAATCGTGGGTCATTTGCTAACGCGCGAATTAATGGCGTGTGGAATCACGTGATTGCATAACATTACAAACTCTATTTACAGGTTCGTTTTATATGTAAATAATTATTTTTCGAAGTTTTATAATTTTATCAATATCACTAAAATATAAATATTTTAAAGTAAATTACTATATTTATTAAATATGAATAAATCATAAATGTTTGGATTATAATTATTTATACAGATTTTATGCATTTATTTTATATCTTTTTGTTTAGTTGTGTTGAGGTCTCGAATTTGGTGTGTTTCTTATATAAATAAAAAGACAAACTCGTATAAATAATTTATTAAACAATAAAATTTACTAAATTTAATATAACAAATTTCTTTTCAAATTCAGTATCAACCTTTTCTTTTTTCTTTCGATGAAAATTAATACGTGCTATGTGGGTGTTAGAATGTATGTAAGTGCGTGCTGTGTAGTGAATGCAAAAAAAAGATTTATGTTGAACTTTCTTGTCTGTTCGATTTTGAAGTCTCACAAAGATTTCCTTTTTAAGACTATTTCTTTTTGGTTAGAATTTAAAGGGCGCTCCTAACTGAAAACTTTTCCACTATTTATACCAAAAAATGTTTGCTTATTTATTTATTTAATATATTTATTTTATTTTTTTGAGAGTCTTTTATTTCCAAAATTTATTTATTTCCCTAGGGTTTTGTTTAATCGAAAATAATTCATATTTTATATTTAATAGGGTTTTGTTTATTTAAAAATTCATTCATTTATTTGCTTAAAATTTATATTTAATAGGGTTTTGTTTATTTAAAAATCCATTCATTTATTTACTTAAAATTAGTTCAGACTTTTAATTGATTTATTTTTTTATTGGACCAATTTATGTTTTTTTGTTGACATTCACCTTTGTTCATTTTTTGTTTTTAATTCAATACTTGTTACATAAATTATGATTACAAAGATTCAAATATAAATTTAATATAAAATATCAACACCAAATAATAATTGTTCAAAATAATTGTTCAAAAATAAAAAGAATGGTGATTGTTCAACACATAAAAAGGATTAATTGTTCGAATAGATTATGAGGGATGACAATATTAAATAGATCATGAGGGATGACAATGTTAAATAGATCATGAGGGATGACAATATTGATTTGATTGTTGGGATTCTTCGTATTGGGGATTGATTTGTTTCATATTATATCTGCTCCTCGGCGTGCACGTTGACCCTATACTTCCCAGGCCCTGCTTTGAAATATTTATTCAGAATAAACGTGGTGATGGGTCTACCCTCATTATCCAACAGTTGTATATTTTCAAGTTCCTCATTTATTATATATTTATTATTTTAGAATATTCCATCATGCCACATGGAGTGCACAAATCAAAGAGGCCTAATGGATGTGAGCAGTGAAAAGCAAAGAAGAAAAAATGTGAATTACTAAAATCACTTAAATAACAGAAATTTTAATGTTAAATAACAAAAATTATCGAAGTTCTTTATTTATGTTTTACCTGAAGTATTGAAGTTATATGGTTCAATTTGTTTTCTTACTTATGTCCTTATTAATTTTTTGACTTATTTTAGAAACATTACTATATGCGATTATATATGGTACTGGAACACTCGAAAGAAGACCATGGTGAAAGTCTAGAGGGGTGACGCCAAGAGTTTACCGCACTAGGTGACACCAACCCAAGTGACGCCACTGGCGAGCACCAAGGATTCTGTCTTTTGTGGAAGGGGAGTATCAACAAAAAAACCTAGTGATTTGATGAAGTTTAATAGTCACACTAAACTATAAATAATAGGAAATGTATCTAAAGTCTAAATTATAATTTTGCCAATTATTTTATTAATAATTTAAACATTGCACTGAGTTGGGACATATACATGTTTTAGTTAAGCACGATGCCACTGGTTAAATGAAAATATGTTAATTGGACATATATATTCCAGGCACAAATACATGATTTTATAAGCGGTCTTATGTTCGCAGCCCCCTACCCTGAGTGCGTATCCGAATTTTTAAATAATGACAAATATATACTTATAATTGTTAATATTAACAAAGCAAAATTACCAAAATAATTAAAAGAATTTTTGTTTCTCGAGAAAAGGGAAAAGTATTTCCAGAGATGATCAACAACTGAGATTTGTATTGACACTATTAATAAATGCTGACAACGATTTGTCCGAATGTCAAATATCTTTTTGATTGTTTCCTAATCAAAATTGATTGGATAAAATTATTTAATTATTATTTTTCCGTTTTAATTGCTTTTTTTTAATTATGACGGTTCCTCTATTAATTATTGGATTAAATTTTATAAAATATATCATTAATTTAATTTGATTAAACAAATTTATGCATTTATCTTTCAACACTCATTATAGTGTTAATAATTATTGAATTGAATAAATAGATCAAGAATTTCCAGACTAGAGTGAAATCATTTCGCTCGAGGAAAGAATTTGTCTAACAGGTTAGTAGAATGAAATATTAGAAATAACGCAAAGATTAGTAATTCAAGAACTGAACAGCTGGAACTGTTAGGAATCTATCGGCGAGCAAAGAGCTATTCATCGGTGACTCCTACTTTTCCTTGAAAGAAAATCTACAAATTTATAGTTGCAATTAAATTATAAATGATTTGATTCGAATTAAGGAGATGTGTAGTCAAAATTAAATTTCATAATATATATTATTCACTAATTTTTGATTCTAATCAAAGAATATACGATACATTACGTGATATCCAGTGCAATTCCTAGTAGTATACTAGTTTCGAGCTAATGGCTCTCATCAGTACTATGCGAGAGGCGCTCAGATTTCTCTTCGCGCCAGGTAAGTGTAAAAAAATGTTTAGTTAACACCGTTATACACTCATCCTGATGCACTGGACATCAAATTAGACATAAATCAGACATTAGTGAATTTAAGTGAACTTAAGTTTTTCAAATTGTTTTGATAGTCTGATAGCTTGTAATCAGCTTTTGTGTTGAACTTGTAGTTCCAGAGGTAAGATTGTTTCGACCATGGTTTCATGTGAAAGGAGGTTTCAAGATAAAGATTTGTATTTTTTCTTTTCTTAAAGCCAAGCTTTACCAATTTATTTGATGTCCGGTGCATGAGGATGAGTTTATAACGGTATTAACTTGACACTGTTTTACACTTACCTAGCGTGAAGAGAAATTTGAGCGCCTCCCACATAGTACTGATTAGAGCCATTAGGTCGAAACTATTCTACTATTGGGAATTGCAGAGGATATCACGTAATGTATCGTACACATGTATATATATATATATATATATATATATATAAAACAAATAACTTATTATTTACACAATTTTTATTTTGAACATGGAGTAAAGAAAAAAAATTGGATTAATTTTTTTATTTTATTTTCTAATTACACTTATCAATTATATAGTTCATAATTTAAATTGTTTTAATAGAATAAAATAAACATTTCCTTTCAGCTTCTTTTACTAAACATAATTGAAAAGGAATTATTGTTTCAATGGAGTTTGAGTAATTAAAATAAACAACATATTGAAATTTGTTCTTTGAACAAAACGTTTATTTAATTTGTTTTTCAAAGTATTATCAAATAGTTTTATTTGTATTTATTTATTTATTAAACAACGTTTTAATTCAACATCAATCATGATAAAGTCATTAAAAATAAATTTTAAAACTTTTCAATATTTTCAAATTACCAATATAATTGTAGCCAAAATTTAGAAAATAATATTAAACCTGAAGAGAGGTAGAAGACTGAAGAAATTAAAAAAATTACTTTTCAAAGTTTTTAATTAAATTCAAAATCCATGATTTCTTTTAATTTTTTAATTTCATACAAACAAAAATTTATAATTTAAATATTATTTATGTATCAATCCACTTTAATACATCAGTGATTAATCAAACAATAGTGCAGTAAATTCTCCTATAACGCGTCACTTTTGAAAATAAAAACAAGAATTTAACGTATAAAATCGTTTGTTATGTTCATTTTACTGTGTTTTCAGTGGCAGAACAAAACAGAAAAAAAAACAATTATTATATTTTTTAGTAAATTTGAGTGATATTAAAAAGCTAAGTAATAATTTAATCAATTTCAAAATCGGATTTGAAAATAGTGCCAAAAAGTTTGCGGTGTAATCCACTTTTATTTAGCAGTGATGAAGAAGAATTTGAGTGAATATGCATCAAGATTTCTTTTTGGAATTTTTATATATTTTATAATTTTTATAAACTTGTTTTTGGTTTCATTAAATTTATAAATTTTTAATTTTTGGAAAATATGAATTATATCGGTAAATTGTATAATCTGATAATCTATTGATAATGAACCAATTAAACTTCTTGTTTGAAGAATAAAAAAAATCGCAATTTTTTAAAATTTGGAACCCAACACTTATTTTAGTATGAAATTTATGTTTTTTACAACGTGATTTCATGCTACGAGGCCTTTTCTGAGAAAGTATCTATTGCATTGTGAGAGGGTTGACTGTATATAAATTCTGAAATAAAATGGCATCTCCCTTTATTTAAGTCTCTCTGTGGTGGTGCAGAAACGTTTGGCTTTGGAAGCCCCTCACTAGCTGAAATATTTATGAGAATTGCAATTAATTAATAGCTTATTTACAACTTAGTAGATTTGTCAAATTTTGAATTAACAAAATTTAATAACATATAAATTTATCAAGTTTTAACCACTGGCTTATTTGTCTTATGCAAGCACTCCACTCCAAAAATGGTCGCAAAAGAGCCTCACATTTTGTAAAAAAAAACTATATGCCTTATTAAATATTAATTATGGAAGACTTAGAAGTAGACTTCAGTCACTTAACTAGTGTTTTTAAGTACTAGAATTGAATTGTAAAGTTGTAACTCTAATAATAGAGTTGTAATCCATAAACCATAATTTTAGCAACATACGATTCAAATGATCAACTTTTTGATCATATTTATATATCCATCTGTTAATTATAACATCAAAGTTGTGTTAAATGTTTGTACATTTTTGTTTGTAAATGTTTATAAATGTTTGTAAATTTGCACGAACCAAAATACTTAATGTTTTTAATATGTATTTTAGGCTCGGCCAGGGGCCTCGATATTTTGAAATGACCCGGGCCTCTTCTAACCTATGAAAGGCCCTGGTCTTATATTATCAATTTTATCTTCATTTCAGTTTATATATTAATATTTTTATTTATTTATAACAAATATTCACCACGTCGTTTTTGAAAAAATAATTGTTAAAAAATAATTGTTAAAAAATAATTGTTAAAAAATAATTGTTAAAAAATAAATTAAAAGTAATGAAATGAAAACTATGAAAATAAATTAAAATTAAAGTAATAATAATTTTAAAATTTTAAAGCTTTCTTTCGGTTTTTTTAGTAAAAAATCTGACAATAGAATATGAAATATCCATTTCTTATGCTTCCTTACTTTCTCCCACTTAATCGTAATTGTCCTAGGGGATTTCGTTTAAAATATATATATTATACATTTTAATCCACTCAATGTTCCTTTAAAGGAAACACAGTGATAGATGTGATGAAAAAACCCAATAAGATAGAGTATGTATATCAGAATATTTATTCTCCGCAGATTTATAGTTATTTATTGTTATTTAACAAAAGTACAGTAGTACCTCGATAATCCAGACCAATTCGGGAGGGGATCGTTTGGATAAGAAATAATCCGGATAATCGAAAAACTCATAATTGACAATAAAAAATACATGTACATATAATATGAAATTTTATATTTGTCTAGATATACATATAGTTTCAAGATCAGTAATGCTAAAATGACAAAATTTAATAGAAATAGGTGGAACTGTTTTATTATACCAAAAAATATACTATAAAGTGTACGAAATTATACCGAATGAGACATTGTTGGAACAAAAAACAATCAGGATAATCGAGGTTCTACTGCATATTCAAGTAAACCCGCTACGGGGAGCTTCATTCATTATGTATTATATTATTTGATTTAAAATATATATTGAGAAATAGAAAAATTGTTTACTGTACTTAAATTGTGCTCAGTAAGCATTGTCAACTAGTGAATATCCGGTCATGAATAGCTGAGCGTATGTAGGCAACAGTTTATTTTACTATCCAATAGTCACATCATGTGTTCGTAAATAATATATATATATATATATATATATATATATATATATATATATAAATAATTAAATAAATTTGGAAACGATTTAATTAAAAGATAACGCCAATAAAAAACTTTTTGTACGATATATTTCGACAGCATAACTGTCATCTGCAGGTACTCAAAACCAACTAAAAATATTATGAATTAACATTTAATTTAAACAAATTATTCTTTATTAATTTAATTTTGTAATAAATAAATATTTAAAAAATATATTCAAATAACTTTTAATTAATTTAAAATTTTATATAAATATTTTAATTTATATACTATAACTTTTAAAAAATAATGTAATTTAAAATTTCAATTATTTTAATAATATTAAAAAATTTTTTTTTTAAAAACAATACATAAACATGATTTAACATACATAAACTATTTAAAAACATTCGTAATCACATCACTTTGCACATTAATCTTTGGATCCAATGACCTTATCAACAATTCTTTACATATCACGCGTTCCCAATAATTATTAAAACTTTTCAACAAAATTCTAAAATCAAACATTCCTATTTCACTTTTACAGCCTCTATTGTGCTCACTAATATTGGTCAAACCCTTCAATCGACAATGCTCTAGAGAACCCGAGTACAGAGATGACGGGAAGTCTCTCCAATGTATGTGGCATTACACCCATTACATGTAAATTGATAAACGAAATCAGAACACAATCCAACCGGATTATAATATAAATAAAAATTATAATATTTATATAAATAAAATATTTAATTAATTAAAAGTTTTTTGAATATATTTTTTAAATATTTATTTATTACAAAATTAAATTAATAAAAAATAATTTGTTTAAATTAAATGTTAATTCATGATATTTTTAATTGGTTTTGAGTACCTGAAGATGACAGTTATGCTGTCGAAATATATCGTACGAAAAGTTTTTCATTGGCGTTATCTTTTAATATATATGTATATATATACTGCAAATCTTTGAATCTAATGGATAATAAGAAAAGAAGAGCTAATGTAATATACTATCAAGGACTATTTTAGAAATATCTTGATAAAAAATCCTTCATATTCAAAAAATAATGAAAAATTTTGTAATGTCCGAATAATATATTAATAATAATGACATAAAGCTGAGCATCAAAATTACTACCTCTACTTTCGCTAGTTTTATGGAGAAAATTTAACGTCAACTTAATAAGGGGTCCCAAAACCTTGCCGAAAGCAAGGTTTTAGAGCTTTTTTGAAATATGTTTATTATGCAAATAAATAACACTCACATTCCGATTACTTGCAAATATCAATTCCGGTTTTCCTTGAGAAGTATTTTCTTCACACAAAAAATGGAAAATGTTCTATAAATATAAAAACAAATAAATAAATTTAAGGATTTTATTGAATGCATCATAAATTAGGTTAGAATTTTAATTATTTTTGAAACTATTCACACTCGCCTCTCGTCAATTCTGTTATTTATTAGAGATAATATATTAGTTTTGCGAAATTTTATAATGAGTGGGGTAAAATTACCTCGTGTAGACAGGTGTATTGTATATGATAAGGAGCAACTTTTTCTTCGCCTTTGATTTCTACTGAAATTTGCAATCTGATAGCTCCTGAAACCGCAGATTTGTCGGTTCTTTTTTCTAAAATTCCATTACAAATTCAAGTTCAAAATTTCATAAAATAATGTTTACTAACCTCAAAGGAATAATCCAAAAAAAATTAGATTAATTATGATTAGGGATATTTTTAAGGCAAATTTTATTTGGTTCATATTTCATTTTGTTAATTTTATATTTCATTTTTAAAATTTGAGAACATCATAAACCTTTTTAGAGAGAGTTTAAAAAATGAATTTATTTAAGGAATTCCAGGTATCGTCGGAATTCACAGTGTTTTAAGGAATACTCTTTTTATTGGATTCCGCACATATAATTATGTAATTACTAATAAGCCTATAAATAGAATCATTTTATTGAAATTGTTTAACGCCTAATGATGATTGCTGGTGTTCTCTTATAAATGAATAAATTAACCTTTTAGTTTAATAGTTTATTGATATTTATAATAGGTTCTTCAAAATTAATTTTCCTATTATATATATCCGGTAATGACTTTATTTTGAATAAATAATTTCGTGATATTGGAAAAACAAGGTAATATTAAATAGTACCTTGTTTTTCAAATATCACGAAACTATCCCGAGTAACTATTATATCAAACTTACACTAATAGTAAACAAATACGGAAAGGATGTTGAGGTGGGAGCAAGAATTAAATAATAAAAAAATATTATTTAATAAAATTATTAAATATATTATAGCAAGTATTTATGACCAAATTAACTGAACTGATGGAAAATACCAATTCTGTATTGAAAAAAATCTTGTCAACAATACACTTGTTTATATTTTGTGAAAAAAACAATGCATTTGGGTGCAGAATGTTCCGAAATGGCATAAAAAGGTGGCAAAAAGCTAGAAATTAGGACAATAAATAAATGAAAATTCAAAGTTCTAACAAACACAGAAGAGCCCATGGAACGTTGGATTCAACATTGCAGGATAACTCACAAAATAAATTTTGTTGACTCTGTTGACCATGAAACTCATTCACAGACTTGAATCAAATTTCTAACATTTTCTTCAGGGAACATTACTAACTTCAAAATTTACGAATCATTTATCAAGAAAAAATAAATTGAAAATAACTTAACATGTCTTTTAATTTTTAATAATTTTTTTATTTAAACATTTTTTAAACATAAAATTTTATGTATTTTATAAATTTTTTTTTTAATTTTAACAATTTCTTAAACATTTTTTTAAACATAATATTCTATGTATATAAAAACAAATTGAAAATAATTTAACATGCCTTTAAATTTTAATAATTTCTTTATTTAAACATTTTTTAAACATAAAACTCTATGTATTTTATAAATTTTTTGTTTTAAATTTAACAATTTCTTAAACATTTTTTTAAACATAATATTCTATGTATTTTATAAATTTTTTTTTTTTTAATTTTCTCATAAACATTTAGGTAATCATTCATTTTATTAGTTATTCAAATATCATTTTTAGGTAATTAACAGAGTGAAAAATATGATGAATATTTATTATGGAAGCAACGCAAATTTCATTATAATTTCCATTACTCAGCTTGATACATTCAAACAAATTGCGTGTTACATTAATCATGAAAAAAAGAAAGCAGAAATTAAAAACGAAATCTTTCATTAAAAAGAGAAATAAATGCATCTGAAATGAAACAAACAAGGAAATACATTAGTAGCATTTGTCGAAATTTATGTCATTTTTTCCATCAAATATGGAAATATTTGAACACAATTTGCAATTAATAAGATTTTATGAATAAATTATGAGCAAATTAAATGTGTAAAATCAATAAATTATTTGTGAAAAACCACCTGATCGAGTTGTGTAGGTTTTTGAAATGGGTTTTTGTTTTAATATTTTAAAATATTTGAATTGAACAAACTTTTGTGAATATTTCCTAAAACCTAATCGAGGTCGTTTTAATTTATTTACTAATGCAAGTATTGCATTACACCTTAATAATTGTAAAATTGACATCCTGTATAACTGACGGCTCACTGGCTTTATCATTTTTGTCCCAATTGGATGCCGGCACTTCAAGTTACACGCAATTCTCCTTATATAGGTATCGTTTGAGTACAAGTAAAAAAAAGTACATCATTGGCTTGACAATCGGAGCTTGCGAATGTGAGAAAATAATTTTATTTTTATTCATTATTTGCTAAACATGGAATTCGTTACAGAAATATACTCAAAAATCACCAGGAAACAATTGAATACAAATAACGGTTTTTTCGGGAAAAGTATCGCAACAAGTATCGTATATACTCGCATATAATCAAACTCCCCAAATTTGGTTGAAAAAAATGTCCAAAATTGATGACACGCCAACCTATTAAAAATTATTTTTTGGGTAATATATAATTTATTTCAAATTATGCAATTCACTAAGAACCATAACAATTTAACATTTTTTCATCCGTCTATTGGTAAAATGTCCATTTCTGAGTCTTCTGAACATTGCCCATCACCATCATCAAGTTCATTGTCTAAATAAAAAATGAAATCATCTTCAGTGCCACCCAAAGCATTGTTATTACAGCACTTCTGAAATGACTTTTTGATCATTTCAGGTGGAATTGTGTCCCATAAATGTATTATTGAATCAAAATTATTTAAATTAAAAGTAGGTTCGCGAATAAGCCGACCCATCAATCTTGAAAAAAAGTAATCCTAAATTACTCGGTCTATACGCGAGTATATAAGATAAATAATCTCCACTGAATTTGCTGTTAGTTTATGGTTCAGCTCCGTCACTAATTTCTTGTAATAGTATATACATCTTTTTCTAATTTTCAATTTCTTTTGCACTTCTCTTTCGTGTCTTTCCTTTCGTATTTTAACATAAACTACATATGTTTCCATCAATGATTCAATGACATCTTTGAGATATCATTTTACCGATTTTCGGATAGAACAATATTCCCGCTTTTCCTGCATTGTTATCTATAATTCGTTGCTATCTGTCTCCGTTGCCAGGTCCTTATTATTCTAGTTAGCCTTTGGACTCTGGCCTACCTTACTATATTATTACTTATTTTACATTCGATGTGTTTCTATAACCATTGTTTCTGACAAATTTTCAGGTCACGAACAGAGAATAAGCATTTGACTCTTGTAAAAGTGCTTGTTGCAGTAAAGGTTTTGTTTAGGTATTCCTTTCCTAAAAATGCAAAAGCTTGCTGATAGCTAAGTAAAAAATTATAAAAAAATATTCATTGAGTGAAGTAATAAATTTTAGGCAATAATACAAATCAAGACCACAAATTCTTTTGTGTTTTAATATTTGATTCAAAATACCATATCTAAAGTGGATTTTTCATAAGCAGACAATTTGTACGTTACATTCATGCAGCATTTATGTAGTTTTATAGGGCTAGAAATACATCAACGCTCAAATTTTATTTTTATTTTTAATTTCAAATGGTGCATTAGTCTCGACTGCATGCTACTTGCAAGTATCTGCTTATAGCCAATTCATTTGGGAAATGATGTGGTTTCGTCGTTCCTGTTCTCTAATTAAATAATTCCTTGGTATTTCATGAAGTATTTTTAAACAGTTTTTTTTATTTTTTGGTCATTGTAAGAATGAACGGCAAGCCCTGAGGCTCATGTAAAACTCTTAACCTCAAAAATCTTATCAACAATATTAGCAGCTTAAAGTTTTATTTTAAATTTTGTTACGGTAGACACCGGTATCATTGACAAAATGGGTAAATGGTATCATTCATTAAAGAGATAAGTGTAAAATTAATTCGACAAATTTAACAATGCCCTTAGCGTTCATAAGGCAAAATCATAAAATTCTATATTAAAATGAAAAATCTAACCAAGATTATACCAGACGTCCATTTCTCCACTAAGAGTTCTCACTTCGATAATAGTCTGACCAAGGAAGTCATCAGATTCCCTAGTAAGTTTTTGCCGAATTTTTGATTTCAAATCATTATCTTCATCCCTATACAAATATTTTATTACCCGTATACAACATCATCATTCATCCAGAGAATTATCAAATAATAAATTGATGAAATAAATTATTAATAAAAACTGAAAGCAATAACAAAATAATTAATGAAAGACTCATAAAGCTTACCAAACTCTTACTTTGATTCGCTCAGAAGAATTGTGGCATTCACTAAAAAAATCTATTTATAAGCCGAAAAAATGGAATATAATATCACAAATTATTATTATTAATTATTATTATTATTATTATTATTATTATTATTTTTATTATTATTATTATAATTAATATTATTTTTATTATTATTATTATTATTATTATTATTATTATTATTATTATTATTATTATTATTATTATTATTATTATTATTATTATTATTGAATTAAATATTCTTTTATATACTTTCAAAAGTGAATATATTTGAATAAATTCAAAAAAATTCTGTTTTAGTTCTAGAGTCCCCTGGGACGCAGTCATTGAATTGAGACGCAATAAAATCGGCTCATTTTGATTATTTTCGAAACTATTTTGTTTACTTCAAATTTGGCATGTTAAGTGAATGTCAATTATTGAATGCTGATGTTTCAGAAAAAAATTTGTTCAAAAATTGACCAATGAGAAATTTAGTAAAAATATAAAAACATAATTTTTCTATTTTCAAAAGTTGTGAAATTGTTTTCGTTTTTATTATCATTCAGGAAAATCAACTAGCAAACATTCTATATTAATTAAGTTTTTGCACATTTTAATTATAGTCACATTTTGTTTGACTTGAAATAGATTTTGGTAAAATTAATTAATAAATATAAAGCTCTGATTAAAATATGATTATTATTAAAATTAAAATTTAACTAACAAATAAAACTTTTCATCCCAAGATGGGTTCAGTTCTTGCAAAACTGTTTTTGTTCGTTTCTTCCCTTTACCTACTTGAACAGTAACGTATGGATCACTTGTTCCGGTTTTATCTTTTCCAATCAATCCTTGAGCGCATTTTACTAAAATAGAATACGTAAGTGGAAAATATTCAATTATTATGCACTACATAAATGAACAAACGAGATATTCATATTAGATTATATTATATGCACTATAATTGGAATACACATAATTGGAATGTAGTCAAAAGCGCGTCAATAATAAAACTTAATCCTGGTTGAACACGTTGAAGATCGCATTGCAAAATCGCATTTCTCACATATGGACTGGCATTTTTTTATTGGTTATTATGTATACTATTTTTAAATATTTTTTTAGTGTACAATAATTTGAGATATACATTATTTAACGCCTAGATTTATATTAATTAAAAGGCCACGGGGTCCCGAGTAAAACATGTCGTGTACCCACCCGTGAACACGCTGGCCGGTAATGTTGTTGCGGAGTGACCCACCAGTGGACATGAGGTCTTTAACGTGTTAAATACACTTGAATATAATTACATGCGTTTCTCTTCAACTGCCTGAAATATGTCACGTGAGTTTAACTCGTATTTTATTTGTTTATAGTAGATTCGATTTGGAAAAATATCATAAAATAAATTTTAATTCACATTATTATAATTCACAATCAGACAATACTTTTCTTCTAACTTGATACATACTAAATAGAATTTGTTTAAATATTACATATATTTTAAATTTCTAAGTTGGTAATTATAAATTTTTAGTTACTGGAAGTTCCGTTTATATTTCAATTGATATGATCGGTATGTCATATTAGACGACGATTTCAGAAGGAGCAAGCGACATGCTACGCAATCTTTTGAGAAAAAAAACCTCTCCGTTTATACTAAAGGTTTGAGGTTTATCTCTAATTAAGCCTGGGATTAGGAAAGGTTTGTTACTTTGAAAAGACATCCTGAAATACTTCTATTTTGGAAAACGACTGTGTCATGACTAATCTGTAAAAAATTCAAGAATATATAAAAATCCTTTGTCACACTTATTGTGACTACGTATCCATGATATATTCTTTGTACATCTCTGAAATGGTTAAAGACAAGATCTAGAAAACAATATTAATTGTCTCTGGACCTATAGAATCAAAATAAAATACTATACTTTATTGATGACAAATTTCTGCATTGCGTTCGACCAAATAATAAAAATGCGATTAAACTGATAACTATAAAATGTCATTATAAGCAAGAAGGTAACATAAAAGGTAACATTCGTAATTTCAGTTCAGGTAAAAAGTAATTAAAAAATTAAAGTAAAAAAATTTTTGTCAGCTTTATTTCTACGTTTTTCCATCAATAATAATTATATAAAATTTTAATTTTTTGTAAAATTACATTGTTTCTCAATAAAGGTTTCTACCATTTGATAAATAGTAAACAATGTCTATATATTTTAAACCTAACGAAGTTTAATGTAATTTTAGATGTAAAAAAAATACATATCAAAGTTAATTAATAAATAAATATTTTAGTTTCAGTAATATAATTAATTTTTAAAAATTAATATATTATTTAATTATTGATTATATATAATAAATTTAAAATTATTTTTTTAGAAAATCAATATTCATCCATAAATATAAAATTTCCCAAAATAAAAATCCATTGAATATCACTGAAAATTTATCGATATCAAATTAAATATTGAATATAATTTTTAACAGGAAAACATTTGTAAAAAACATAAATCAATAACGAAAAAAAAATTTGTCAATCACTTCAATAAAACAAATTATACATTATTTAAATATAATTTAAAATTTTTTTTTAAAAAATCTTTCAAAAAACATTGTTGGAAAATTAATGTTTAAATTGTGTTTAAATCATTTGTAAAATATTGCCAGAGTGACACATGCAGTCTCTCTTTATTTTAATTTTATGGCATTTAATACATTTTTTATCAAATACTGGAGGAATTTTAAAACAAATAAATATATAAAATAAATCCTAGATAATAATATTATCAAAATGCGTAATTCAAATAAATATTTTTAATTTTAGAAAGTATTTTCTATATTTTATTATTTTGAATATTAAAATATGTTTTTGAAATCAAATAATTCAAAATTGTTTAAAAAATTGAAATTGGAGAATTAAATAAATTTTGTCATAAATGAACAATTAGTATTTTAAAAATTGACTTTTTAGTGCCTGCAACATTTAATTTTTAATTAATTTTTACTAAATTTTAATTATATTACAAAATGCGTTATTAAAAATAACAAATTAATAACTTAATTTTGTTTAAATACTTTTACTTTTAACATGATCGCCACTTTATTCAATTTTAAAATTTACTAACAGCTCTTGAATATCATCAACCAATCACCGATCATTTTTCACCTCAAAATTCAATCTTGGAAATTGCTGTTTTGTTTAATGCTTGTTTCCAAATACCTTAAAACTATACCAACTCATTTCAAAATCGAAACTGTTCGAATTGATTCAAAACAAAGTTATTATATTCTCCTAAAGACATCGGAAATGGAAGAAATATTATGGACATACGATGTGCATACCACAATGTCATCAACGGCAAAGCTTGAAAATTATATTTGAAGAATGTTCAATTTAAAGCTGTTGGAAAATATGTTTGTAGATCAAGCAAAAAAATAGAATCACTATTTATTGAAGGAAAATATTCGTAAATAAAAAATTAAGATCAAGTAATACCTGAACCAGAAAATATTCCTCGCATTGGTATTTTCAACTCGATTCTGCTTACAACACAATCAGACGAAGAAACTTAAAATCTTGATATCAAATACTCCGTGACCCATTGTTCAAGAAACGAATACAATGTTCAATTGATAAAATCAACTTATTTTATTACAAATATATTTTAAATATTATTGTTATGTTAAATGTAATTTTACTAGTCCAATATGTTTTAATTTTGAAAATAACACTATAAAATAAATCGAATAAAAAAGAATTAAATACAAAAATTGTTTCCCACCAAAAATATTAACAATTTCTGGTATTAATTATTTATTTTTGAAAATTCAAATATTAATTTTAAATATACATTTTATTATTTATATGCAAATATAATTAATATAGTTACAGTTAATGTAAACTTGATTCAATTTTTATGCATTTTAAATTTGTGCGATTTTCGCAAGGAAATGATTTTTTTAAAATTTATTTTAATAATATTATTCATTATAAATTTAAAATGTTTTTTAATAGTACGCGAAGTTGTTCTGTAAACTATAAATGTAATAAAAGAGATTATCAGTTTATCAATCTATAAACAATAAATAGCTAGACAAGACACATAGTTAGATCAAGACACATTTCACTAAATTAAGATATTGTTAATATTATATTGTTATGCTATCATCTAATATATATTATTTTGTTTTATGTGTACAAAGAAATTGATGAGCCCAGTCAAAATCTGTAAAAATCTGTAAAATCTGTCTCGAGACAGCTTATGAGTTTGTATGTACACATGTGTTATACAAAATGTGCATATGGCATATACACATTGTGTATAACACACATGTACTATATGCGTTGATTTCATGTAGCAATGGACAAAATGTAAGGATTAATTGCACTTTAACATATGATAATTGTTGGATTTCATTTGTAAATCCCCCATCGTAATTAATTCTCATTTGTTTAACAATGGTACTTTTATCGGACTCATCAGCCCCTGGATAAAAGTTAGTCATGATGAAAACTTCAAAAATATCCTAATCAGTTTGATCAATAATTGAATCTATCAAATGTAGAATATATTTACAGTGAACATTTCTACTTATAAATATTTTCCGGATGCAATTCAATAGTTTGTCTTCGTTGTTGACACACAGCTTTTTTAATGCATACTGCTCATGAAACGAATGTGCCCTGTAAATGGTTCCGTAACCACCCTGGGCAATTTTATCGTCCATAACAACTGATTCCTATTTTAATGCAACATATATTTCTGCAAATGTCTTCATTTTCAATCAGTCTATAGATTGTCCTATTCATTATATTGAGAGAAAATAAGTCAATCTTTATCCATTTAAATTTAATTGTAAAATAATTCAAATTACAAATTATCAAAAAAATTGACAATATCTCAAATTCATTTTTAAATTCACAATTCCGCCAAAAACCAAATAAAAATACTACCTCGAATAAACAACATACAAAAAATATAAAATTTTACATAAAAGTAAAAAAATAAACCCAATTCAAGATTCAAAAATAATATTTATTAAGAAACTACAAAATATAGATGTTCTATGCACAAAATTAAATCCATGAAAAGTTGCTAGATTTTGTTTTTTTCCAATTTTTGAAAGGGAGGTAACAACAACAAAACATTAATAAGAAATTGTAAAAGAAATAAGTAAGCTCTTTTCAATGTAGACTTCAGCTCGTAAAATTTGATGGAAGAAAATATTTTTTTTAATTATATTGGAATTTTTCAAAAGTGACAGTGAAGATTTTCTCTTCAGAAGTATTTTTATTTTTACTTGCTTATGAAGTCAAACAATCAAACATGCAATGATGTAAATTGTAAAATCATAAACGTTGATAAATATAATGATAAAAAAAATGTAGAAATATGGATAAACAGTAATTTGGTACAATGATTATAGTATAACTAATATTTTAATTTTTCATGGGCGAATATTTTGCCTTTAAAATGGTTTTTTCAAAAACTTCCAAATTACATTTTACGAAGTGTTTTGATATAGTTGGCTTTCAATAACATCAAAAGATGGAAAATCAGTCTAAGGAACCTGGGTAATCATGCGATCAGAAAAATGCAGAAAAAGTCTACCCAACGATCAGAGCTATCTTATTTATTGTTCTAACTGTGCTTAGCACACGGACTTTAGCAAAATTGAGGAGTCCAATGAATATAATAAATTATTAATTTTTGTGTAACTTAATATGCATATAAATAAATCTAGAAAAAAATTGAAGTTATTATTAATTATTAAGTTTTGTTTTTTTATTAAATAGAAAATTTATTTATTGAGATTATTTAATGCATTAATTTATGTTATCAAAGAACTGTGTTTATTTTATGTTAATTGTTTTATTTATTTTATATTTCTATTTATTATTATATTTATTTATCTATATAACATTATTATTTATTTTTGTAGATATAATTTTTGTATTTTCAAAACTATGTTTCTATTGTTGAAAATGGTTTTATAAGAAAACAATTTTTTAAAGCTTTTTATATTTCTTAGGATAGGAACTCCAAATTTCACAAGACTCACAATGATTAATTGGCATGAACATAAATAACTTTATTTTCATGAATTTTTTATTTTAATTTAATATAAATTATTAAAAATATTTGCATTTAATGATTAAAATTTCCCCAATACCTGTTATTGCTATTTTGGCTGACCATTTACTCGTCCCGTCAAGTATGCTCTGTCTGATGGACTTCAAATGTATTTCATGCGCCTCTTCGTTGACAGAAAATACATCTTTAATTATCTTGAAAATTTCAGGATTGTTTTTAACACGCGCCTGCATAAGATCATTCATTGACTTAATTATAGCTTGAGTTTTGCTTTCAGCGCCGTGCTTTGATGATTTTTCAGCAGCTCCTGATATAGTATAATTTATAATAAAAATAATAAATTATTTATATATTTATATATATGTATATATATAACATTATATATAACATTAAATAACATTGAGACTTCTGCGCGTCGCAGTCGACATCTGGGGTACAGATAGCCCAAATTTCAAAGAATTTAGTACATAGTTAAGACTTTAAAGTTTATTTCATTACCCCTTTAACCGTGAACATGGCTTTGCGAATTTGGACTTTTGGGAGTATTTAGTGACGTGCAGTTTTATCAAGATATTACATCTACCATCCAAGTTATAATTATTTTATATATATATATTCGAGACTCATCTTTAATCTCAAAGTAAGTTCGATAAAGTCGGCAATTAAATTCAGAAAATAATCTGATAAAGATATTCTATTTCAATTCTCCATTAATCAAATATTTATGTAATTCCCGATAAGAGATTGATAAAATGAACTTCTGGTTTCAATTTTTCTTTCCAGACTTTAATGTTTCTTCTGTTACGTCTAAAAAAATTTTCATTTTTGTCTATTTTTAGATATATAAATTTAATTATCAATCTCCTCATTAAATTAATTTATTTCAACGAAACTCTTAATTAAAAATGAATATTTTAAAAATAAATTGATGTAAAGTTTTTTCATTTATTCTCAATAATAATAATAATAATAATAATAATAAATAATAAATATAATACAATATAATAATAATAATAATAATAATAATAATAATAATAATAATAATAATAATAATAATAATAATAATAATAATAATAATAATAATAATAATAATAATAATAATAATAATAATAATAATAATAATAATAATAATAATAATAATAATAATAATAAAATGAATAATAATAAATAATAATAAATAATATAATAAAATAATAATAATAATAATCAATAATAATAATATAATAAATAATAATAATAAATAATAATAATAAAATAATATAATAATAATAATAATATAAATAAATATAATAATAATAATAATAATAATATAATAATAATAATAAATAATAATAATGAATAATAATAATAATAATAATAAAATGAATAATAATAATATAATAAAATATAATATAAAATAATAATAATAATAATAATAAATAAATAATAATAATATATATAATAATATAATAATCAATAAGAATAAATATAATAATAATAATAATAATAATAATAATAATAATAATAATAATAATAATAATAATAATAATAATAATAATAATAATAATAATAATAATAATAAATAATAATAATAATAATAATAATAATAATAATAATAATAATAATAATAATAATAAAAAAAAAAAATAATAATAATAATAATAATAATAATAATAATAATAATAATAATAAATAATAATAATAATAATAATAATAATAATAATAATAATAATAATAATAAAAAAAAAAAAAAAAAAAAAATAATAATAATAATAATAATAATAATAATAATAATAATAATAATAATAATAATAATAATAATAATAATAATAATAATAATAATAATAATAATAATAATAATAATAATAATAATAATAATAATAATAATAATAATAATAATAATAATAATAATAATAATAATAATAATAATAATAATAATAATAATAATAATAATAATAATAATAATAATAATAATAATAATAATAATAATAATAATAATAATAATAATAATAATAATAATAATAATAATAATAATAATAATAATAATAATATTAATTACTATTATTTAAAGCAAGCACCATTCAAACACTCGTTTTAAAAAATTATTATTTTAATCTATTTTTTGTTTAAAAAGTTTTTTTACACTGATTTTAAAACTTATATAAGTAAAATAAATTTTCTGTTGTAAAATAAAATCTCAAATTTATAATAAAAATAAATATAAAAATAATATTAAAAATTTAAATATATATATATATATATAATGAAAATAATATTAAAAAACTTTTAATCAAAAACACATTATTATTATTATTATTATTAAAAATTATATTCACAAATATTAAAAAATATATGCAGAAATATTATAAATTATATTCCAAGTTATACATTATTTTTAATCACATTTAAAGTAAAAGGATATATGTGAAACATCATAGTTATACCCGTTTAATTACATATTTATCAAATATACAATCAAACTAACAAATGTAATTCAAAACGGTACACCATTGAATGCCTTAACCATATAACTGCGCAAGTGCGCATAAAATTTGCTAAAGTTAATATTCGAATTCATATCAATTTAAACAGCTTCCACAACTGCTTGAGCACCGTCGAGTTATCCACGCTTGGTCATTTTTCATAAAATCTGGCTTTCATTGTGCTGAACACCTCCTTAACAGGATTTAACTTTGGACTGTAATGAGGTAGAAAATCAAACAAAATCATATTTTCCAAAAATAACGCACTGAAGGTATCGGTTTTATAGCCTGAAAATTTGTTTGGTTTGACTTTCTGTTAGAAATTTGATTAATAGGTCAGAATTATAAGCGTCTTGTATCAATTTCCCATGCAATATCCGTTTATTCGAAACGATTGCTAGTGTTGAAATATTCTTTTCTCTTGATTTCGGCACTGTTACTCTCGCCGGTGTATTTTTCGTACTATACTCATAGTTTCTTGTTGAGTGTTGGTTCAATCCCGTTTCATCAAGATAAATTAAATTATCATCAGATTTAAGTCGATTCCTTATAGCATAATTTTTCTACTATTTATTACAGAACTAGAATTATTTTTATCGACTATCCTAACAAGTCTTTTCTTAGTTAGTTCCAGCTTTTTTAAAGTCAGGCAAATGGTTGGTTGGCTTATCGCCATACTCCCGCTCTCCAAAACGTTGACCATTCCTTTCTGTGTCAAGCTGGGGTCATTCTGGACTGCTTCTGCAATAGCCAACGCTTTTTCTGTAAGGTTGTTTGGTTTTGGTTCAGGTCGGTGCAATAATGATCTAAGATCTTTGTTTTAATTCGGCAAATTACTAAGCTTTTCAAGGCAATTTTAACGCGATTTCCACAGAAGTCTTTCCATTTAACATCATAGTTTTGATATTTCATAGAGTTTCCTGGGTTATAGTAGTTCTTTTTCGTCTCATGTCATCGTTGCTTTTGTCATCATAAATTTGTCGTTTTTAATCCATGAAGCACAATAATCAATTTAATTAAAACTGTAACGATTAAATTAGAAATATTTTTTTGTTTTTTAATATATAATTGATTTTAAATTTAATACACAAAATTAGCATTTGGTTTATCGTCTTTTATTATTTTATGCATATAATTTTAAATATTTGGGAAAATAATCATTAATATTTGTGAATATAATTTTTATTATTTTTGAATATAATTTTTAATATTTTTGCATATAATAAAAATTATTAATAAAAATTGTATTGCTGAAATTATTTTCATTTTTAGTGCAGTTATATTTAAAAAAAAATTTAATAATTTATTATTTCTATCATATTATCACAAAGTTTATTTTATATTATTTTTTCTATTTCATGTTGAACATATTTCGTAAATTTTATTAACTTAAATTTGACACCGGATTATTTCTTTATATTCATTTAATATAATGTTTTGACACTTGGAAAATAAAAAAGGAATATCTTGTAAATAATATTTATATAGGTTAAAGAGAGTAGAGAGGATAACATTTTTCGACTTTATTTCATCTATGAATAAATTTCTTAATAATAAATATAGCATTGCAAATTGTAAATAAAACATAATCTAAACTCAAGAACCTAAAAAACAAGATTTGAAATAGCAACTAATTTAAAAAATACAATATCTTAAGTTCTTACTTTGTAAACAATCTGCATTAAGAAGTTCTTTGCATTTTTCATGACATTTTACACCACATTCAATGCACCGTAGGCCTTGGCGAGCAACTCCCCACAAAAGACCTTCACATTCGTAACAAAACGTCGGTTTAGTTGCATTTAGTACTTGAAAGCTGTGAGGCGTATTAGAAGAAATTGGATAAATCATTGCTTGCAATGTTTTCTTATAAACATGCATTTTCTAAAATAAATAAAATAAATAAAGAAACAAAAGAAAAAGACAAAATAATAATAATAATAATAATAATAATAATTTGTTGTAAATAATTTTTTTCATGTATTGTTTAGAAATTTATTGTTAGAAATAATGTTAATGTTTATTTGAGAAAACAAAATAAGATAATTTTAAATGTTGCTAAGGAATGAAAAATACAAATTAATCAAACAATAAAAATTTTAATCAATAAATTGTTTTAATCAATAGAATAAGATAAAACCTTTGCCAAACAAAGTTTTGAGAAAAGTATAAAATCTGAAATGACGGTTTTGTAACAACAGAAAGTACATTCACCTCGCTACAGGAAAATGCATCTAAAGCTCATTTAATCGCCTCGATGCACATTTTTATATTTTGTACAACTAATCGATCTTCCTGTGGAAATGTAAATTTTTGAAAAAGATACATAATTTTTGTTATTTAAAAATTTAAATTATCCTTGAAAACTAACTGTCATTTTAATTTCCAATTCATACTTGAACTCTTATTTCGTTCTGTAATTCCTCCTCTCTATATACCGACTCTTTTTTTTTATTACCTTTATTCATTACTATTATACAATATTCGGTATTTTAAAGAATATTCCCAATTATTATTTGAATTGTTTAAGTAAAACATGAGTTCTCATTTACTTTTTACATCCCAGCTGTCAACAAACACAATGTACTAGGTGCGATTAATAATGTTTACCTGAAATTATTTAGGAATCCTTTCTAATGATATCCCTTAATCCTCATACACATTTTTGTGGAGAAGTTTACCTATCTAATGTTAGGAAACTTGATCGTTCACAACTGATTAAGATAACCTTCAGTTATACAGATTTCATATTTCATAAATTACGATTAATGTTTACAAAATATCTGTACGAGGTTGGTACACAAGCGGATTATCCATAGGTGCTTTTTTTGAATATTGTTTGACCACTTAAAACACTTGCTTTAGAAGAAAGATTGCGTCTTTATTCTGATTGAAATAACAGAAAGATTTATAGAAAGATTGACTAGATGTTTTAAAGCCCTATGGTTACAGATATTGTTTGAGCTAGGGTTTTCATATTTTATTTTTCTTTTCATATTTTCTTTAACCTTCAACTTAATGCGATGTGACCTAACTGATGTACCACATTTTTTGACAAGTTTAATCTTTTAAATAATCATCATTCATAAGTGAAATTGTAAGTCTTGATTTTGTTCGTGAAGTCTAAACTCACATTTACTTATAATATAATAACATAAATCTTTTGTTCTCTTGAAATTTATTTTGAGGATTTAGAATTTTTAAGAACTAAAAGCAGAATGTAATTTTAAAGTGTAAAAATTACAAATAGAATATTTATGAAAAGTTATTACGAGAAAATTAACGAAGATTTATTTTAAAATTTAAGAATAATTTTAAAAAATCATAATTGGGATCTTAAATGTATTGGCTGAATTTTAAACGTCTCAAATATGAAATGTTTGTTTAAATAATACTGACTAAGAAACTTAGTAATTTTTGCAAGGTTTTGAAATAAAAATTTATTACTGATTTAGTATTTAAAACTCAATAATGCATGGAGAAAATTTAAATAAAATAGTATTTAATAATTGTATTTTGTTTTCATTAATCTATTAAAATAATGATAATTAATAATTGTTTAAAATGGTGATTTCTTTTTTTAGCCATTTAATATATATTTTACAGTAAAGGCTAATCTTTTCATTTACTTGTTTGAAGTAAATATAGTTATGCTATTTTGGTCTTGGCTGATTCAATTAGTTTTAAACTTTGGTCATTACATAAGAATTACTCTGTATAAAAAGGTAAAATTTAATTATTTATTAGTTATATATTGTAAAAAACTAAATTAATAGTTAATAAAAGATTCAAAATAGCATTTGAATCATTAGCCGAGTGTCGTTTGAGGTTTCTTTCTACACGAATACTGGAAGCAAGCTTGACTCGTTTAATTTGTTTAAATAACAGAAATCGGAAACAATTATAAGCTCCAGTAGAATTCATTTGATTTAAACAATCGGCTATTTGATTTAACTTTAATTTAATAATACAAATAAATTACCAGCTCCTCATCATTTAGAGATTGTCTTGTTACCAGGCTGGCATTGGCGGCGTTGAGATTTCTTTTCTGAGCCGTCATCGTCTAAAAAAATCATCGAAGAAAAGGATATCAGTTCTCAAAGACAACATTGAATAACATATTAAATACACCGTACAATATACATTATTCTAATAAAATGAACACAGTTACTTTATTGTGATTCTTGAGGGGATAATAGTCAAGTTTTCACAATTTCCGTTCAAAGAAATGTTGAAAATAGTAAAAACACATTAAAAATTATCTCGCTGTAGCGACTACGGATGGATAAAAAGTAAAATCTCAACAACATAAAAGTTATATTCACACTCAAAACAATATTAATAAATATATATTTAAAAAATGTACAGATTGTTGAAAAAGTTAAATTTTTTTTTAATTAAATTAATAGCAAAACTAATAAAAATAGCAAAGAAATAATAATTTTTAAATTTGCTCATCTGTTTATTTGGTCGCTATAGTCAGGCAATTAAAACAATTCTTCCTTTTATTTACTTTTCATCTTCCAGTTATGGTTGAAGAAAACATACATTCTTTTGTTTTATTTTGTTTATTATATTTTATTTCTGTATTATTAAATCGTATAAATTTCATAGCTGTCATTGTTGATTTCCAGTTATTTAATTTTTTTTTCGTGTCTTTGGCGCAATCGTAATCTGTAACAAACAGTATCGTAATATGATAACTTATTCTCTACATATTTTGTTTTAATTCATTAAATTTCTATGGAAAAATCACAAATTCTAATTAACAATAAAACCATTGGAAATTTTTAATTCCAATAAATAAAATTTTAATTGTAAGACAATTAAATTTCAATTAACAATTTCTTAACTCTTCCCAAAGACATCCGGTATTTTACTGACATCCACAGCAACTAAATTGACATGATGAATTCTTATTTCTGGGATTTATTAATGGAAAAGTTCGGCAATTTGGGCGCGATTGGTTTAAAATCTGTCTAAGCAACAGTCGGCTTAAATGATAATGAAAGTTCTATTCTTTTTTTCATAAGAAAAATCACCCTACAACTTGATACTGACAATTTAAAAGATAATTTATTTTCAATTATTTTTTTCAGCTGGAAACAAGTGAAATCGTCCAGCGTTTATTAATTTTCTCAACCGTTAAATTTAAACAAAAGAAAAACTTTTTTAAAAATTATTTTCTCTATCGTTGATTACATATGGAGTTAATTAGTTACGAGAGAACATTTTAATTTCTTTTATTCTCATTTTAATCAGTATTTCAATTTTTATTTAATACGAATTTTCGAAACATTATTTTTTTAGATTTCACTGATGACATTTTAACTGATAATTAACACGAAATTTAAATTTTTTACAAAAATTTTCTCGGAAAACTTTCGTTAAGTCTTTTTTTAAATCTTTTTAATGTACAATACATAACGCATAACATATCACCATCACCATATTAAAAATATCTAAGTTCATTAAAACAAATAGTATATATATATATTCACAAGAAAAATAAATTTTCATTTAACTTTTTCAAATGCAAATGTTTGATTAGTAAATTCATAAATTCATATTACTAAATTCACCCTTACTTGCCTTAAGACCAGTAATTCCAACCTTTATGGCTAGCGCAACATTTTAAAGTACCTATCAAGTTTTTTAAAACTGAATTGTCCTTATTATCTAATTATATTCTAATTCTAATAATTCTAATTATTTTGATTACTTTAGTGTAGCTTATAGAAACAATAAAAAAATCATATCAATTAAACAAATTTGCATTTAATAAAGCGATACAACTCTTTTGTAGAGTTTTGAATTAATATTAATTATTAACAGATTAGAAAATTTTATGTGACAAACTTGTACAGATTTTTGCTACACACATTTCTTTAATTTAATTAGTAATTATAATAACTTAACTAGTCATATTATATTAAAACACTGAAAATTATTTTTTAGTAAAAAAATTAACAAATACTGTCGCAATCAAACAAATCCAACATTACTTAAGTTTTATAATGTTCATGAAAAATTAATTATCATTTTTTGTTTTCTTTAATTTCGAATATTTAACAGGTGGATAAACATTATAATTATATAAACTCAATTTTTTATAAATGTAAATATTCACATCGTCACGAAGCAAAATTTGAGTGATATTTCTAAGAGAAGAATATTTCGACGAAGAAATTTAATTTGTCTACGAGACCACCTGGAATTTAATTGATTTATGCCTAAATTTTCATTGAAACCATTATCTTTTTTGTAATAAATTATTATTCATAAACTAATAGATTGTAATTGAAAATAAGCTCATGACCGCATTGCTTTCTACATCCGATAATTGTTCATGATTTTCCGATTTGACTAACAGTTGATAAAAGCCATGTCGAAAATTTGTGGTTAAATATTTTTAAATTGTTTTAGATTATATTTTAAGACTAAAAAGCCAAAGTTTAACAAAATTCAGAAAATTAATTGTAGTGATAAAATTAATTAAAAATCGAAAAGGCAATATTTTTAGTTGGACAGAGTTTTCAATCGGTAACAAATGAAAGGATAAACACAAATATAATTATTTTAAATTGATAAAGGTCCCGGAACAGCGCTGTTTAACAATTGCAGACTAAATAATTAATTAACTGAAATTTTATTTGGTAATTAAGCAATCAATTCCGTTAGAAAAACTAATTTTCAAGGACAGTAACCGTTCAACCTAAAGTAAAAATAATTTAATTTGTTTTAATGTGCGGTTTTTAAGTGTAGATGAAAATAAATTACTTTTAGAATTTCGAAGATTATGAGATGGAATCAGAAATAAGGAGCTGAACACTTTAGTTCAATTGATGGTACAGTCGAAGAAAAAATTCAAGAACTATTTATTACCCGTCAATTTCGAGAGCCGTTCTCAGTTTCTTGCAGAGTTTCAGTATTCATACCATAAAAAATAAATAAAATGTTTATCAGTTAGTCTTACTTAATCTCATTCAAATATTACATTTTATTAAATTTATGTATTTATTATTGTCTTAAGTAACTTAGTAATAATTTAAATTATTATACATATCCAAATTATTATTATTATTATTTATCTACTTATTGTTAAAAGTAACTTATTTATTACCAACACATTCATACAGTCGTAACCACCAGAATCATGCATTTAAATTATGTATTTAATAAAGTTGATAGTTTTTATATTTTCACTGTAAATTGATCATAGCTTATTATATCCTTTTATAAATAACAGGAAAAAAAGTATAAGCCGAAAAATTGAATAAAGGATAGGTTATTGTTTTTAACAAATGGGTTTTAAATAACTGTATAATCTATTTGTAAAAGAAAGGTGAAGACGAAGCAAGCTTTAGGTCAAGTACAAAAACTTAAAAGACGAGTAAAAATGTGTATTAGTGTAGCACCAAAACCTAATAAAACACATTGTCATCAATAATGAGTCTATTGGCCAAGTTTTAGCTTGATTGAATAACTGGAATTGAGTTAACTAGCACTCACATATTTTTTTGTTTAGGGTCTTGATTAAATGCTAAAGATTTAAAGAATTATTGAAAATTAAAATAAGAAATTCGAATAGGTAGATGTGATTCTTATTATCAATAATTGAAGTTTATCGAACATCTATAAAGAACTAAATCAGTGTACGAAACCGATTCCTTGTCAATGGAACTGGTGAGTCCCTTCGACTCAAACTCCCATAATGGTATATGTCAATTGAATGAAAATGGTGTAATGTTCAACATTGCTTTGATGATTAATTTTGTTTTCTTTTGTTGTATACTTTAAAATAAAAACCCAACGGACACGGTTGTGGGTGAAAATTACATGCAAATCCACGGCGTATATTAAATTGGTAAGTAATTATTTAATCAACCTGTAATTAAAACAACTTGATGAAATATAAAATTTAAAAAAACTAAAAACTTTGATCTAGATAATTTATGAGGATTACTTTAAAGAGATTTCTAATAATGTCTATTATTCAAAGGATTAGAAAGGGAAATTAATTTAAAATCAGATTCATTTATGTTTTGGTGAAAATTATTCAAATATCTGTCAGAATAAGGAAACATTAACTCTTTCATTGAGAAGTTGAGGAGATGTTAGAGATAATTGTCTCAGTTTCGTGTAAACACCAAATTTGTTGATATTTAAATATCTCCGAGAATCGTATGTAAATTTTCTTTCATTTCTTTTTTGTATTAATTACTTTTCTTTCAAACAAAAATTTCATTTCCATTTATTTTTACAATAGATTTCTTGGACTGGATAAACAGTAAGCTAGGATCTCAAGTAATTGGTTTTCCTATAAGGGGTGTTTTATTAAGGAAACCCAATCAGCACTGGAATCAAAAATAATTCCATAACAAGTGGTAATTGAAAATTCTATAACCAGGATGTCCAGAGGCAAAACCTTTATCCAAATACAAAACTATATATGCATTTGAAATGTAGAAGACTAAACCTATTGAGAGAAACAGAGAAAGCGAAAGAGAAAGTGAGAGAGAAAGAAAATTTAGAAACCTGAAATAATTATATAAAAAATAAAAATTGAAAAAATTAGAGCGTGGAAATTAAATTAGTCATGAAGTTAATTGATGAATAAAAACATAAAACTTTCATAAACATGAAAAACATGCAAACAAAATAAAAAAATTGTTAAAAAAATTTCAACAAAATTCTAAAATCACACATTCCTATATCACTTTTACAGCCTCTATTGTGTTCACTAATATTGGTCAAACCCTTCAATCGACAATGCTCTAGAACTCGAGTACAGAGATGACGGGAAGTCTCTCCAATGTATGTGGCATTACACCCATTACATGTAAATTGATAAACGAAATCAGAACACAATCCAACCGGAGTTTTTGATTTATTAATAAATTTTATTGCGTACCTTACACGAATTAGAGACGATCTTATATTCTAAATTTCCCATCTGTTTACTTATAGACAATAGCACAATAGTTATAGCACAATAGAGGCTGTAAAAGTGTAATTTGAATGTCTGATTTTAGAATTTTGTTGAAAAGTTTTAATAATTATTGGGAACGCATGATATGTGAAGCATTGTTGATAA